>CM075978.1:62046059-62306843 GCA_038087875.1 Malacoraja senta
TGTGTGTCATCACACTTCTATACCTTTTGCCCAATGGGAGAAGAGGGAATGGCCAGGGTGTGACTCGTCCTTGATTATGCTGCTGGCTTTGCCGAGGCAGCGTGAGATATAGATG
The DNA here is from genome assembly GCA_038087875.1 of Malacoraja senta. NCBI lineage: Eukaryota > Metazoa > Chordata > Chondrichthyes > Rajiformes > Rajidae > Malacoraja > Malacoraja senta. The sequence goes on from CM075978.1 coordinate 62,046,175, forward strand.
GAGTCAATGGAAGGGAGGTTGGTTTATGTGATGGTCTGGGCTGCGTCCACAATTCGCTGCAATTTCATACGTGAAGGGGAGCGAGATAGTGGAATATATGGGTGTGCATCAGAGTGAGTGTGTAACCTAAAATTGGAGAATTCAATGTTCATACTGTTGGGTTGCAAACTAGCCAAGAGGAATATGAGGTGCTGTTCCATCTGTTTGCTTGTGGCCACACTGGCAATGCATGAGACCCAGGGCAGTCAATATGGGAATGGGAAGAGGAGTTAAAATGGTTAGCATCCAGGAGACCCAGTAGCCCTTGATGGACTAAGTGCAAGTGTTGGACGAAACAGTCTCCTAGTCTACGCTTGGCCTTGCTAATGTAAAGGAGGACACATTGGGAGCAATGAATGCAGTAGATGAGGTCACGGGTAGTGCTTGCAAACCTCTCTGTCTCACCTGGAAGGGCTGCTGGGGTCCCTGGATGGAGGTGAAGGGATGGGTGTTCCATCTCCTGTGGTTGCAGGGGTAAGTACCTGAAGTGATGCAGTGAGGCCTGCTGGTGCCCGCTCTTCCCACGCCTGCTCACTCTCCCACTCTGCTGTTGTTCATCTCTGACTTACAGAGAGTTGGATTACAGACTGTACTCAGGAACAGAACCCTCTCATAAGCTGGGGACTGCCTGTAGTGTGCGGGGTGTAAGGATGAGGAGAGGTCTGAAGCACTCTCTCACCAGCTCTGGCCACTGTTTAACCACACGCTCCCAATTAAATAGAATGCAGATCATTAGGGGGGGGGGGGATGAGAGAATGTGATCTGTCTGTTATAGAACTAAGCAGTCATAACAATATGTAAACTTGCACATGATACATATTTCATGTTGCAGTAAGGTCAAGATACGTATATACCTTGCATATGAATACAGTGAAAATAATCAGTGCTGAAAGTGTTTGCTCTGCCAATCGTGCTTTGCCCTGATTTCTCTCTAACCACGTTCATCACGCTTGCAGTGAAACAAGGCAGGGGGATACAGTTACACATGCTTCCTTTTCTCTTTCTGTCATCCCAGCGCCAGGGAGCAATTTTAAAGTGAGGAGACCTAAACAGCAACCTATGGTGACCTTGCCCGCCACCCAAAAAAAAATCAAGGTCGAGGTGGCCTGCAACCTCCTACCACCTCCCACGCATATGTTGAAAACCTTCCTTGACTATGAAGAAAACCGGCTTCGACTAGACCTGTGACTAAGAAATTATCGATTTTTAAAACGGCAACCTATTTTTAGTCGAGGCCGGTTTTAATCATGATGAAAAAATAGCAGCAACCTAGATGAAGCCTCGACCACGCGGAAACCACTTTCGACCATTAGGGAGAGTGACCAAAACCTCGGTGACCTCATGGAAACCTTGGGTGGCGGGCAAGGTGACCAGAGGTTGCTGTTTAGGTCTCCTAAGTGGGACAGGGGCTGCAACTCAATGTGTAGGAAGGAACTGCAGATGCTGGTTTAAACCGAAGATAGACACAAAAGGATGGAGTAACTCAGCGGGACACACGGCATCTCTGGACAGAAGAAATGGGTGACATTTCGGAAGAAGGCTCACGACCTGAAACGTCACCCATTCCTTCTATCCAAAAATGCAGCCTGTCCCGCTGAGTTACTCCAGCATTTTGTGTCTATGCGGTGATGCTACTTGAACTGGGAGCAGGATGAAACGGTTTCTGTGGTGAAAATGCAACTGAGCTCCACCCCCTCGCCCCTGGCACTGTCTGCAAACAGGCTGCAGCAAGCTGGCATCAGCACTGACCAAGCTCTTCCAGTATCACGTTAGGTATAAAAGCCAGGCCGGGTGGTGGCACAGTTGTTGATGCTGCAGCCAAACACTGAACAAGTGCACAAGGCCACTCAAGGGCAGGGTGTCAACCTGGTGTTTCGGACACTATTGGGTCTCAGGTTGGTGACTGGCCATGCCCTCTTCTCACTGCTACCGTTTAGTTTAGTTTAGAGATACAGCGTGGAAACAGGCTTGGTACGTCTTTGGAGCTTGGGAGGAAACTGAAGATCTCGGAGACAACCCACGCGGTCATGGAGAGAATGTACAAACTCTGTGCAGACAGCACCCGTAGTCGTGATCGGACCTGGATCTCTATAAACGCTATAAGGCAGCAACTCTACCGCTGCGCCACCGTGCAGTTTTAAAGAAGGTGCAGGACCGTGAGAACCAGGTTCAAGAACAGCTTCATCCCATCAACCATCAGGCTCTTGAACCACCCTAACCACATCCTACCTCCGCAGCAAACCACTTTTAACTACTATGGTTGCTCCGTGTATTTTGTTTTTTGCACTTTCATGGTCTAGTTTATTTAGATGAACTGAATGTATTGTATATTTATTGTTTCTGTTACATGTATTGTGTCTGAAAATCTGCAGCGTTGAACTGTTCCGATTCCTACCCTGTGCATCTGATGAATAAACACTCTTGATTCTTGATGTCTTCTCCAGATATTAAGGCAGAGTTGGAAAGCAAGTAAATGGCAGGTAAACAAGACTGGATTGATTTGTCAACCGGGGTGTCGTCATGGTTAATTTGGGCTGCAGGGCCTGTCTCTACATCCTAAGTGTTTAATAAGCTTACTGAGAATCTTCTGAAAATTCAAACACCACATCCAGTAGATACTCCTCACACTGGTAATAACTGCCTTAAAAACCCATTAACATGTGTCAAATATGAGTTCCTTTTCATAAATCCATGCAGTCCTTTGGCCTATGATATTATCTTCTCTGTGACCAGTGACCACTTTGTTACAAAGAGATTCTGGTGTTGACCCTGCTGCTGATGTCAGGATGGTGTTGGACTATTGATAAATAACTTGCGTAGCGGTAGAGTTGCTGCCTCACAGTGCCCGAGACCCAGGTTCGATCCTGACCACACGTGCTGTCTGTACGGAGTTTGTATAGTACATTCTCCCCGTGACCTGCGTGGGTTTTCTCCGAGATCTTTGGTTTCCTCCCACACTCCAAAGACGTATGGGTTGGTAGGTTAATTGGCTTGGTGTAAATGTAAATTGTCCCTTGTGTGTGTGGGATAGCACTAATGTGCGGGGATCGCTGGTCGATGCAGACTGTGGGCCGAAGTGGCCTGTTTCCACGCTGTATCTCTAAACTAAACTAAACTTAGGGACATGAATATGCAGGGTATGGAGGAAAGCAGAGGTGGTTAGTTTGGTTTAACTGATGTGCTTGCAGCCCACAGGTTCAACCCTGGGCAGTAAGTGACTCCAGACTAAGTGTGGCTTTCTACTGGTTAGCACGCAATGTTTTTCACTGTACCTTAGTACAGTATATCAGTAATTGTAATAGAATGTCCCAACTTAGTTTACTATAGAAGTGTCTACTATATTCTGTTGTGCTGAATCAAAGCAAGAATTTCATTGTCCTATCTGGGACACATGACAATAAACTCTCTTGAATCTTGAGGTACAGCACGGAAACAGGCCCTTCGGCCCATCGAGCCTGTGGCGACCAACAATCAACTGCACACAAGTTCAGTTATCCCAGTTTTGCATCCAACACACTAGGGGTAATTTACAGAGGCCAACTAACCTACAACCCTCATATCTTTGGAGTGTGGGAGAAAACCGGAGCACCGGGAGAAAACTCATGCAGTCACAGGAAGAATGTATAAACTCCGTACGGGTGACAATAAACTAAACTGAAACTGACTCTTGCCTGCCAAGCATGGCCCTCCACAACATGTAGATTGGGCCCACCAGCACTGCACCCTTCTTACATAGATACATAGATACATAGAAAATAGGTACAGGAGTAGGCCATTCGGCCCTTCGAGCCTGCACCGCCATTCAATATGATCATGGCTGATCATCCAACTCAGTATCCCGTACCTGCCTTCTCTCCATACCCCCTGATCCCCTTAGCCACAAGGGCCACATCTAACTCCCTCTTAAATATAGCCAATGAACTGGCCTCAACTACCCTCTGTGGCAGAGAGTTCCAGAGATTCACCACTCTCTGTGTGAAAACGTTTTTCCTCATCTCGGTTTTAAAGGATTTCCCCCTTATCCTTAAGCTGTGACCCCTTGTCCTGGACTTCCCCAACATCGGGAACAATCTTCCTGCATCTAGACTGTCCAACCCCATAAGAATTTTGTACGTTTCTATAAGATCCCCTCTCAATCTCCTAAATTCTAGCGAGTATAAGCCAAGTCTATCCAGTCTTTCTTCATATGAAAGTCCTGACATCCCAGGAATCAGTCTGGTGAACCTTCTCTGCACTCCCTCTATGGCTATAATGTCCTTCCTCAGATTTGGAGACCAAAACTGTACGCAATACTCCAGGTGTGGTCTCACCAAGACCCTGTACAACTGCAGTAGAACCTCCCTGCTCCTATACTCAAATCCTTTTGCTATGGAAGCTAACATACCATTCGCTTTCTTCACTGCCTGCTGCACCTGCATGCCTACTTTCAATGACTGGTGTACCATGACACCCAGGTCTCGCTGCATCTCCCCATTTCCTAATCGGCCACCATTTCTCTGGGCAATGAATCCCACTGCCAGCCTCACTCCATGGACTCCACCTCCACCCGCACTGCTGGAAGCCTCTCCCCCCAGCCCATTCGCTTCAGATGGTCTGCATCAGTCACAGGCTGCTGGAGCTGCTGTAGTGCCAAGGGCAATGGCTCAGTACCTCCCCTTCTGGCCCGATGCCCATGCAGTGAGCTGCAGGCAGGCAGGCAGAACAAGACAACGCAATCTGGGGCCAACCTTTCATGGGATGTAGCTGCTTCTCATCATCCCACTGCCCCAGTGTGGAGGTTTGCAGGTTTATTTAGTCAATGTGGAGGAAGGAACTGCAGATGCTGGTTTACACCGAGGAAAGACACAAAATGCTGGAGTAACTCAGTGGGACAGGCAGCATCTCTGGAGAGAAGGATTGGGTGACGTTTTGAGTTGAGACTCTGAAGAAGGGTCTCCCATAATTTCTCTCCAGTTTAGTCAGTGTTTGTGTTAACCCTCACCAGAAACAGACAGGAGAACTCAATAGTTCAACGACATACCTCATTCAGATTCTCTCCCTTTCCTCTTTTCCCAATTACCCCATCCTCCCTATCTCCCCCTCCCCTTCACCCCTTCCCTCACCCTTTCCCTGACCCCCCCCCCCAGTCTTTTCTAACATCCTCTTTCTCCCGCTCTACACCTTTTCTGACCCCTTCTCCTCCCCATCTTTCCTGATGTTCCTTTCCAACTTCGCCCATATTTCCAGAACCCTCCGTCATCTCCCCTCTGCAGTCCTATCCCCTCCCCTCTGTCCTCCCCCTCCCATCCGGCCCCATTCCCTCCATCTCCATTCCATTCCCTCCCTTCCACATTCCTTCCCCATTCACTCTATCCCATTCCCCCATCTCCATTCCCTCCTATCTGTCCTCATTCCCTCCATTCGCACCCCCTCCCCTCCGTCCCCATTCTCTCCATTTCATCCCCATCCCATGTTAGAGATGCCAGTAAGCTTGAAAGATTTACAATGATGTTGCCTTGACTCGAGGGATTGAACTAATGGGAGAGGTCAGGCAGGCTAGGATTTCATTGTTTGGAGTGCAGGAGGCTGGGGGTGTATAAAATCATAAGGGGAATAATTAATGGATGCACATAGTCTATTACCCGGGAAAGGGGAATCAAGTAACAGAGGATTTAGGGTTAAAGTAAGAGGGGGGGGGGGGGGAAGGCACCTGAGTAGCAACATTTTCACTCAGAAGGTGGTGGGTGTATGGACCGAGTTGCCAAGTAGTAGGTTACCCAGCAACAAAACAATGTTGAAGACATTTGGACAGGGACATGGACAGGAAAGGTTCAAGTTCAAGTTCAAGTGAGTTTATTGTCATGTGTCCTTGATAGGACAATGAAATTCTTGCTTTGCTTCAGCACAACAGAACATAGTAGGCATTGACTACAAAACAGATCAGTGTGTCCATATACCATTATGGGTTTTGAGAGATATGGGGCAAACATGGGGAAATAGGATTAGGTTAGATGGGGCATCGTGGACGGCATGGACAGGTAGGGCTGAAGGGCCTTTGTACCCTAGGACCCACCTTCCCATCTCTCCCTACCCCTCTCCCCGCATCATCTTTCAGGACGAAGATTGACACGGATTGCTGGAGTAACTCAGCGGGACAGACAGCAAAGCTGTGGAAAGGGAATAGCTCACATTTTGGGTCGAGACCCTTCTTCAGACCCCTCCTCCCTACTCTCCTGCCCCCAACCGCTCTCTGCTCATCTGCCCACTTTCCTCTCTTCCTCCCCCCCCCCTTCTCCCTCTCTCTCTCTCTCTCACTCACCCTCTCCGCCTCCCTCCCTCCCCCTCCCAAAGATCCTGCTCCCCTCCCTCCCTCTCTCTCCCCCTTCCTCCCTTTTGCTCCCCTCCCTCCCCCTCCCAAAGATCCTGCTCCCTCCCTCCCTCTCCCCCTCCCTCTATCTCCCTCCCTCTCTCTTCCTCCCTCCCTGTCCCTCCCCTCTCTCGCTGTCCCTCCCTCTCTCTCTTTCCCTCTCTCTCTCCCTCCGTCCCTTCTCTCCCTCTCCTCCCTCGCTCCCTCCCACCCTCCCGCCCATGCTTCCCTTTACACCTCCCTCTGATCGCCCTGCCCCACCCCACCCCCTGCCTGTGTGTCCCTCCTTCCCTCGCCAGCATCGCCGGGCGATGTTCAGCTCCAGGTCGGCTCCCTCCCTGCCGTCCTACTTCAGCGAGAGCTCGGAGACGGACAAGCTGGATATCAGCACCAAGGTCCAGCTGCACGGCGTCCTGTGGAAGCGGCCGTTCGGCAGGCAGTCGGCCAAATGGTCCAAGAGGTAAATGCCGCTGCTGCTCTCTCCTCTCCCCCTCTCAGTTAACATCCTCTCAAGTCTGGAGGGCGAGGGTCCCTTGTATCTAGCTCTGGAGGCGGCTGCGGGTCAGGGTGGGTAGCAGGAGGCTCTGGGCATCTATCTACCCAGGCTGATGCCAGAACTGTGGAGGGCAGTCTCCAAGATACCGCTCCTTGTGTGGTCTCACCCACCTCAACCTCTCCCTAGAACCGGATTCCAGTCTGACGAAGGGTCTCGACCCGAAACGCCTCCCCATTCCTTCCCTGCAGAGATGCTGCCTGTCCCGCTGAGTTACTCCAGCTGTTTGTGTCTATCGTTCTGCATGTCGGCGCAGATTAGCCGGTTGGACCGTTCAGTTGCAAAAACCTGCCGTTAGATAGCGCCGGCAGCGTCCTCGCTGGCACACCGGGACCCCGGCTCGCAGAGGGGGAGCGAGTTGGGGGCGTTTGGCACCAGTGGCGTGATGGCGGGACCTATATGCTCTTGTTAGAGATGGCCAAAGTGTAGTATTCTCTCAAATCTCCCTGGGGTGTACTGCATGTCACTAGCACGACCTGCTGAGTTACTCCAGCATTTTGTATCTATCTTGGGGGTAAACCATCGTCTGCGGTTCCTTCCGGGTGTATTAGTAACGAATACACTATTCTTAAACTATTTGAGTGTCATTCACCCTTGAGTCTTTATCACAAAATTTAATTCACCCTCCACTAAATTTTCTTATGTTTTTTGGTAATTTTCATCTTAGAAACATAGAAAATAGGTGCAGGAGGAGGCCATTCAGCCCTTCGAGCCAGCATGGCTGATCGTCCCCAATCAATAACCCATGCCTGCCTTCTCCCCATATCCCTGATTCCACTAGCCCCCAGAGCTCTATCTAACTCTCTCTTAAATTCATCCAGTGACTTGGCCTCCACTGCCCTCTGTGGCAGGGAATTCCACAAATTCACAACTTTCTGGGTGAAATTTTTTTTCTCACCTCAGTCTTAAATGGCCTCCCCTTTATTCTAAGACTGTGGCCCCTGGTTCTGGACTCGCCCAACATTGGGAACATTTTTTCCTGCATCTAACTAGTCCAGCCCTTTTATAATTTTATATGTGTATATCTTATTCTCCCTTGTGTATAATGTATTTTGTCACATGAGCAAAAAACATAAATTAACTAATTCACCCCAAAATAATTTCATCCACCCTTGGGTGAACCATTCACCAGTTTAAAAAGCACTGTATTAGTTGACCCTGGTGGCCCTGGATGGAGAAGGCGGTGGTGGGATGCTCCCTTGGACCTTCTCAGCACTGCTGTGTGGGCCACTCCAGTTCAGAGCCAGTGGCTATGAAGGACGGGTGATCTATTCCCAGTCAGACTGGTGTGTGACTTGCAGGTGGCGATGTTGCCTGCACCTGCTGCCCTTGCCCTCCCTCTTCACTGTTGGAGGTGGAATAAGCCCTGGAGACTTGATGTAGTGTATTTTGCAGGCTATTTTGGGGATTGAGTGGTGGATGTTTGCAGCGATCACCGTGACCTGGCCTTAACACCGAGCTTTGACTTATCCCTCGGCACTTAACTGCTGACTTCTCTTCCTGGTCCCCCTAGTCATTTTCCACCCCCCTCTGCCCTGCCACCACCACTGGCACTTTCCATCTGTGGCCAAACATACTCTGGATCTTGTCACACTATTTATCACCCCACCTGCCATCATCCGGACAGCGCCCTCTCATATCATAGCCCCTCTTTCCCAGAGCTCCAGCCATCATCCCTCCAGCAGGTGTCTGCAGAACCAAAGTGCTTCCATCAGAGTTCCAGTTATGCCTTCTGTCACTGGAAGAATAAGGTCATTAGGGATAGGAGTAGAATTAGGCCATTCGGCCCATCGTCTACTCCTCCGTTCAATCATGGCTGATCTATCCCTTTCTCCGAACAAATGGTCCTTCCCACGTCTCCAGTAATCTCTCCATTTCCTCTGCTGACCAGAAGTGTTCCCTTCACTACCCTCCATCTATGGCCACCGCTGTCTCTCCAGCTCATGGTTCTCCCAGAGCCACCGTCTGTATCTTGACCACCCATGACTTTACCCGCTCTGTCACTGGCATCTCATATCTTCCCCCCTCTCTTGCCAAATGCTGAACCTGTCAGCTCTCTCTTATCCCTGTAAGAAGCACATTTTAATATTTACTTCGGAGGCCCAAGAAAGACTACAGGTGCTGGAATCTGGCTCAACCAACAAAATGCTGGAGAACCTCCGTGGGTCATTTGTGAGGGGAAAAGTCGTGAGCTCCAGTATTAAGCCCACAGACATTCTGCAGCTACAGATAGTCTCATAGTCTGTAACTCGTTTTCACCTCGCCCACAACTAACAACGGCCTGTTTCCTTTATCATCATTACTATTTTGCATATCTTTCATTCATTTCCTCTATATCTCTCTATATCACTGTCTATATCTCTCATTTCTCTTTCCCCTAACTCATAGTCTGAAGAAAGGTCTCGACCCAAAACGTCACCTATTTCTTTTCTCCAGTGATGCTGCCTGACCCACTGAGTTACACCAGCTTTTTGTGTCTGTCTCCAGTCATGATGCAGGGTCTTGACCCGAAATGTCGACAATTCCTTCCCCCAGCAGATGCTGCTCAACCAGCTGAGTTCCTCCAGCAGATTGTTTGCTGTTGAACAATTGCTTTGCTTTCTTCCTCTGCTCGGGTATCCCCTTCGGTAATTCGTGCGCCACATTCTGTGTAAAGATACCGCCGTGGCTTTTACCACATTCGGGGTGCTTCGTAAATGCAGGTTTCTGTGGGGCAGCTAGGCATCAATGATGTCACACTGTCGGGCACAACACTCACCAGCTTCTGAACAAATCCATAGGTAGCAGGAGGTGGGGCCTAGGGCCCAGGTGATCAGCTGGTTGAAATGCTAGGCAGCACTTAGCAACACTGTTCAATGCTGGAGTACACAGTAACTGAAGTAACCAAACATTTCATTAAAGGAACTGTTTATGTTTGGTCAACTGGAGTGGGCATGGCTGCTGGTTTCACTGACACTTAAATGGATAACAAAATGGTATTTGGTGCAGTTTAGTGGGAACAGGAGCAGGGTGTTAATCCTATTGAATCCTTTCTACTATTTTACAAGAACAAGGCTTGTTCTGTAACTTTTAATACTCTTGCTGAACAGGAATCTATCAATCCAATCCAAAAGCTGTTTGGAAGGGGTGTGAGGGGAATGGGATGCGTCTACTTTTCTGCTCCTGGCAGCACGTCCCAGATATCAACCACTCCCTGTTTAAGAGAAAATAGCTTCACTCTGTAGATCATTTAAAGTCGTAGAGTACAGCATGGAAAAAGGCCCTTTGGTCCAACTAGTTCAATCAATATGCCCTATATAAACTATTGCTGTTTGCCTGTCTTTGGCCTATATCCGTCCAAACCTTTCCTATCTATGTACCTGTCCAAGTATCTTTTAAATCCAATTTAGTTTTGGTTTAGTTTAGTGATACAGCGCGGAAACAGGCCCTTCGGCCCATCGAGCCCGCACCGACCAGCGATCCCTGCACATTAACACTATCCTACACCCCACCAGGGACAATTTTACATTTTATACCAAGCCAATTAACCTACAAACCTGTACGTCTTTGGAGTGTGGGAGGAAACTGAAGATCTCTGAGAAAGCCCACGCAGATCACAGGGAAACGTACAAACTCTGTACAGACAGCACCCGTAGTTAGGATCGATCCCGGGTCTCTGGCGCTGTAAGGCAGCAACTCTACCGCTGCTCCACCCTGCCGCCTGGCTATTATAGTACCTGCCTCAACTACCCACTCTGGCAGCTCGTTCCATGTACTCCTCAGTGAAAAAGATGCTCCTCAGGTTTGTATTAAATTTTACCCCTCTCACCTTAAACCTAAATCTTCCTAGTTTTTGATTCCCCTACTCTGGGTGAAAGACTGTGCATTCAACTTAAGTCAGTTCAGCCCTTAATCCTCTATATTCAAGGGAATACAAACGCAGCTTATGTAACAAGTCCTCGTACTTTAACTGTTTGAGCCTTGCTGTTGTCCAACGAAACCTCCAAGTACATTAGCCTTTGGAAGTGCTCCTGTATTGCTATTATGTTAACGATTTTCCAGTAGTGGGGAAGGTTTAACTGTATACATTATATGTGATGAGGTATCTATCGAGCATCACGAGATGTCATCTAATTAAGCACACAGGGTACTGTTCTTAGTCCCAGCAGGAAGCAGCTTCATTAAACTTCACACGATGTGATGTTGCCTCAGGCTTGTCTGATTCTCAACCTCTTCCTCTTTTCCAGGTTCTTCCTTGTCAAGGACAGCTTCTTGCTTTATTATGCTGAGAATGAAAGGAAAAACTTTGAGAGTAACAAATACTTCAACATTCACCCCAAGGTCAGTCATAATTTTCAGTTATCTGCTGGGTATTGGAAAATATCAAAGACTTGTGCTCCAATCAGAGCTCAGTGGGTGTAGTTTTGACTTGGGGTCAAATGGTACTGAGGGATGAACTTTTACCTGGACTCTTGGCTTATCTACTTTGGTGCTGGCTCAAAGGGCCGAATGGCCTACTCCTGCACCTATTGTCTATTTACTTGGAGCTCTGGAAGATCCTCCCCCCCCCCCCCCCCCACTCGCAGTTAAATGTTTCATGCATATAATGCAACACTCCCGCAGCGCTGCAGTCCATTGTCAGCCAGGGTCCTGACCCAAAACGCCACTTATCCATGTTCCCCAGGGATGCAGCCTGACCTGCTGAGTTACCCCATCTTTTTTTGTTACGATTGTGTACCCATGACTATGCACTTTGGACCTGAAGCCTCAAGCTCCGACTGTCTGTGAGAACATAGTTAACACCATAATCATAATGACATTATGAATCAGATAGATTCTTGATTAGTACGGGTGCCAGGGTTCATGGGGAGAAGCCTAGAGAATGGGGTTAGGAGGGAGAGTTAGATCTGCCATGATTGAATGGTGGAGCAGGCTTGATGGGCCGAATGGCCTAATTCTGCTCCTATCATTTATGACCTTATGACTTATGGCCAATGGTGGTTCCTCCGTCTATCTGGGCTCCCGGACATTACCCCTCCAAAATCAAGTAATGCATCTGCCTCTTAAAACAGAGTCTGATCGCAGGGAATTACCGCAAATGCTGGTTGGGTCCCAACCCCTCCAATCTGCCAGGCTAGGATGAAACATAGAAACATAGAAAATAGGTGCAAGTGTAGGCCATTCGGCCTTCGAGCCATTCAATATGATCACGGCTGATCATCCAAAATCAGTACCCCGTTCCGGCTTTTTCCCCCATATCCCTTGATTCCCTTAGCTCTAAGAGTTAAATCTAACTCTCTTGAAAACATCCAGTGAATTGGCCTCCACTGCCTTCTGTGGCAGAGAATTCCACAGATTCACAACTCTCCGGGTGAAAACGTTTTTCCTCATCTCTGAGAAGGACATTTAAAAGGACAACTGTCTGCATTTCATCCCAGTTAATATTGGAACCAAGTGCAAACCCATGTACGTAATGCTGAATCATTAATTGGTTATGTACTTGATAAATAAAGGTGTAGGAAAGAACTGCAGATGCTGGTTTAAATCGAAGGTAGACACAAAATGCTAGAGTAACTCAGCGGGACAGGCAGCATCTCTGGAGAGAAGGAATGGGTGACGTTTCCGGTCGAAGAAGGGTCTCAACCCAAAACATCATCCTTCCCTGTTAGATAAAGGTGTTCTATTCTGGGCAAAACATGTTTATAATTGGGGATTCAGTTAAAAGTAGTTAAAAGCTTTGCTGAACACCTGCAATCAGTCCGCCTAAACCTACCTGATCTCCTGTTTGCTAAACACTTGAGCTCCCCCTCCCATTCCCACACTGACCTTTCTGTCCTGGGCCTCCTCCATTGTCAGAGTGAGGGCCAGCGCAAATTGGAGGAACAACATCACATATTTTGCTTGGGCAACTTACACCCCAGCGGTATGAACATTGACTTCTCTGACTTCAAGTAACCCTTGCTTTCCCTCTCTCTCCGTCCCCTCCCCCTTACCAGTTCTCCGACCAGTCTGACTGTCCCCCTGATTACATTTTATCTGTTTGCTTTGTTACCAGCTTTTCCTAGCTAACATTGATCTGTTCTACAATTTCCTTGATATATCCATCCCCTTCGATGTCTCGTTTTCACACCTTACCCTTCCTTATCTCTGTGTCTCCCTCTCCACTGACTCTCAGCCTGAAGAAGGTTCTCGACCCGAAACGTCACCCATTCCTTCTCTCCAGAGATGCTGCCTGTCCCGCTGTGTTACTCCAGCATTTTGTGTCTATCTTAAAATTCTATTCCAGAACCAAAACAGTCCTCGTGATAGACGCCACTTCCGAATATCTGCCTGCAGGTGTCTGGATCTCCCTCTGCCATTTACATGGCGTTAGTTCACAATCCCTCCCCATACTTTGCTCGTTGCTCACAATCAGATCGACCCTCCATGAAACATAAAGCCCTTGCTGTTTTATGCCATCCCAGTAAGTAAGAAGATGCATTCACTCGGTGTGGATGGCATGGATGACACTAAAAGGTCTCCCTGTTTGCTCTCCGGTTGTGATTGTCATTGGGTTTCTCAGCGTGTGTTGTGGGGAGGAGGTGGCTGTTGTGTTTGATGCTGGAATTCCATTTGCGACAGGACCAGTCCTTCAGCATGGTCAACCAAAGGTGCAAGGTTTTCCAAGTGGAGATGAGATCAGTCTTCTTGTACAATCTGCGTCATATTCGAGCCCTCAGTCCTCCCACCATTGATGGTTGGAAGCTGTTAATTTGAACAACCTTGGAATGTCTGCCAGCCGGCCTCCTGTGACGTGGCCTACTAAATGTACCATTTCTTCTGTTATTAGCTGTGACTAAAAATACTGCGCTGACCCAAAATCTTTCTCCCGGCATAAAGTGTAGCATTGAGCACTGCGCAAGTTGCCTGGTGATCTTGAGAGTGTGAGCACGTCTGTGGTTCATGGACTAGCTTTAAACGGCAGTTCTAAGACAGGGTGGGCAGGGTGGATGAGGATTTTGACTCAAAGGTGGACAGAACATAGAACATGGAACAGTACAGTACAATATCTGTGCCGACCATGTTGCTGATCTAACTCATCCCATCTGCCTGTATAATATCAGTACTCCTCCATTCCCTGCCTGTTTAGTTTAGTTTGGTTGTGTTTAATTTATTTCAGTTCAGTTCAGTTTATGTGTCTGTCTAAATGTCTCTTAAATGTTGCTCTGATTTCTGCCTCCACCATCACCCCTGGCAATGTGCTACAGGTGCCTGCCACTCTCTGTGTGAAAATAAATCTTGCCGCACACATCCCCTTCAAACATTATCCCTCTCACCTTCAACTTATGCCCTCTAATATTTGACATTTTCACACTGGAGAAAAATTTCTGACCGTCTACCCCATCTTATTCTTGTCATAATTTTATGTACTTGTATCACGACTCCCCCAGCTTCTGAAGTTGCAGATGTAATCAATCCAAGTTTATCCAACCTTATAGCTAATATCCTCTAATCCAGGCAGAATTCTGGTAAATCTCTTCTGCACCCGTTCCAAAACCTTTCCATCCTTCCCATGATAGGGTGATCTGAACTGATCTCTTGTACTCAATACCCTGACCAATGTACTATACACCTCACTCACTTTAGTTTAGTTTAGAGATACAGTATGGAAACAGGCCCTTCGGCCCACTGACTCCGCACCGACCAGCAATAATCACCCCCTACACGAGTTCTGTCCGACACACTGGGGACAATTTACAGAAGCCAATTGACCTACAAACCTGCACGCCTTTGGGATGTGGGAGGAAACTGGAGCACCCGGAGGAAACCCGTGCTGTCTCGGGGAGAACGTGCAAACTCCGTACAGACAGCATCCGTGGTCAGGAGCAAACCCGGGTCTCTGGCTCTGTAAGGCAGCAACTCTACCACTGTGCCATTGTGACGTCCCCAACTTGTGTTGATACTTTCAGGGAGCTATGGACTTGCAAGTGAATGGGGGAAGGATGTACATCCCTGGGGCCATTATCCAGTGAGTTCAGAGCATCTGCTCTGGCCACAGGTGGCTGTGAACAGCAACTGCTGAACAAATGCCACTGGAATAGCGTGGTGCAGGTATTGAGGCTCCTCTTTGCCCTCCACACTTCAGACCCTCGGGAGACCCAGGTGACCATCAGACGGTGCAACTTGGCAGACGTTTCAGATTTTCAATGGGTCTCTTTCCTATTGACGTTGGATCATGACTGGGCAATTGTGTCAGATGGATGCTGCTTGTAGGATGAACACCAATGAGTGCTCTGGAGATGAGGACTGTTCTACGGTGGAGATGGCCTGCAGGAGAGGACCTCAGTACCATGAGAAGCCTCCCGTTATGATGCTGCCATCTTGAAGCGCTGCCCAGAGCATCAGTCACTCGATGTGGTGGAATATTACAAGTGTTTTCCTCTTGTGATTAGGTACATTTTACTTGACAGCCTTGTCCAACTGAGCAAATAAAATTCAGGTGTTGAAAAACCCAGACTGGATTGTTGTCCTGTCAGCCTGGGTTGATTAAATCCAGGTCTGGTGGTTGCAAGAGAGGTGCATTTAAAGGACGACACATCAACTGCCCAGTCCCAAGTATGAAGTTTAACGTTCAGAGGAACTAACTCTCTAAGTCAGACATTCATTTCTATTTCAGTTTAGTTTAGCTTAGAGATACAGTGCAAAAACAGGCCCTTCTGCTCACCGAGGCCACGCTGACCAACGATCCCCGCACATTTACACCATCTTATACACAGTAGGGACAATTTACATTTACACCAAGCCAATTGACCTACATACCTGTACACCATTGTTGTGTGGGAGGAACCGGAAGATCTCGGAGAAAACCCACGCGGTCCCGGGTAGAACGCACAAACTCCGTACAGGCAGCACCCGTAGTCGGGATCTAACCCGGGTCACCAGCGCTGCAAGCGCTGTAAGGCAGGAACTCTACCACTGAGCCACCGTGCCGCCCCATTTTGTAAACTGTTAACACTGCAAATGAGGTGGAGTGGGTTCCACACCACGAGCTGCCCTGGACTGAATGCTGCTGCTCCTCTGCCCTGCCGAGGCACTGCTGGTGGGAAGGGATGTTATATCGAACACTCAAAAAATAATTTCACTGTGTTTTGCACATGTGACCATAAAGCACCCATTGATTCATTGACCCATTGACCCACTGGCCCATTGACCCATTGACCCATTGACCCATTGACCCACTGGCCCATTGACCCATTGGCCCACTGGCTCATTGACCCACTGGCCCATTGACCCATTGACCCACTGGCCCATTGACCCATTGATTCATTGACCCACTGGCTCTTCCACGCTGCAGTGGAGGTGGGAGGTATTGAAGTAGAGGAGGGGGTGTTCTGGTTAACACATCCTACAACCAGCCTCAGGAACCAACTCTTCACCTGGACATTATCTCATTGTGGGGATCTTTCGCTATCCATGAATTGCTGGAAACAGCCCATTCCTGCAGCACAGCCAAAGAGAAAGCCCAGTTTCTGATGACTTCAAGTTGCCCAAAGTCTTCCCAAAGTCAAGAACCCTCTTTGGAACTGATCTCATCCCAGTTAATGAGTGCTTCATTTCGGAGGTCAGCAGGTCCCCAAAGGCATTCTATGTTTGCAGAAGACATCATGACTACTAGGGTCAGGGACTGTGAGGAAGGCTGTCAGAATGTACAGTGGGATATCGATCAGCTACAGAAATGGGCGGTGAAACAGCAGATGGAGTTTAATCCAAGCAAGTCCGAGACGGGACACTTTGGTAGGCCGCATGTAAGGGGAACGTATACAGTTAAGGGCAAGGCTCTGCATTGATGTACCGAGGGATCATGGGGTCCAAGTATATAGCTCTCTGAAAGTGGCAACACCAGCAGGTAACGCAAGTGGTAAAGAAGGCATATGGTCTGCTTGCTTTCACTGATCGAGGCATTGAGTATAAGAGTCAGGAAGCCATGAATCAGCTTTATAAAACTGCGGTTAGGCTGTAGAACGTCTTCAGTCTAAAGAAGGGTCCCGACCCAAAATGTCGGCAATCTATTTCCTCCAGAGATGCTGCCTGACCCGCTGAATTACTCCAGCATTTTGCGTCTATGTTTGGTAAGTACTTTGTAGTTTGGAGTTTTGTCTGATCGAGCATTACAAGAAAGGAGTGGAGGCTTTGGAGAGGATTACTGCGGAGGTTTACGAGAATGCTGCCTGAATTAGGGGCCATTGGCTATAAGGAGAGGTTGGACAGACTGGGATTGTTTTCTCTTGAGTACTGGAGGCTAAGGGCAGACCTGATAGAAGGGTTTAAAGTTATGGGAGGCATAGATAGGGTAGACAGCCAGACCCTTTTCCCAGGGTGGAAATGTCAAAGACATGGGCCAATAATGAAGGCAGGAGGGGGAGAGTTTAAAGGAGATGTGAGTTTACACAGAGGATGATGAGGGCCTGGAATGCACTGCCAGAGATGGTGGTGGAGGGAGATACAATAGTGTTATTTAAGAGGTTTTTACATTGGTACATGGATATGCATGGAAAAGAGAATCTGGATCATGTGCAGGGAGATGAGATTAGTTTATCTGGCATCATATTGAGCACAAATATTGTGGGCGGAAGGGCCTTTTTATTGCATCACACCTTGGTTTGGGAACAGCTCCATCCAAGACCGCAAGAAATTGCAGCAAATCGTGGACGCAGCCCAGACCATCACTCAAACTAACCTCCCTTCCATTGACTCCATTTATACCTCGCGCTGCCTCAGCAAGGCCAGCAGCATAATCAAGGACGAGTCACACCTTGGCCACTCCCTCTTCTTCCCTCTCCCATGGGGAAAAAGTCCAGAAGTATGAAAACGTACACCACACACCACACATAGTTGTTTAAGAAAGAACTGCAGATGCTGGATAAATTGAAGGTAGACAAAAATGCTGGAGAAACTCAGCGGGTGAGGCAGCATCTATGGAGCGAAGGAAATAGGTGACGTTTCAGGTCGAGCTCCTTCTTCAAATGTCACCTATTCCTTTGCTCCATTGATGCTGCCTCATCCACTGAGTTTCTCCATCATTTTTGTCCACCAGATTCAGGATCAGTTCTTCCCAACTGTTAGCAGGCAACTGAATCATCCTACCACACCCAGAGAGCAATGCTGAACTACTATCTACCTCATTGGTGACCCTCGGACTATCTTTGATCGGATTTTATTGGCTTTACCTTGCACTAAACGTTATTCCCTTATCATGTATCTATACACTGTGAATGGCTCGATTGTAATCATGTATTGTATTTCCGCTGACTGGATAGCACACAACAAAAGCTTTTCACTGTACCTCGGTACACGTGAAAATGAACTAAACTAATGATGGTTCAAATTGATGATGGCCCATAAGTGTCCGACTATGTTCCTGTGCTGTACTGTTCTATATTCTAAATGTAAATCCATCTCAGAGCAGGAAGCTGCTGCACCGTTTAGGTAACTGCACAAAATGCTGGAGTAACTCAGCGGGACAGGCAGCATCTCTGGAGAGAAGGAATGGTGTTTGAAGTCTGACACTGTCTGAAGAAGGGTCTCGACCTGAAATGTTGCCCATTCCTTCTTTCCAGAGATGCTGCCTGTCCCACTGAGTTACTCCAGCATTTTGTGTCTATCTTCTCACGAGTGAGTCAGCCCTGGGCAAAGAGTGAGGAGCTGGCTCCCGTTCACCAGCATGTTTTGTTTAGTTTAGTTTATTGTCACGTGTGCCGAGGTACAGTGTAAAGCTTTTGTTGCAGACGGGTGGTAGTGATGTTGGATTCTGGCTGAAATTGTCAGCCATTCATTCCTTGTGGGTGATTTCCACCCTACACTACTGCAGCACAGGGCACCTGTCCAGTATAATGAGCATATGTCAATGACATTATTCAGCCACAATACGTGATGGGGATACAAAATCAGACGGAAAATCTAAAAAATGCAGATGCTGGTCACCATTAGTAAAAACAGAAAGTGCTGTAAATACTCAGCAGGTCAGGCAGTGTCCATGGGGAGAGAAACAGAGCGTGCATTTCACGTCTGAGACCTTTCAACAGAACAAAAACAGATTGCTATTTTTACTCTGACATTACCAGCTTTACATCCAGGCTAAACCTTCCTGGCCATTTGGGGGCAGTACTGAGTCCTGGAGGATGTCAATGGGAAGTGACATTGTTCAGCCAGTCAGGCAGCATCTGTGAAGGAGCAGAGTTTGTGGTTCAGGTCTGTGGTTGTTGTGTGGTTTGTGGTTCAGCTAATGAAAGGCTACTGGTGTACGAAACAGAAGCGGGGAAGACCATTCGGCCCCTCATGTCCACCCCCTCCCTTCAGGGCTGTCTGTCCTGAGATACTCGCTCTGGAGACATGAGGAACTGCATAATCTAGAATCTTGAGAAAAGCACAAAGTGCTGGAGTAACTCAGTAGGTCAGACATCATCTGTGGAGAATGTGGAAAGGCAACATTTTGGATCAGGACGTTTCGGGTCGAAGGAGGGTCCTGACCCACTGAGTTATTCCAGCACTTTGTGTTTAACATGAGCTCTGCTGCTCCCTCCACAGATGCTGCCTGACCTGCTGAGTGTTCCCAGGAGTGGTTCGAGGTGATTTCATGTTTCGAGCGGCTGCAGTGTTCTGGGTTTTGATTTTGGCTGCAGGGCATCCATTGATGATGCACAGATTATCTCTGCTCAGTGAGGTTTGAACTGTTCAATCCTTTCAACATCACTGGCAAAGAAGAAAAAAAAGCCATCAGCTCTTCAAACAAACAGAATAATCTATCTCTGTCCAAGTGCCGGCCCACTGCAGGCCCTGCTGTGAGATGAGTGAGTCATGGCATTAATCAGTGGGTAGCCTCACCCACAGCACAGTGCTCTTTCCCCGCAGTGGAGACTGATGATCAGACAACATTCGCCTGCTTGATTCAGCAAAGATAAAAAGCTTATTAATTCTTTTTCTGTTTAACCTGATTTTCTATAAATAGACCCCTGCTGTAAATGTGGTTCAGCTATTCTCCCTTTGACCTTGTCATGGAGTCACAGTGATACACCGTGGAAACAGGCCTAAATTGCCCACACTGGCCAACATGTCCAAGTTACACTAGTCCCACCTGCCTGCGTTTGGCCCATATCCCTCCAAACCCGTCCTATCCATGTAACTGTCTCATTGTTTCTTAAACGTTGGGATAGTCCCTGCCTCAACTACCTCCTCTGGCAGCTTGTTCCATACACCCACCACCATTTGTGTTAAAAAGTTACCCTTCAGATTCCTATTAAATCTTCTTCCCTTCACCTTATACCTGTGTCCTCTGGTCCTCGGTTCACCTACTCTGGGCATGAGATGTCTCTATGATGGCCTCTCCCTGTTCGCTACAGTTACACTGTCAATCCATTTACAGTGTATAGATACATGATAAGGAATAACGTTTAGTGCAAGGTAAAGCTGGCAAAGTCCGATTAAGCATAGTCTGAGGGTCACCAATGCGGACCTAGTGATCACCTACAGGACAGGGTTTGATGTGGACTTGGTACATGGGGGCATGAGATAGCTGACCCGTGGAAAGTCTACACCTGACTGCAGACCCCACGTCCTGGCCACCAGCTCTGGCTGGCACCACCTTGGCGTGGCTGGTCCACCCAGTGTGGAACTGGGGGTCGGAGTGGAGTGGGGCAGGGTTGAACTTGGTGCCGTGAAGAATAGTTGAGTGAGTGGACCGTGTGAGGAATGCCACATGTATCAGAATCATTTAGATAAGGTGAGAGAGGACACTGAAGGGAGCCAATGCTGGACAGGTTGGGAGAGTGGGCAGAGAAGTGGCAGAAGGAATATAGTATAGCAAGTGTGGAGTCATGCATTTTGGTAGTCGGAATAAAGGCGTAGACTATTTTCTAAATGGGGAGAGAATCCAGAAATTGGAGGTGCAAGGGGACTGGTGCAGGATTCCCAAAATGTTAATTTGCAAGTTGAATCGGTAATAAGGAAGGCCAATGCAATGCTAGCATTTATTTTAAGAGGACTAGAATACAAAAACATGGATGTTATGCTGAGGCTTTATGAGGTGCTGGTCAGGCCACATTTGGAGTATTGTGAGCAATTTTGGGCCCCATATCTGAGGAAGGATGTGCTGGTTCTGCAGAGGGTCCATCCAATGGAGCAGATTTACAAGAAATGATCCCAGGAATGAGTGGGTTAACACTGGAGTTTAGAAGGATGAGGGGGGGGGCCTCATTGAAACTTACCAAATAGTGAAAGGCTTGGATAGAGTGGATGTGGAGAGGATGTTTCCACTGGTGGGAGAGCTTAGGACCAGAAGTCATCGCCTCAGAATTAAAGGGTGTTCCTTTAGGAAGGAGATGAGGAGGAATTTCATTAATCGGAGGCTGCTGAATCTGTGAAATTCTTCGCTACAGAAGGGTGTGGAGGCCGAGTCAATGAATATTTTTTGAGGCAGAGCTAGAAGAAAGGTCTCGACCGGAAATGTCACCCATCCCTTCTCTCCAGAGACTCTGCTTATCCGGCTGAGTTACTTCAGTATTTTTTCTGTCTTAGAGCTACATAGATTCTTGATTATTACGGGTGTCAGGGGTTATGGGGAGCAGGCAGGAGAATGGGGTTAGGAAGGAGAGATAGATCAGTCATGACTGAACGGCAGAGTAGACTTGATGGGCCGAATGGCCTAATTCTGCTCCTATCACTTATGACCTTATGACCTGAATGGCCTGTTCCATCTGCAGAGCCTGCCTGCCCCACCTCTGGTGCCAGGGCAGGGATGTGGGTGATAGGAATAGGGAACAGCAACAGGGAAAGGGGAACTGGGGATTGGGAGTATCACCACGTGATCATCTGTTCCACATGGTAGGCTGCTCTGGAAGGTGAGATTGCATGAGATTCAGGGATGCAGGATTCGGGATTCCTATCTGCCTCATGGTAGGAAGCAGATGTGGTGGATGTTTTTCAGACTGAAGTCCTGAGACGAGTGGTCTGCCTCCGGGGACTGGACCCATTGCTGTTGTCACCTGTATCAATGATTTAGATGGCATGATTGGTAAGTTTGCAGGTGACATTAACATAGGTGATATCACAGACAGTTTTCAAGCATTACAGCATGATCTTGATCAGCTGGGCAAGTGGGCTGAGGAATGGTTAATGGATTTTAATTCAGTGTTGTACAGCAGAGGGATCTCGGAGTACAGGTAACCAGTACAATAGATAGAGCAAAGGCAAGGTACATGATGCAGAACATACAGTAGTTCTCAGCATTGTAGAGCACCAGTTCCAAAGTCTAGTCCACAATGGGGCCGGGGTGAATCGGACAGTCCCCCGGCTGATGGAAGGACTGTGCAGATGCCTGATATCAGAGGGGAAGAAGCTTTCAAGCTTCTGTACCTTCTGCCCGATGGGAGCAGGGAGAAGAAGGAATGAATGGGGGTGGGGGGACACAAGTCCTTGATTATGTAGGCTGCTTTTTCGAGGGAAGGTGTAGTGTAGATGGAGTCAATAGACAATAGGTGCAGGAGTAGGCCATTCGGCCCTTCGAGCTACCACTGCCATTCACTGTGATCATGGCTGATCATCCATAATCAGTACCCCGTTCCTGCCTTCTCCCCATATCCCTTGACTCCGCTATTTTTAAGAGCTCGATCTAACTCTCTCTTGAAAGCATCCAGAAAATTGGCCTCCACTGCCTTCTGAGGCCGAGTCAATGATGGGAGGTCTGGTCTGTGTGATGGACTGGGCTACATCTACTACTCCTCTGCAATTTCTTGTGGCCTTGGGCAGAGCTGTTCCCAAACCAAGAAGTGGTGCAGCCCAACAGTGTGCTTTCTATGGAACTGATGCATTACAGTGCTGAGAACCGTATTCTGCAGATAGACACAAAAAGCTGGAGTAACTCAGCGGGTCAGGCAGCGTCTCTGGAGAGAAGGAATGGGTGATGTTGTGATGTTACGGTACCCGAAACGTCACCCATTCCTTCTCTCCAGAGATGCTGCCTGCCCCGCTGAGTTACTCCAGCTTTTTGTGTCTATCTTCGGTTTAAACCAGCATCTGCAGTTGCTTCTTACACACTATATTCTGCAGCCTGTATCTTCCCCTTTGCTCTATCTATTGTACTTGAGATTGACTTTATCGTATTTAGATACATTATTTGTGATCTGTTTGGACAGCATGCAAAACAAAGCATCTGTAAATGTCTGTCAGAGTCATTGGAGAAATGCTGAATTTCCTCCATGTGCTGAGGACGTTGGTGTGTCTGCTTGGCTGTCACATGAATGTAGTTGATACATGGCAGACTGCTGGTAATATTAATGCCAAGGAACTGGAAAAGGTGTAGAGAAGATTTACAAGGATGTAGCCAGGACAAGAGGGTCTGAGCTATCGGAAGAAGTTGAGTAGGCTGGGTCTCAATAGATAATAGACAATAGGTGCAGGAGTAGGCCATTTGGCCCTTCGAGCCAGCACTGCCATTCACTGTGATCATGGCTGATCATCCATAATCAGTAACCCGCTCCTGCCTTCTCCCCATATCCCTTGACTCCGCTATTTTTAAGTCCTATCTAGCTCTCTCTTGAAAGCATCCAGAGAACCTGCCTCCACCGCCCACTGAGGCAGAGAATTCCACAGACTCTATTCCTTGGAGCACAGGAGGACGAGGGGTGATCTTATTGAGGTGTATAATATCATGAGAGGAATAGATCGGGTAGATGCACAGAGTCTCATGCCCAGAGTAGGGGAATCGAGGACCAGACCGAAACATAGGTTTAAGGTGCAGGAGGAAAGATTTTTGAGGAATCTTTTCACACAAAGGGTGGCGGGTGTATGGAACAAGCTGCCAGAGGAGGTAGTTGAGGCTGGGACTATTGTAACTTTTAAGAAGCAATTATGATAGATACATGGATAGGATGGGTTTGGAGGGATATGGGCCAATCGCAAACAGGTAGGATTAGTGTGGCTGGGACATGTTGGCAAGCGTAGGCAAGATAGCTGAAGGGCCTGTTTCCATGCTGTATGACTCCAGGACTATGACTCTAACGAAGGTCTCAACCCTTTCCACTTCAGCACTATTCATCACTCCACCTTGATTCCTGAAGTCAATAACTAGTTCCTAGGTCTTGTTGACATTGAGCGCGATGTTATTGTCCTGACTCCGTGTAACTAAGTTCCCTATCTCCTCCTGCACTCTGTCTTGTCAGAGGGGCAGAACTGTGGTGTCCAGCTTCGTGCTGCCACTCCCCTGAAGTCCCTATACCAGGAGGGTGTGGAGCAGAGGTGCAGGAGGTGCCGATCGGTGACCGGAGGGCAGACGGGAGAGACTAGTGGTCATCTCTTGACCTCACCATTAATGTAGGCAACAGGGTGGAGAATGCCGCGCAAAATCCAGAGTAACACCAGCACTAAAGAGCTGCCCCACATTAAGCACAACCCTTGAGACGTAACTGCTGTGCTGCAGGGTGAGTAACTGCTGTGTTCCAGGGTGAGTAACTGCTGTG
This sequence comes from Malacoraja senta, assembly GCA_038087875.1. Taxonomy (NCBI): domain Eukaryota; kingdom Metazoa; phylum Chordata; class Chondrichthyes; order Rajiformes; family Rajidae; genus Malacoraja; species Malacoraja senta. Next base: position 62,070,581 of record CM075978.1, read on the forward strand.
TTCCAGGGTGAGTAACTGCCGTACTCCAGGGTGAGTAACTGCCGTGCTGCAGGGTGAGTAACTGCTGTGTTCCAGGGTGAGTAACTGCTGTGTTCTAGGGTGAGTAACTGCTGTGTTCCAGGGTGAGTAACTTCTGTACTGCAGGGTGAGTAACTGCTGTGTTCCAGGGTGAGTAACTGCTGTGTTCCAGGGTGAGTAACTGCTGTGTTCCAGGGTGAGTAACTGCTGTGTTCCAGGGTGAGTAACTGTGTGTTCCAGGGTGAGTAACTTCTGTACTGCAGGGTGAGTAACTGCTGTGTTCCAGGGTAACTGCTGTGTTCCAGGGTGAGTAACTGTGTGTTCCAGGGTGAGTAACTTCTGTACTGCAGGGTGAGTAACTGTGTGCCACGCACACATAAAATGAAACTAAAATGCTGAAAATTCAAGGCAAAGTACCCAAAGCAAATGTCCCAAAATAGCAGGAACTCAGCGTGTTGAGTAGAATCTGTGGCGGGGAGAGGAATAACATTTCTGCATTAGGCCCCCAAATATCCCCACTCCCCACTCTCCCACACTCCCCCATGGGTGGTGCAGCAGGACAGTTGTTGCCTTACAGCGCCACAGACCCGGATTAGATTCTGACCACGGGTGCTGTCCGTACGGAGTTTGTACGTTCTCCTCGTGGCCCACGTTGGTTTTCTCTGGGAGCTCCGGTTTCCTCCCACACTGCAAAGATGTACAGGTTTTGACGAAAGAATGGATCGACTGGGCTTATATTCACGGGAATTTAGGATGAGAGAGGACCTTACAGAAACATATAACATTCTTAAGGGATTGGACAGGCTAGATGCAGGAAAAATGTTCCCGATGTTGGGGGAGTCCAGAACCAGGGGTCACAGTTTAAGGATAAGGGGTTGGCCAATCAGGATTGAGATGAGGGAAAACCCTGTTCACCCAGAGAGTTGTGAATCTGTGGAATTCTCTGCCTCCAAAGGCAATGGAGACCAATTCACTGGATGTATTCAAGAGAGAGTTAGATATAGCTCTTGTGGCGAACGGAATCAAGAGATATGGGGGGAAAGAAGGAATAGGGTACATTAACACTATCCTACACACACTAATGGAAATGTTTACATTTACCAAGCCAATTAACCTACACACCTGCACGTCTTTGGAGTGTGGGAGGAAACCAAACATCTCAGAGGAAACCCACGCAGGTCACAGGGAGAACGTATAAATTCCGTCCAGACAGCACCCGTAGTCAGGATCGAACCTGGGTCTCTGGCGCTGTAAGCGCAGTCAGGCAGCAACTCTACCGCTGGGCCACCAGGTGCCACTCGTTGGGCTGGCATCAGCGCCTGGTGAGCAGACCGTGCTCAGGAGCAGAGTGTAGATGCATGCGGCTGATCGCTCCAGCTCCAGGCTGGGCTGGTGATAGATCACAGTAGTGGGTGATAGACGACTGGCTACACACACAAGATCAGGCTGTTCAGCCCCTCAAGTTTCCTGATCATAAGTTCATAAGTGATAGGTGCAGAATTAGTCCATTCAGCCCATCAAGTCTACTCCGCCACTCTGCTTTCTACTGCCACTCACTGCCCAGTGGGTCAGCATTTATTGCCCATCCCGGATTGCCTGCATAGAGGTGGGGGTGAGCTGCCACCTTGTGCTGCTGCTGAGGGTGCTGTTGGGAGGGAGTTCCAGGTTTTACACCCAGTGCCGATGAAAGAATGGGCTCATATCTCCAACTTGGGCTGGGGTCTGACTTGGAAGGGGAATCAGTAAATGGTGGTGTTGCCCTGTACCTGCTGCCCTTGCCTTTCTCTCTGGTAGAGGTGAAGGGTTTAGGAGGCGCTGTCTGCATGGCCCGGGTGTAAACTGGGTGGCACGGTGGTGCAGTGGTAGAGTTGCTGCCTTACAGCACCCGAGACCCCGGTTCAATCCTGACTATAGCGGCTGTCTGTACGGAGTTTGTCTGTTCTCTCCGTGACTGTGTGGGGTTTTCCCGAGCTTCGGTTTCCTCCCACACTGCAAAGACGTACAGGTTTGTGGGCTAATTGGGTTGGTAAAATTACAAATTGTCCCTAGAGTGTGTAGGATAGTGATAATGAGCAGGGATCGCTGGTCGGCGCGGACTCAGTGGGTCAGAAGGCCTGTTTCCACGCTATACCTCTGAACTAAATTAAAGTATAATAGACAATAGACAATAGGTGCAGGAGTTGGCCATTCGGCCCTTCGAGCCAGCACCGTCATTCAATGTGATCATGGCTGATCATCCCCAATCAGTACCCGGTTCTCCCCATATCTGCTATCCATCCCTAAGAGCCCTATCTTGCTCTCTCTTGAAAGTTCATAAAACCAGCCTCCACCGCCCTCTGAGGCAGAGAATTCCACAGATTTCCACATGCAGCCTCTGTGCACCGTTGCTGGAGGGTGTGAATGTTTCGGAGGTTGGGTGGGGGGGGGGGGGAGGATGGGCTGCCAACTGAGCGGTTCCTTTGTCCTGCATACTGTCCAACCTCCTGTTGGAACTGCCCAGGCAAGTGGAGTGAGTTCTGTCACACTCCTGGCTTGTGCCCTGTAGAAGGTTGAAAGCCTTTGGAATGTCAGCAGGAGGGTCACAGCCGTGGCCTGCGCTTGTAGCCAAGATGCTTCTGGAGATGTGCAGGAAGGAACTGCAGATGCTGGTTTACACCAAAGATAGACACAAAATGCTGGAGTAACTCAGCGGGACAGGCAGCATCTCTGGAGAGAAGGAATGGGTGACGTTTCGGGTCGAGTCCCTTCTTCAGATTGTTTCTGTAGATGGTCCAGTTGAGTTTCTAGTCAATGGTGATCATCAGGATGTTGATAGTGGAGGATTTGACAAATGCCCTTGAATGATCAAGGTGGGTGATTACACTCTCTCTCATCGGAGGTGGTCATGGTCAGTCATTTGTGTACCATCATCAGTTTAGTTTATTGTCACGTGCACCGAGATACAGTGAAAAGCTTTTGTTTTGTGCTAACCAGTCAGTGGAAAGACAATACATGATTACAATCGAGCCATTCACAGTGTACAGATACATAGAGTCATGGAGTCAAAGTGTGATACAGTGTGGAAACAGGCTCTTTGGCCCAACTTGCCCACAACTTCCCAACTACACTAGTCCTACCTACCCAGGTTTGGTCCATATCCCTCCAAACCTGTCCTATCCATGTACCTGTCTTAACTGTTTCTTAAACGTTGGGATAGTCCCAGCCTCAATGACCTCCTCTGGCAGTTTGTTCCATACACTCAGCACCCTTTGTGTGAAAATGCTACCCCTCAGATTCTTATTAAATCTTTTCCCCTTCACCTTAAACCTGTGTCTTCTGGTCCTCAATTCACCTACTCTGGGCAAGAGACTCTGTAAATCTACCCGATCTATTCCTCTCATGATTTTATACAAATGATGAAAGGAATGACGTCTAGTGCAAGGTAAAGTCCGATCAAAGATAGTCTGAGGGTCACTAATGAGGTAGATAGCAGTTCAGCACTGCTCTTTTATTGTGGTAGGATGATTCAGTTGCCTGATAACAGCTGGGAAGAAACTGTCCCTGAAACTGGAGGTGTGCGTTTTCACACTTCTCTATCTTTTGCCTGATGGGAGAGGGGAGAAGAGGGAGTGGCCAGGGTGCAACACATTACCCCACACCTTAGTGGTGTCTGGGTCTTGCTGCCTGCAGGTGTGGGCTACCTGGTTTGCTGATGATTCACTGATGGAAAAGGAGGAATGAGATCCATTAAGGTCACAAAGAAAACTTGCACTAGAGTGTTCAGCACACTGCTAAACTATTAAAGCCCTGTCCCACGGTACGAGTTCATTCAAGAGCTCTCCCGAGTTTAAAAAAAACTAACTCGTGGTAAGCACGGAGAATGAACGTAGCGGGTACGTCAGAGCTCGGGGTCGTCTCTTAGCGGCTCGTAACATTAACGGCAGGTACTCCGGGAGACTCGCTAACGGCAGGTAAGCACGGGAAGACTCGTGAAGATTTTTCAACAAGTTGAAAAATGTCCATGAGAGCCCCGAGTACCGACGAGTGGCCATTACCATAAATCTCCGAGTTCGAATCGGGAGAGCTCTTGGAATGAACTCGCACCGTGTGACAGGGCTATAAGGAGTACATTTGGAGTACTGTGAGCAATTTTGGGCACCATATCTAAGGAAAGATGTGCTGGCTCTGGAGAGTGTCCAGAGGAGGTTTACAAGAATGATCTTAGGAAATGAGTGTGTTAACATATGATGAGCGTTTGACAGCACTGGGCCTGTACTCATTGGAGTTTAGAAGGATGAGGGAGCATCTCATTGAAACTTACCGAATAGTGAAAAGCTTGGTTAGAGTGGTCGTGGAGAGGATGTTTCCACTAATGGGAGAGTCTAGAATTGGAGGTCATAGCCTCAGAATTTAAAGATGTTCCTTCAGGAAGATTAGGAGGAGTTTCTTTAGTCAGAGGGTGTTGAATCTGTGGAATTCTGCAGAAGGCTGTGTAGGCCATGTCAATGGATATTTTTAAGCCAGATAGGTTCTTGATTTGTACGGGTGTCAAGGGTTATGGGGAGAAGGTAGGAGAATGGGGTTAGGAGGGAGAGATGGATCAGGCATGATTGAATGGCGTAGACCTGATGGGCTGAATGGCCTAATTCTGCCCCTATCACTTATGACCTTGACCTATCTTCACCAGGGAAGAGGGTGCTACAAGAACCAGTGAAGGAGGAGATTGTTGAGATCCGATATATTAAAAATTGATAGTATGATGGTATTAGAGAGATGAAGGAGGTCATTATGGACTGGCGATAATCTTTCAGTGCCCTGTTGATAGGGGGGTGATGCGGGAGGACTGCAGAGTGACAAATGTCACTCCCTTGTTTAAAAAAGGGAGCAAGGATAATCCAGCAACTCCATGTTGGGAAAGTTTTCCGAAACATTGATCCAGGACAGGATTAATCATCAGCTGGAGGAAAATGGATTCATTAAGGCAAACCAGTGGGAATTTGTCAAGGGCAGAAATAGAAGGCTTAGATGTAAAGTGAGAGAAAGGAAAGATTTAAGATGGACCCGAATGGTAGCTTTTTCACACAGAGGGTGGTGCAAACACAGAATGGGCTGCCGGAGGTAGTGGTATGATTACAGCATTTTAAAGACACATGGACAGGTACATCGTTAGGAAAGGTTTGTAGGGGTCAGGGCTAGGTGCAGGTGAGTGGGACTAGCTCAGTTTGACAAGTGTGTTGGCATAGATGAGTTGGGCCGAAAGGCCTATTTTGCTGCTAAACCCTGTTTAACCAATTTGAGAATGTTTTGATGAGGGAATAAATAGAGGTACTTGCATCTTTCCAACACAAGATGTAAAACTAACCAGCCTACTCATTTATGAGCCTTCCTCATTTCTTAAACAAGGGTCTGTTTTCCAACTGTCTTGTACCCTCCTGGAAGTTAGTGAGTTAAGAAAAATTTCACCCCACGGGTCTGCTCTCATTGCCACCACTTCCTTTAAACCCCTTGGGGTACAAGTTATCGTATCTCGGTGATCTGTGAGTCTCTCCAATACAAGAGCCAAAGCCATTGCGTGGTTTAAACACGTCTTTAATAATCACTTAGCAGCACTAGGATAACTGGTCGTCAGTACACCCTAGCTGCTCGAACCCAAGTGCCGGGGTGGGGCGTTAGTAAGAGTGTTAGTATGGGTGTTGTGAAGGGGTGGAGTTAGTGGTGCTGGCTTGTGTGTGATTGGTTCACATGCACTCAATCTACACTTACCCCATGTGATTGGATATTTTTAAAGTTCCTGCTTATTATTTGAAGTTAGCCCATCATTTACCTAATGGATATGTAGTTTTAGTTTTACTTTTGGTTCTGGTTTTAGTTTTCAGTTCTTAGTTTTAGTGATACAGCATAGTGGCTGATGCAATAAAAATGATTTAACCTATCTGCCATTTTTCAATTAATTTCCCAGCCTCATTTTCCGGAGGTCACACACCTTCTATAGCTGACATTTATATATATCTGTGTAAGCTCTTGCTATTTCTTTTGATATCGCACACGTCTTCTCTCAAAATTAATCTTCCCCATTATTACGAGCTTGTTAGTCTTTTGCTGAGTCTCTGCTTGTAACTTTGCTCATAAACAGTAGGTCAGTGCAAATTTCAACTACACACAGGCGGTGCAGGGGATTGAGCCAATGACCTCTGGTTTACATGACAGACTCCAGGCCATCTGGTGGTCCTGGCCCAGAGTGTGACTAATGTTGACCTCGGACATCCCGTGAATCAGCCGCAGCTGACCAGTGTCCGTGATATCTGACCAAGGTCTCGTTCTGTGACACAAAATGCTGGGGTAACTCAGCAGGACGGGCAGCATCTCTTGAGAGAAGGAATGGGTGACATTTCGGGTTGAGACCTTTCTCCAGACTCATTGTGTGCCGTTGTTTTGCAGGGGGTGATTCCGCTGGGCGGATGCATCGTGGAGGCAAAGGAGGAGCCCAACATGCCCTTTGTGATGAAGATTTCGCACGATGATTTCCACGTAAGCCCAGAGCTGTCGTTGGGGATACGGTGCTTGGGTCTGTACTGGGGTGGGGAGAGTCTAACTGGAGAAATGGGCATGACACTGGAACTGAAAAGTGCAAGCTAGGGCAGAAATGGTGGTCTACTTCTACCTGGTGCCTTCTATAATGAAGATAGACACAAAAAGCTGGAGTAACTCAGTGGGACAGGGAGAAGATCCTCGGAATGGTCAGGATGAGCATTGAGAGATCCCGAGGAGGGAGGGTAATGGAGCCCCCAGTAATGGGTGAGGGTGGTCATATACAGTGGGAGTGGGAGAGAGTTCAGAGAGGCCAGGATTGAGGGAGGTGACCCAGAGCTCTGGAGTGGGAGGGAGGGGGATCCCAGACACCAGGAGACCCTGGGAGTGGGTGGAGGTTGGAGACTGGGTGTGGGTGAAGGGCGTTGGAGATGTCAGTTCAGAGCGGTGTTGCACCCAGCCCTTGACTGACGACTGATACTGCAGGATCCACAATCCCTGCTGCATCGCTGTTTAAACAAGACTGCCAGAACGAGGTCCGCTTCCACTATAGAATGGGATTGAAAATAGTTACAAAATGCTGGACTAACTCAGCAGGACAGGCCGCATCTCTGGATAAAAGGAATGTGTGACATTTCGGGTCGAGACCCTTCTTCAGAATGTGATTACCCAGTTTAATGTATCAAATTCACCCCAGCACACGTAATGTGGTGAACCCAATCCATTTATTAAATTGCACTGTGTGGGTATTTGTTGCAGCATGGACAGAAACACGGAGCAAATGTACTTGGGCTAAATATTAATTTAATTACACGAGCAATCAATAAATGGATGCCAGCCAATTACTTAACTTGAGTGAATTCTTTCAATAGGGTCTTGACACTGCCCAGCTCGCTGGGGTTTTTGAAGGCTCCACTCTCGTTCTGCTACTTGTCACACCCTCTCATCCCGTAATTGTGCACCCTTCCCTGCCAGCAACACCACACTCCCAAATCGACAATCCTATCAGGAAGAATTATTTTTCTTGGAAGATGTGCAACGGAAATTCTCCAGAATGAGTTAAAGGGGATTAATTGACGTGGGCAGGTTGCTTGGGCTCCCTTAAAGATTATGAGTGAACCGTTTGCAAAGAACAGATTTGATGAGGTTGATGTTCATTGTGGACGCAGCCCAGACCATCACACAAACGAATCTCCCTTCCATTGACTCAATTTATACCTCACGCAGCCTTGGCAAGGCCGGCAGCATCATATATGACCAGTCACACCCTGGCCACTCCCTCTTCTCCCCTCTCCCCAGGCAAAAGGTATTGAAGTGTGAAAAAGCACCCCTCCAGATTCAGGGACAGTTTCTTCCCAGCTGTTATCAGGAAACTGAATCATCCTACCACAACTAGAGAGCAGTCCTACTACCAAAACACATGACTCCACACTTTGCTATACTATAATTCCATCTGCCACTTCTCTGCCCACTCTCCCAACCTGTCCAGCACTGGCTCCCTTCAGTGTCCTCTCTCACCTTATCTAAATTATTCTGATACATGTGGCATACCTCACACAGTCCACTCACTCAACTATTCTTCACGGCAGCAAATTCAACCCTGCCCCACTCCACTCAACTCTCCTCTGGCAGCTTGTTCAGTACACCCACCACCCTTTGTGTGAAAATGTTATACTCAGATTCCTATTAAATCTTTTCCCCTTCACCTTAAACCTATGTCCTCTGGTCCTTGATTCACCTACTCTGGGCAAGAGACTCTGTGCATCTATCCGATCTATTCCTCTCATGATTTTATGTACCTCTATGAGATCAATGTCAGATGGGGATCAGCCATGTTCTCTGTCAAGAGCGGACTGGGGTTGCCTGCTCCTGTTCTTTTGTTCGCAGGTAAGTGAAGTTATAAGGTCATAAGGAATAGGAGAAGAATTATGCCATTCGGCCCATCAAGTCTACTCTGCCATTCAATCATGGCTGATCTATCCCTCCCTTCTAACCCCAGTTCAGGTCCACAGCAATCCTGCTCCTTCAGTTTAATCTGGATACTGGCTAGAACATAAAGATAGGATTGAAGCTGATTAATGGATGACAGAGCGCACAAAGGTGTTGGGGTGACCAGTGTGGAGGGAAATATATGTTCAATTTCATGCCTACTCCCCATAACCCCTGACACCCGTACTAATCAACAATCTATCTATCTCTGCCTTAAAAAATATCCATTGACTTGGCCTCCACAGCCACCTGTGGCAAAGAATTCCACAGATTCACCACACTCTGACTAAAGAAATTCCTCCTCATCTCCTTCCTAAAGGAACGTCCTTTAATTCTGAGGCTATAATCTCTGGTTCTGGACTCTCCCACTAGTGGAAACATCCTCTGCACATCCACTCTATACAGGCCTTTCACTATTCGGTAAGTTTCGATGAGATGTTGCAGAGATACCCAGGCCAAGATGGAAGAAAATCTGGGGACTGCTTTGTCATCTCTGTGCATTAACTCGAATCTAGTTCAGTAGATATTGTAATTCCATGCCCTGACAACAGCAGTAGGTATTTGCTGAGGTGGTCCTTGCCCCTGCAAGACAGGTTCCCTCTCGTGGGCAAGTGGGTGGGGTGGCCTGTCCTCTGGAGAACTACCTCTCGCCTCAGCCTACATTTGTCACTTGGTGCTTCCTCACCTCTTTGGATGAATCAATCAAACTCTTTCCCTGTCCAATTTATACATTTCACCAGCGCTCTGATTCTCACACGTGGAGCTCGATGCTTTCAGCATGACCTGGTAATAAGAATGTATCATTAATGCAAACTCTGTCCTTCCTTCTCAGGGGAACATTTTACTCGCAGCGGAGACTGAATTCGATCAGCAGCACTGGCTGCATATGCTGCAGGAATCCGGGAAGGTGTAAGTACACAGAAAGATCCGATGATGTATTGGACAGGCTGGTGAAATGGGCCAGCTAAATATATTTAAACAAGTGAATCTTTGCAGCCAGATTTAGTTTAGTTTAGTGTAGAGATACAGCATTGAAACAGGCCCTTCAGCCCACCAAGTCCACACTGACCATTAATCACCCATTTACACGAGTTCTCTGTTGTCCCGACTTTCATATCCATTCATTACACTTAAACGGCAATTTTACAGAAGCCAGCTCTGCCCAATCCATTACTATTTGATTCCAGCTTGTTCATTACTACTAATGCTTTCTCGTTCCCTGTTTTTCCCCTCCCTCCTCGAACGAACTTTATTTATCCAAGGAGGGAAATTGATCTGCTAACAGTCATAAAAACGCAAGATACATGAAACATGAAATTAAAGTGACGAGTGGAAAGGCTTGGAAAGACTCAAACAGAAGAGTTACATTTGCCGTGCGAGCCATTCTGGCATCCATGAAAGTTTGGATGCTACAACTGTATCCAGGACCTCCGTAGACGTTTCCGTCAATGCCCCAGGATGCAGATCATCTGGCCCAGGGAATGTTATTGCTTTCCACCTAACTAATCTCTCCAGTGCTAATATTTTAATGTTGCTGAATCATCTTGAGTCTTTCATTGCATCTGTTGTCCAAGAGGTTTTCTGTGTCTGAACATAAAATATTAATTTAATTTCTCCTCCAAGCAGTTATATCCCTTGTATAATTTCTCCTGTCTCAGATAGACACAAAATGCTGGAGTAACTCAGCGGCAGCATCTCTGGAGAGAAGGAATGGGTGATGTTTCGGGTCGAGACCCTTCTTCAGACCCGGAATGTCACCCATTCCTTCTCTCCAGAGATGCTGCATGTCCCGCTGTGTTACTCCAGCATTTTGCGTCTAGCTTCGATTTAAACCAGCATCTGCACTTCCTTCCTGCACATTCTCCTGTCTCTGTCTGTAAATTGAAGGGATCTTGTTATCTTGTGAGTGAAGAGTGTTGAAGAAATACTGCAACTGGGAGTTAGTGTCATAGAGTGATACAGTGTGGAAACAGAGCCCTTCTGCCCAGCTTGCCCACTCCGACCATCATGTCCCAGCTACCCTAGTCCCACCTGCCTGCGTTTGGCCCATATCCCTCTAAACCTGTCCTATCCATGTACCTGTCTAACTGTTTCTTAAATGTTGGGATAGTCCCAGCCTCAACTATCTCCTCTGGCAGCTTGTTCAATACACCCACCACCCTTTGTGTGAAAATGTTATACTCAGATTCCTATTAAATCTTTTCCCCTTCACCTTAAACCTATGTCCTCTGGTCCTTGATTCACCTACTCTGGGCAAGAGACTCTGTGCATCTATCCTTCCTGCACATTCTCCTGTCTCTGTCTATAAATTGAAGGGATCTTGTTATCTTTGGCAAATTATATTATTTAATACATTTATGGATGCGCCGCCACAGGTAGACCGAGATGCCAGTGCAGTGTGTGATGGTGTGCAGGCCAGATGTGGGATAGAATGAGTGGGCAGAAGGTTCACACTGAGTCTGACTCCCCCTTCTCTCCACAGAACGTGGCAGAATGCACAACTCGGGGAAGCGATGATCGGAAGCCTGGAAGCCCAGGGCTTGCAGCTGGCCAAGGAGAAGCAAGAGTACTTGGGTCAGTCATTCAGCACAGAAACAGGCCCTTCAGCCCATCGTGTCCATGCCGACCACCGTACTTATCTTCACTCATCGTGTTCACCAGCATTTGGTCCATGGTCTTCGCGTGTTCGTTTAGACCATTAAATATCATGAAGGTCGCTGCCTCCACCACGCTCTCAGTCGGTTCTTTCCAGATTCCAATCACCCTCTGCGTGAAATAATTTCTCTACACATCCCCTCTAAACCGATCCTTCACCGTGCACCTACAGTATACCCTCTAGTTTAGTTTAGTTCAGAGATACAGGGCACAAACAGGCCCTTCGGCCCAATGAGTCCGCGCCGACCAACAGTCCCCGCACATTAATACTCTCGGACACACACTAGGGACAATTTACACATACACCAAGCCAATTAACGTACAAACCTGCACGTCTTTGGAGTGTGGGAGGAAACTGAAGATCTCGGAGAAAAACCACGCAGGTTACAGGGAGAACGTACAAACTCTGCACAGACAGCACCCGTAGTCGGGATTGAACCCGGGTCTCTGGCGCTGCAAGCGCTATAAGACAGCAACTCTACCGCTGCGCCACTGTGCCTCTAGTTCTACACATTCCCATTATGGAAAACGGACTGACTGTCTACCCTCATAATTTATATACCTCTATCTGGTCACCCCTCAGCTCCAGGGAAACAAGCAGAAGCCTATCAAATCTCTCCCCATAACCAAAGTCCCCCTATCCAGGCAACAGCCTGGTGAATTTCCCTGCACTCTCTCCAGCATGGCTACATCCTTTCTGTAGTGTAATCCAGCTGTAGCCAAAACCAGGTGTTTTGTAAAGTTGTAACGTGACATCTCTGCTCGTATATCCTCTACCACGGTGGATGAAAGAAACTGTCCCAAGTGGCCTCTTCACCACCCTGCCCCAATGTGCTGCCACTTTCAGCAATTTATGGATGTGTACCCCAAGGTTAACCTATGATGAGCGCTGGGCCTGTACTCGCTGGAGTTCAGAAAAATGAGGGGGGGCCTCATTGAAACGCACAGAATAGTGAAAGGCTTGGATAGAGTGGATGTGGAGAGGATGTTTCCACGTAGGAGAATCTAGGACTAGAGGTCATAGCCTCAGAATTAAGAGACGTTCTTTTAGGAAGGAGACGAGGAGAAATTTATTTAATCAGAGAGTGGTGAATCTGTGGATTTTTTTTGTCACGGAAGGCTGTGGAGGTCAAGTCAGTGGATATTTTTAAGGCAGAGATAGATAGATTCTTGATCAGTACAGGTGTCAGAGGTTATGGGGAGAAGGCTGGAGAATGGGGCTAGGAGGGAGAGATAGATCAGCCATGATTGAATGGTGGAGTGGACTTGATGGGTCGAATGGCCTAATTCTTCACCTATCACGTATAACCTTATGACCTTATCACCCTCTGTTCATCAGCAGTCCCTGGGGCCCCAACACCTCCTGTGTACGTCACTCCTTGTGTGTGATCTTCCAAGCAAATGCCGCACTTCATTGAGATTTCATTGTCCTATCTGGGACACATGACAATACACTCTCTTGACTTGACTCTTGGAATCTCATTGCCCCGTTCCACTTCCCAGCTGGTCTACACCCCGCCGCATCCTCCTCCTGACCCACAACGCCAAAAACCTCTGTGACGTCTGCAACCCTGCTCTTCATTACCTCTGTGGGTTAGGACAAGCAGCCGAAGCCTCCTGAATTGATACGGTGACCAACAGCAGAATCCGCTATGGTCAGTCACTCCCCCTCCAGATCCATTTCTATTGCTGAATTTAATCCAGGAATACGTGATGTGCATCGGGAACTGATGGTGCTGCAGTGTGCAGAGCTGCCTGCCACAAGAGGGTCATCCCCCAAGCCTGGGTTATAGAGATATATAGCATGGAAACAGGCCCTTTGGCCCAACGCCCATGCTGACCACGATACCCCATCTATGCTGGTCCCATTATAAATGTAATTGTACCTGCCTCAACTGTTGATTAGCACGGGTGTCAGGGGTTATGGGGAGAAGGCAGGAGAATGGGGTTCGGAGGAAGAGATTTTGTAAACCTCTATCAGACTATCCCTCGGCGCACAACATCCCACAGAACCCCCCCCCCCCCAGCTTATCCAGTCTCTCCTCATAACTTAAGCCCTCAAGTCCCAGCAACATTCCTGTCAATCTTATGTTGATAAGTGATAGGAGCAGAATTAGGCCATTCGGCCCATCAAGTCTACTCCGCCCATTCTCTTTCTTAAAGGAACGTCCTTTAATTCCCCTGGTCCTACAATCTCCAACTAGTGGAAATTTCCTCTCCACGTCCACTCCATCGAGGCCTGCACCCTCTTGAACTTAATCACATCCTCCCTGTAGAGTGGTGATCAGAACTGCACACAATACCCCAGGTGCAGTCTCACCAACGTTGTGTACAGTTATGCCATGACGTCCCAACTCCTGTACTCAATGCCCTGACCAATGAAGACAAGCATACCGCATGCCTTCTTCACCATCCTGTCTGCCTGCGTTGCCACTTTCTGGGAATTATGTACTTGCGCTCTAGTTGTCTCTGCTCTACCACACTCCCTAGGACCCTAGCAGTTCAATTCCACCTGCCATTCTGTAGCCCACTTTCCCATTTGATCTAGATCCGTACCAAGGTGAACAGACACCTCAATGCCTGACGGGATCAATACCTGATTGTTACTTTTAATTCATTCTCGGTAAGTTAGTCATCAAGACCCTCCTGCTTTGGTGGGATCTTCTATTTGTTCCCTACAGAGGATGTCCTGAATGAGATAACAGTTGCTCTCAGATGGGGCAAGGACAGGGGTTGTTCTCTCAAAAAGGGCATTCATGAACCTTACTGGCTTTACCTTGAATTAAACATTATTCCCTTACCATGTACCGATACGCTGTAAATGGCTTGATTAATCATGTAATGTCTTTCTGCTGACTGGATAGCAGGCAACAAAAGCTTTTCACTGTACCTCGGTACACGTGACAGTTATAAACAAAACTGAACTGGGCATTTAGTGACAATCCAACACCCTCACAACACCCTCACAACACCGTCACAACACCGTCGCAACACCGCAGCTACACCCAATATTCCATTTACTGATTTTTCTGAACTGAAAGTTCAAAATGCCCTGGTGAGATTGAAGTGGGATTTCTGGTGCAGTAGAGTCATAGAGAGATACAGTGTGGAAACAGGCCCTTCGGGCCAACTTGCCCACACCGGTCAACATGTCCCAGCTACACTAGTCCCACCTGCCTGCGTTTGGTCCATATCCCTCCAAACCTGTCCTATCCATTACAGTAATTGCCGTAATGTAACACGGTTCACACAGTCCAATGTTAACACTTGCCACTATTCAGTCTCGTCCCCACTGATACCTACTCTGGACACTGCTGGGACATAGACTGCTCTTGCACTGCTTTTAACTAGCATTTAACTAACAGCTGCTGTGTGGATGTGCTTTACAGACAAGCTGATGGAGGAGACCGAGGAACTGTGTCTGCAACGGGAGCAGAAAGAGGTTAGAGAACAAAGAATCACAAAATTAATCCCCTCACTTTTATACTCTGCCTATCTATTCCCTTCTCCCCTCTTTCTCTTCTTCTGTCTGTCTCCCTCATCTCTCCCTCCTCCCTCTCCGCTCTCTCCCTTCTTCCCTTCTCTCTCCCCCTCTCCTTCCCTTTTCCCCTCCCTCCTCCTTCCCTCCCTTCCTCTTGCTTTCCCTCTCTCCCTCTTCCCTCTCCCTCCTGTCCTCTCTCCTTCCCTTCTCTGTCTTTCCCACTAACCACCAGTTTAGCTTTTGGACGCACGCATTCTCTGTTGCTTCAATGTCTTGAAGATTTAAGATTTGAGCACTTAGCACTTTGTTCAGCGGGTTTGTAAAGATCCACAGTGAGTTCAGAAGTGCCTGTGAGTGTGAGAGAGTGTTGCTTTGAAGGCCATCTCCATTGTGGCCATGCATGTTTACATGGATGTTGATTCAATTGCAGGAGCTACAGCGACTAAACCATATTCTTGAGGCGGAGAAAAACAAGATCGAGGAAATGGTGCAGGATTTGAGGTTGGAGCAAGAACAGATAAAGAGGTAAAACTGTGGCGGGCCGGTTGTTTGGGGCTGGGCATGTCTCATACCCACATGATTGTGATACTGATACTCACCTTCACATCACAGAGCTACTCATTAGATCAGGGACAGGTACTTCCACACCCAGCTAAACAAAAGAGTCTGTGCCCATTGCCATACACCATTGGCTGTAGGCTAGACTCATAGACTAGACTAACCCTAGACTAGACATCAGTGACTGGAGTCTATGATGCTACAGGCCAATGGAAAGAACTCAGATCGGCACTTGGTATGTACAGGTAGGGCCAAAGGGCCTGTTGACGTGCCAGATACATCTCTGGCTCCGTGACCATTTACACTAATCTGCCATTAATCCCATCTAAAGATACAGGAAACTGCAGATGCTGGGATCTTGGGCAATACACAAAGTGCTGGAGGGACCCAGCAGATCAGGCAGCATCTGCGGAGAGAATGGACGGACATTTCGGGTTGGGACCCTTCTTTGGACTGATTGGAATAGTGGGGAGAAAGCTGAAAAAGATTGTAGTGCATGGTGCGATTGGTTGCCTAGTTGACACTGACCAATGTAAAGTAATGTAAAGTATCCTTTATTGTCATTCAGACATTTCAGTCTGAACAAAATTGTATACCTTGCAGTCATAACATAGAATAAAATAACAAAACACACACTTAACACAGTTTAACATCCACCACAGTGAGTCTACCAGACACCTCCTCACTGTGATGGAAGGCAAAAGTCTTAAAGTCCTTGTCTCTTCCCTCCTCGTCTCCCTCTACGTTGAGGCGATCCAGCTTCCGATGTAGGGACCCCGCCGGGTGATGGTAAGTCCAGTGGCCGCATCCGAGCTCCGCGAACGGGCCGGTTCAAACTCCGCGGCCCGGGGCGGTCGAAGCTGCCACCCTCCAGTCCAGCGGACGAAGCTGTCATTGCGGGAGCTCCAGAAAACCGGTCACCAACCTGGGACCTGCGAGCTCCTGACGTTGTCGTCCGCTGGGCCCGCGGCCGAGTCCACTGGGGCTCGAGGCTCCGAAGTTGGCTCGCCGCTACTACAGCCCCGAAGTCGGCCAGCCCCGCGTTGGTAAGTCCTGGCTCCGATTTATCTCGGAGCCTCGAGGTCGGTCCCAGTTGGAGGCCGCCAGCTCCGCGATAGGCCTCAGCGCAGACGGAGACGGAGATGGGGGATACGACAAGAAAAGGTCGCATCCCCCCCGAAGGAGGAGGCTAAAAACAGTTTCTCCCACCCCCCCCCATACATACACAACTAAAATAGACGAAATAAACTAAACAACAGGACAAAAGAAAACAAAAAAAAAGCAAAGACAGACGGACTGCAGGTGAGCCGCAGCTGCTTGGGTAGCGCCGCCACTTCCAGAAATAATGGAAGTGTAGATCATGAGGCGAATGGGCTGAAGGGCCTGTTCCTTCAGTGTGCTATGTTCCATATATTAATCAGTTATGCTGTCTGAATCAAGAACATTGTGAATAGATTAGGCCACGGAACAGTTTTGAGTGGAGTACCATTTAACACCCTTCCAATCTGAGTGCACAGGTTGTTGCTCATTTCACTATGTAACAATCCAAAGAGAACAAGAATTTGTCCCTAATTCCATGAGCTTTGATTTCAGCTGATGGTATCAAATGAGGGTCTTGACATTTTATCAGGATGCATCACAGCTTGGTTTGGGAACAGCTCCATCCAGGTCCACAAGAAATTGCAGAGAATTGTGGACACAACCCAGACCATCACACAAACCAACCTCCCTTCTATTGATTCCATTTATACTTCATGCTGCCTCGGCAAGGCCAGCAGCATAATCAAGGACGAGTTGCACCCTGGACACTCCCTCATCTCCCCTCTCCCATCAGGCAAAAGGTATAGAAGTGTGAAAACACGCACCTCCAGATTCAGGGACAATTTCTTCCCAGCTGTTATCAGGCAACTGAATCATTCTACCACAACCAGAGAGCAGTGCTGAACTACTATCTACCTCATTGGTGACCCTCGGACTATCCTCGATTGAACTTTGCTGGCTTTACCTTGCACTAAACGTTATTCCCTTTATCATGTATCTATACACTGTAAATGGATCGATTGTAATCAAGTATTGTCCTTCCGCTGACTGGATAACACGCAACAAAAGCTTTTCACTGTACCTCGGTACATGTGACAATAGACGAAACTGAAACTGAAATGACTGCATGGCTTCTTGAAGCCTACATTGAAAACATACCTCTATGGTAACTCACCCCAAAAATATATCTACACTCCACATATTATAGTGACTAATCAAATTCCTCTGGTACATCCGTTAATATTTTTCTGAGTTTGCTATTACTGTTATCACTGCAAACGTCTGTCTGTTACTAAGGTTGGCGGACATGCAGAAGTGGTAATGAGTTGGGTGTTGTTGTTTGCAGTGAGCTGGAGGTGACGGTGAAGTCATTAACGGCAATTGAGGAAGAAAAGAAAGAGTTGCACCAACTATCAGAATCCCTGCAAAACAATTTAGAGGTGAGTGTTTGAAAGAGGCATAGATGAAGGATGAGTGATGGTCGAGAGCAGGCTCCAGGCTGATGTTGACAACGTCAGGAGTGCTGACTCTTGGCTCCTTGTCTGTGCTGTGTCGCCTACTGCTCAATGCCTCTCAGCTCAGTCAAACCCTGCATTGAAGGACTGAGCACAATGCCCAGCTTCATGCTTGAGTAATTCAGCATTAGAGGTCATAAGATCATCATGTGATAGGAGCAGAATTAGGCCATTCAGCCCATCAAGTCAACTCCGCCATTCAAGCATGGCTGATCTATCTCTCCCTATTAACCCATTCTCCTGCCTTCTCCTCATAACCCCTGATACCCGTACTAATCAAGAAGCTATCTATCTCTGCCTTAAATATATCCACTGACGGCCTCCACAGCCTTCTGTGGCAGAGAATTCCACAGATTCACCACCCTCTGACTAAAGAAATTCCTCCTCATCTTCCTAAAAGAATATCCTTTAATTCTGAGGCTATGACCTCGTCCTAGACTCTCCCACTAGTGGAAATATCCTCACAACATCCACTTTATACAAAGCCTTTCCCTATTCGGTTCATTTCAATGAGGTCCCCCCTCATTGGCAGCAAACTTAAAAGGTCAATTTTATGTCATTATGGGAAATGAGAATCGTGGAAGATGCCCGGAATCTGAAGTAAAAACAGGGAGAGGCTCCAGCAGATCAGACAGCAGCCGTGGAGAGTGAAAAAGAGTTAATGTTGCAATGGAACTGATCATCGAGGAGATCATTGCCCTGAAAGTCTTTCCACCATCTTTACTTTATACTTTATTGTCACATGTGACAAGGCACAGTGAAATTCTTTGCTTGCATACCTAATTTATTTCCTCCAGAGATGCTGCCTGTCCCGCTGAGTTACTCCAGCACCTTGTGTCTATCTTCTGGCGGTGAGGAGGCCCGGTTGTGCAGAGTTTGGGGAACCACAGTTCCAGAGTTACCCGTTTGTGATATCTAAGATCAGAGTTTAGGATATGAATCCATGCGGAAGAGTGCATTGTACGCACTGCTTTAATGTTCTCCTTGAGAGTTTGTGGACTATGAAGAGTTCTGGGGAGACTGTGAAGAATACTCATTGTTCTGGACTCCCCGATGTTGGGGGAGTCAGAACCAGGGGTCACAGTTTAAGAATAAGGGGTAAGCATTAGAACGGAGACGAGGAAACACTTTTCTCACAGAGAGTGGTGAGTCTGTGGAATTCTCTGCTCAGAGGGTGGTGGAGGCAGGTTCTCTGGATACTTTCAAGAGAGAGCTGGATAGGGCTCTAAAATAGCGGAGTCAGGGCATATGGGGAGAAGGCAGGAACGCGGTACTGAATTGGGGATGATTAGCCATGATCACATTGAATGGCGGTGCTGGCTCGAAGGGCCGAATGGCCTACACCTGCACCTATTGTCTGTTGTCTATTGTCTATTATATTGCTGAGAAGTTCTCATTGAGAGTTGTGGACTGTGAAGGGTCCACACTCCTTGGTGATGCTCCACCATTCACTGAATTGCAGCCAATCTACTCACTAACTCCATCAACTCGTTCTTTGACCTGTGACTACCACAGCCTTATCCAACCAAATTCACCAGTCTCCGTAGGTTTCCCGCCTGATTAGCTCCCCCCCCCCCCCCCCACCTCCCGACACCGGGAGCACTTTGGAAGTGAGGATTTGCACTCTGTAATGGGAAGCAGGCTTTGGCTTTTACCCAACCTATGCCCCTTGGAATTATAATAAACATTTATCAGGTCATCCGTCAGCCTCCTCTGCTCCAGGAAAATAGACCCTTATCTCTCCATAATGACTACGCAAAGACAGACCGCCTACACTGACCAAGGTGACCATCCAAGTTAGCTGGCCTCATATCCCTGTCTTATAAATATTGTTATTGTACCTGCCTCAACTACTTTCTTTGGCAGCATGTTCCATAGATTTACCTCAGGTTTTGAATAAATCTATCCACTCCCACCTTAAACCTATGTCCTCTAGCTTTTACTAACCCCTAACCTGGAAAAAAGACTGTGGATTCACCCTATCGATTCCCTCATGATTTTATACACCTCTGTAAGATCACCCCTCAGCATCCTGCGCTACAAAGAATAAACTCCTAGCCTGCTCAATGTCTCTCCATAACTCAGATCCTTAAGTCCTGGCAACATCCTCGTGAATCTTATCTGCACCCTTTCCAACATCTTTCCTATCGCAGGGTGACCAAAACTGAACGCAATACTCGAGGTGCATCCTCCCAATGCCTTGTACAACTGTAACATAATGTGCAGCAAGGAACAGCAGATGCTGGTGCACAATGTCCTAACTTCTATTCTCAATTCCCTGACTGATGAAGGCCAGCATTCTAAATACCTTCTTCGCCACCCTGTCCACCTGTGACGCCACTTTCAGGGAACAATGTACTTGTGGTCCCTAGATATCTCTGCTCTACTCACTCCCCAGTGGCCTTCCACTCACTATGAAGGACCTGCCTGGTTTGACTTCCCGAAGCGCTGCAGCTCACACTCATCTGAATTAAACTCCATTTGCCATTCCTCAGCCCATTTGCCCAATTGATGAGGTTCCCACTGTAACTCGTGATAGCTATCATCACTGTCTACGATACCATCTATGTCAAGCTTATATCCCCAATTTCAGAGTTCCCTAACAGCACTTGAGGAAATAGTATCTAGTTAACACCAAATCAATTATCGATTTAAAATCTTCAGTGACTTTTGCCCTCTGCGCTCTCAAATTCAAGGATCCACAACCCCATATTTTGCTGCTGGTAGCTCAGCCCAACTATTTATGGTCCCTTCTGATCTGTGCATTGACAATCACTGATCCATGCCAACATCGCCAGGTGTGGATGCGATGAGGTCTACACCATAGATCCAAACCCTTCAGCCCACTCTGTCTTTACTGACCACGAAGTCTATTTATACTAATCCCATTTGCCTGCAATGATTCCATATTCCTCTGTGCCTTGCTCATTCAAGCACCTCCCAGATGCCTCTTAAATGTTATTACTGTCTCCACCACCACCTCCTCTGGCAGCTCATTCCAGATACTAGCTACTCTTTATGTGAAAAATCTACCCATGAGATTCCCTTTGAACTTTCTCCCTTTCACCTTAAACATACGGCCTCTTGTTTTCAATACACTTCCCATGGGAAATAAACTCTAACTATCTACCCCTCATCATATATCTTGGTGACCAGAACTGCATACAATACTCTAAGTGCGGTTTCACCAAATTCCAGTACAGTGGTAATATGATGTCCGAACCCTGATATTCAATGCACTGACTGATGAAGGCAAATGTTCCAAATGCCTTCTTCGCCACTCTGTCTACCCGTGTGGCCACTTTTGGGAAACTATGTACCTGCACCTCTAGTCTGTTCTACAAGGCACGCCTGAGCCATTCACTGTGTATGTCCAGTACTTTGCCAAGAGAGGTGAACCTCTTTAGAGGTTCATGCCCATTCTGAAGCGGACATAAAGTGGAGTTTGTGTAGGAAGGAACTGCAGATGCTGGTTGATTCCGAAGAAATAGAAACATAGAAAATATGTGCAGGAGGAGGCCATTCAGCCCTTCGAGCCAGCACCGCCATTCATTGTGATCATGGCTGATCGTCCCCTATCATGCACAAAGAGCTGGAGTCGTGCACGGGGCAGGCAGCATCTGTGGAGAGAATGGATGGGTGATGTTTTGGGTCGTCATCCTTCTCCGGGAAGGGTTTGTTCTGCTGCTCACTGGCACTGGGTCGCCGGGAGTTGGCCCAGCCCGGCCTGCACTGACCTGCCTTTCTCTCCGCTGCTACAGACCCTGTCGCAGGAAAAGCAGAGGACCCTGGAGAAGCTGCAGGACAGCGAGCAGCAGACCCAGCAGCTGACCAGCCAGAACGTGCAGCTGTCCGAGTCCGGTGGCTCCTTCCGCACCATCCTGCAGCGCATCGAGGACGACATGAAGAAGATGCAGGGGGAGAAAGTGCTGGCGGAAGAAAGGTGAGGGAGAGGGGAAGAGAGGGAGGGAGGGATAGAAAGAAGGACGAAGGGAGAGAGGAAGAGAGGGCGATGGAGTGAGAGAGGGAGGGACAGAGGGAGGGGCAGAGGGAGGGGGAGAAAGTGCAAGGAAGGGAGGGTGCATTGCTGGGAGGTGATACTATAGGGAGGGTGGACAGCAGGGAAGGGACCGAGCAAGGTAGTTATGGAGCACAGGCAGGCTGCAGGGTGGACCACAGGCAGGGTGGACCACAGGCAGGGTGGACCACAAGCAGGGTGGTCAGTCGAGAGGGTTTACTGTAGGGAGGGATTATATGGTGCATGTAGAGGAGGGAGAACTCCAGTGGGTATATTGTAGGGAGGAGTACAGGGAGGGGTATGGGGAGGCTATTGCTTGGGGAGGGTGGAGAGGGATGGACGGTTGGGCATAGGGGGATAGACAGAGGTGAAGGGTCAGTGGACGATGGGCAGGCTGGACAGCCAGTGGGGGATGAGTAGTCAGTGGGTGGGGAAGGGGGTTGGGGTGGACAGTCAGTGAGGATCGGTCTGGGTAGCCGTCCATGAGTGGGGACGATCGGGGGTCAGTGGGGGGAGAGGTCAGCGGGGGGAGGGATTAGTTGGGGTAGAGGTCAGCAGGGGGAGAGGTCAGCAGGAAACGGTCAGCTGGGGAGAGGTCAGCAGGGGGGAGAGGTCAGCGGGGGGAGAGGTCAGTGGGGGAGAGGTCAGCAGGGGGGAGAGGTCAGCGGAGGGTGGTGAGTGGTCTGTGGGGTGGGCCCGGGGGGAGTGACGGGGCACTGACCCAACCCCCCCCCCCCCGTGTTGCCCGCAGGTTGCGGGAGAGGGAGCAGCGATCGTTGGCACTGCAGGAGGAGCGGGAATTTTACTCCAGCCAGTCCCGGGAGCTGCAGCTCTCACTGTCCGAGCTCACCGCTGAGAAACAGCAGACTGAGAGCGAGCTGAGGGTGAGGCCAGGGAACATACAGCAACACGCACACACCCTGGGGCATGGGGGTGGGGGGCTGAGAGTCAGAGGATGGAGTCTGAGGTGGGTGAGGGGTGAGGGGTGTGTGGGGGTGAGGTTTGGGAGCGACGGGTGAGGTGGGATTGAGGGGTGAGTGATGTGTGAGATGTGAGGGACGGGGTGTAGGGTGAGTGGCTGTGGCCTGGTTCTGACCACGTCCCTGCTGAAGTGTGCTGCTCCTTAATGTGGAGCAGAACCTGTGGAGCGCTGAGATCACGGGGTAATTGACTTTTCGGATAAATCACAGGAGGGGTTGTTCCTGGGACTCCCACAACCTCTGGACCTGCCTGTGCTTTGGTTGGGTACTTGAAAACCTGATCACCCAGATGCACTTGCCAGGCAAACACCTCAGATCCAAAACCAGTGACCTCTGCTTAATAGGGGCAAATGTAGCAGTGTGAAGAGTCCCAGAGTTATACAACACGGAAAATGGCCCTGCTATCCTCTCCACCCAGATAATATCATCTAATTTGCTTGCATTAGGACCATATCCCTCTGTGCCTTGCCCATTGAAGTGTCTGTCTACATGTCTCTTAAATGTAGTGACTGTACCTGACCCAATCACCTCTTCTGATAGAACCTTCCTGACAGCAACCACTGTCTGTATGTAACCAAAAGCTTCTTGATAAACCTTCTTCTTGTTCTTTTTCTGTAGAAGGGTCTCGACCCGAAACGTCACCCATTCCTTCTCTCCAGAAATGCTGTCTGTCCCGCTGAGTTACGCCAGCATTTTGTGTCTACGTTCTTGTCTTAGACGCCTTTTTTGTTGATGTCCCCACCGTGGGAAGGAAGTGTTGTGTGGAGTGGACTGGGTATAAAAGCCGTGGGTTAGCTCAGAGGCAGATTCCTTTCTCAACAACACGTTAGCTTGACATTATTACCTTCAGATTTTAAGTGCACTGCGACGAGGTGTTTATGGATGTAATTGAATCAATTTGTGCATTGATTTACTTTGATGCTTGGTGTCCTTGGTTTAGGGTGTGGTTCACCTTCCCCAGTTACCTGGATAGGTCTAGGTAAACAGGCAGAGGTCAACAGATGAAGAATGGCAGGCAATCAAGCTGTTGATGCAACGCTTGGTGGAAATGTATCCCAAAGAGAAAGGGGGAGTAGAGGAGAAAGAAGCACAATCTGTGGTGAACAAAGGAGGTCAAGAATATTAAGGGTGGCACAGGTGTCGCATTGCTGCCTTACAGCACCAGAGACCCAGGTTCGATCCTGACTACGGGTGCTTGTCTGTGCAATTTGTACGTACTCGCCGTGACCTGTGTGGGTTTTCTCCAGGATCTCCAGTTTCATAGAAACATAGAAAATAGGTGCAGGAGGAAGTCATTCGGCCCTTCGAGCCAGCACCGCCATTCATTGTGATCATGGCTGATCGTCCCCAATCAATAACCCGTGCCTGCCTTCTCCCCATATCCCTTGATTCCACTTGCCCCTAGAGCTCTATCTAACTCTCTCTTAAATCCATCCAGTGACTTGGCCTCCACTGCCCTCTGTGGCAGGGAATTCCACAAATTCATAACTCTCTGTATGAAAAAGTTTTTTCTCACCTCAGTCTTAAATGGCTCCCCTTTATTCTAAGACTGTGGCCCCTGGTTCTGGACCCGCCCGACATTGGGAACATTTTTCCTGCATCTAGCTTGTCCAGTCCTTTTATAATTTTATATGTTTCTATAAGATCCCCCCTCATCCTTCTAAACTCCAGTGAATACAAGCCTAGTTTTTTCAATCTTTCCTCATATGACAGTCCCGCCATCCCAGGGATCAATCTCGTGAACCTATGCTGCACTGCCTCAATCGCAAGGATGTCCTTCCTCAAATTAGAAGACCAAAACTGTACACAATACTCCACATGTGGTCTCACCAGAGCCCTATACATCTGCAGAAGCCCTATACATCTCTTTACTCTTATACTGAAATCCTCTTGTTATGAAGGCCAACATTCCATTAGCTTTCCTCCAAAGGCGTACAGGTTTGTAGGTTAATCAACTTGGTAAATTGTCCCTAGTGTGTGCAGGATAGTGTCAGTGTGCAGGGATCGCTGGTCAGTGCAGATTCGGTGGGCCGAAGGGCCTGTTTCCCCGCTGTATCTGTAAACTAAACTAAACTAAATAACATTAAATAGAAAAGTATGGCAGACTTTTTTAAGGTGGTTGGGAAAAGATTTAATAGAAACCTGAGGGGTAACGTTTTTACGCAAAGGGGGGTAGGTGTATGGAATGAGCTGCTGGAGGAGGTAGTTAAGGCAGGGACTATTGCAACATTTAAGAGACAGTTGGACAGATGCATGGATAGGGCAGGTTTATTGGGATATGGGCCAAATGTAGGCAGGTGGGACATGTTGGCTAGTGTGTGCAAGTTGTGCTGAAGGGCCTGTTTCCACACTGTGTCACTCTATGACTATGGCTCAGACAAAGGCTGGTGGGCTGTGAGGAATAAAGTCCTAACATGCCCAACCTCTCGCTATAGCTCAAGCCCACAAATCCTGGCAACATCTTAGTAAAGCTTCTCTGCATCCTTTCCAAGTGCCCATCTAAGCCTTTCCCTTTGCCTGTGTTTGACCCATATCCTCTATCAGCACCTTATATTTTGCTTGGGCAGCTTATACCCCAGCGGTATGAACATTGATTTCTCTAACTTCAAGTAACCCTTGCTTTCCCTCTCTCTCCATCCCTTCCCCACCCTAGTTCTCCAAGTCCAGATTAATCTTGCTGTTTGTGTGCCCCATTGTCACCTTCCGCTCAGCTAACAATGAACCATTTAACATTCCCTTGAACAACGTCTGCTTTGAGCTGTTGTTTTCACACCTTGCCCTGTCCTTTTTACGCCGTACATTTTCTTTGTACCCTTCCATATATCTAGTCTCCCTCTCCCCTGGCTCTCAGTCTGAAGAAGGGTCCCGACCCGAAACGACACCCATTCCTGCTCTCCAGAGATGCGGCCTGTACCGCTGAGTTACTCTAGCATGTGTCTATCCTCCAAATTTTTCCTATCCATGCCCCCGACCGTATGAATCCTGCCTCACACTGTAGACTAACCCAGTGGCACAGGGGCCGGAGACCAGAGGGACATCTCCCTATAACTCAAATGGGGCCTTGTTTCTTGGGCCAGGAGGAGATGAAGTCTCGCATGCAGCTGGAGCGCCGGCTGAAGGAGGCGGAGGAGGCCTTGGTGCGGCTGGAGCAGGGGCTGTCGTCCAACGAGCGCACTGTCGAGAAAACCGAGCTGATGAAGGGAGACGTGGGCGAGCTGAGGAGTAAGTGAACAGGAAGGTGGCCGCGGGGCCGCAGATGGTTCGTGACGTGCTCTGACCCCCCCCCCCATCCCCCGTCCCCCGCTCCCCCCCAGCCAAACCGATGGCCAGCGATGGGCCTTCTTCAAAGGGAAGAGGTTCAGGCAGTGAGTGAGGAGCAGGCAGAGGAGAGAGAGTTTTTGGTTTGGTTCCAAGGGTGCAGAGTTCCTTGAGGGTGGTGTGATGGATGAGTTTGCACAAGTACCGAAGGGAGAGATAGACACAAAACGCTGGAGTAACGCAGCGGGACAGGCAGCATCTCTGGAGAGAAGGAGTGGGTGACGCTTCGGGTTGAGACCCTTTTTCAGACTGAAGGGGGATGTCATGGAGAGAATTAAAATAGAGGCAATTCTGCTAGCCAGGCTGAGTCAGGGGGCACTAGGTCAGGGGGCACTGGGAATACAAATATTCATTGACTTGGCCTCCACAGTCTTCTATGGCAAAGAATTCCACACATTCACCACCCTCTGGCTAAATAGATTCCTCCTCATCTCCTTCCTAAAGGAACGTCCTTTAATTCTGAGGCTTCAATCTCTGGTCCTAGACTCTCCCACTAGTGGAAACATCCTCTCCACATCCACTCTACCCAAGCCTTTCACTATTCTGTAGGTTTCAATGAGGTCCCCCCTCATTCTTCTAAACTCCAGCGAGTACAGGCCCAGTGCCGACAAATGCTCATCATAGGTTAATCCACTCATTCCTGGGAACATTCTTGTAAATCTCCTCTGGACCCTCTCCAGAGCCAGCGCATCCTTCCTCAGATATGGTGCCCAAAACTGCTCACAATACTCTAAATGCAGCCTGACCAGCGCCTTATAGAGCCTCAATCTCCACTGAGAATCTCCTTGAACCCGTTGTTCTCTTGGAGTGTGGTTGTCCCTGACCAATACAGCCCCTTTGTTCATCAAACCAATTTGTGTGAGTGAAACGTGAGGCCAGAGGGAGAGGTATGGGTGGAAGGAGACAGGGGAGGGGGAAGTGGGATCAAAGCAAAATGTGGGACTCGAGTAATGGGGTGGGGGGGGAGGGAAATGAGGGGGAGGGAAAAGAAACAAGCTGACCAAGATGGTGGGAGAAATGTATGAGCACAGGGGTTGGGGGTGGAAAGAGGAGAGGGGCTGGCACGATCTCAACAGATTAATGGCTACGCGATCTTCATTCACTAAACTTGCCAACTGTCAGGAGCTCGGACGACGTGGGAGTTAACTCTGGAGCTATTCCTTGCCCCATGCGCGACCCATATACATGGTGCTCCAGTACCACGGGATGTTGTGGTGGAGTTAACTCTGGAGCCACTCCTTGCCCCATGCGCTGCCCATGTATTACTCTGTGCTTGTCCTCCCACAGAGTTCTTTGAGGAGTGCATCCGGAAGGCTGAGATCGAGGCCAACCTGCCGATCATCATGAAGAACTCTGTCTACGTGCAGCGGGCCGCCGCTCGGCGGATAAAGAGCTGCCGGTTCCGCCGGAGGAAGTCCACCCCGTCTGGAACTCTTTCCGTGAGTGCCCACCAGCACCGTCGGGACCGGGAGGGCGATGGGGAGGGGGGGGAGGGGAGTCTTTATCCAGGGAAAGGTGCGCAGTGTGTGTGTGATTGAGGAAGAGATGGAGGGAGGCCAGGTGCTGAGTCCATCGTCTTCCTGTGGTCCACCTGGGAGAAGGGGAAGATGAGGGGAAGCTCTCCAGCTCCTCCCCACGTACACATACACTGCCAACTTTGGCTGATGGTCCCCATCGGCTAGCTGGCTGTTCACCTCAATAGCAGGCACCCTGGTGGCTGTTTGTGCATCTCCGCACCCCGTTCCCTCAGAGAACAGAGGAAGCACTCGCAGGCCGACTATTCCCTTTACCTGCAGGGTAACCATTCTTTCTGTTCCCGCACCTTTCCCCTGGGAACCAGTGTGGATCAGTGGAGGAGTTTACCAGCTGATTAACATCTGACTGATGTAGGGACGGAAATCCTGGGGGGGACTGGGGGAGCATGTCCCCTCCCCTGCTTTGAGAGGTGGGAGACGATCACCCCCTCCCATGTTTTGTAATCCGGACTTTATCAGCCGGTTTCTAAGGGCTGAATCGTCCACATACGCGGGTCCTTTCAGCGCCCGGCGCGGCTTAAAATCAAAATGCTGCATCGAGGCGATCGAGGCTCCCGATATTGAAGCCACTGCCGGCCAATGAAAGACCCCCCGAACGGGCCAATTCAAGCCCCACGATTCGGGGCGGACGAAGCTGCGGATGCTGGAGTTCGGAGTCGGTCACCAACCAGATCAGCTCCCAATGTTACCGTCCACAGGGCCCACGGCCGAAGCCTCGCATGTGCGCACATGTACATGTGTTTGCGCATGCGCACGCGCCGCCAAGAAATTGTTTCCCCCCCCATGTTTGACCGATTTCCGTGCCTGGGACTGATGCATCACTGTGTAAACCTCAAAGTATGCCCCCCCCCCTCCCCCCCCACCATCTCAGCCTTTCTCTGTGAGAAAGGAGAGCCCATGTGTTCAGCTACTGACGATTCTGCCCCTCAGTTCTGCTGTAATCCTTGCATGTTGCGCAGAGCAGAGCTGTGAACGGCTCTCCAAACGCGCTAACCAAGGCTCGGCGTAAGTTTAACGTAAGTTTTTCTTTCTGACCGTCTAGAAGTCAGCCTCGGGTGTAGGAAGGAACTGAAGCTGCTGGTTTACACCGGAGATAGACACAAAATGCTGGAGCAACTCAGCGGGACAGGCAGCATCTGTGGAGAGAAGGAACGGGTGACGTTTTGGGTCGAGACATCACTCATTCCTTCTCTACAGAGATGATGCCTGTCCAGCTGAGTTTAGTTTAGTTTAGTTTAGATATACAGCGCGGAAACAGGCCCTTCGGCCCACCGAGTCTGCACCAACCAGTGATCCCCGCACTTTTACACTATCCTATCCTACACTAGTGACAATTTTACATTTACACCAAGCCAATTGACCTACAAACCTGTATGTCTGGAGTGTGGGAAGATCTCTGAGAGAACGTACTAACTCCAGCATTTACTCCCGCATTTTGTGTCTATTACAGGAGTCAACTGCAGTCCTTTGCTTGCATGCTTTGTTGGTAGCGTTAGAGATTTGTGATACTAGATCCCTGTGCTCCTCAATTATATGTCTGCTTACCCGGCAGCATGTGGCCCCCTGGGTGCTCCTGTAGCTGTGACCTTACACCCCCTGGCTCAGGCTGCAGAGAGACGAGCTGCCCCAGAAATATCAAGTGCCGGTTTAATCGTTGAGGCTATCACGGCACAGTATCACTTTAGTTTATTGACACATGTACCGAGGTACAGTGAAAAGCTTTTGTTGCATGCTAACCAGTCAACAGAAAGACAATACGTGATTACAATCAAGCCATTGACAGCGTACAGATCTTAGCTAAAGTAGGAAGTGTTGCTGTAGGAGTAGAGAGTTAAGAGTGTGGAGTGATTGTAATATGTGCTTGTAGATCTGCTTCTGTGGCCAGCACACAAATAGTCACCTGGGTTGGGGCAATGGGGAAAAGTTTGCCCCACTTCCCGCCTAGCCCTGCCCCTGTGAGCATGTTCCATTTACAATCATCACTGATCCCACCCCACCATGGTCGGTTCTTCACCCATCTACTGCCTTCTTGCACTCACCTCCCTCCACTCCATCATCCTCTGGACCTGAGCAAAGTCAAGTCAAGTCACTTTTATTTCTATAGCACATTTAAAAAACAACTCTCGTTGACCAAAGTGCTTTACATTGGTGGAGGTACTAACGTTATACAACAGTGGTTCATAGATTTAATGCATATATAGCCCTCCCTCAGAGGACGTCAAGAAAGGCTTCAGATTAAAGATGAGTTTTAAGTCTCGACTTAAAAGAGTCGATGGAGGGGGCAGTTCTGATGGGAAGAGGGATGCTGTTCCATAGTCAAAGGTGCGGTCACCCCTGAGCTTATGCCTGGACCGCAGGATGGTCAGTAATCCCAAGTCGGCCGATCTGAGGGACCTGGAGGTGGTGTGTTGGGTAAGCAGACTTTTGATGTGGGTGGGGGCAAGCCCGTTAATGGCTTTGTAGACATAAAGAAGGATCTTGACATTTATTCAGAGCTGCACAGGGAGCCATTGGAGAGAGGCCAGAATCGGGGTGATGTGGTCCCTTTTTCGGGTGCCCGTCAGGAGTCTCGCTGCGGCGTTTGGACCAGTTGCAGGCGGTACAGGGAAGATTGGCTGATGCCAGTGTAAAGGGAGTTGCAGTAATCGAGGCTGGAGGAGATAAATGTGTGGATAATCTTTTCGAGGTCGTCAAATTGGAGGAATTGTTTTATTTTAACTATCGTCCGAAGCTGGAAGAAGCTAGCTTTTACCACGGCATTGACATGTTTGTCAAATTTGTCAATGGGTTGTGGATGTCCCAGAGCAGAACCAGAGTTGTTATAATCCCTGTGTGTCTCTCTCCTTGGGACTGTCTTGTTCTGTCCAATGTTTTCCATTACATTGATGCTCCAACATCTCTCTGCTTATTTCCACTCTCCATTTTAAACATCACACAGATGCTTTGAATCTCACTGTCCTCACCCATCCAGGGCTCTTGTCTGCAACCCCCTCCCTCAGCCCCTCCAGCCCCAGATGCCCGCTGGCTACTTCACTACTGAAGCCAAGGCTCCGAGTCTCTCTGCCCTCTACTCCATCTGCTCATTCCTTGTGTTGTGTGCTCCTGTTGTGTCAGTGTTAAGCTTCCGTCCGCTGTGTGTTCCAAGATTGCTGTTGAGCTCCTGGTGCTGCTTCCTTTTTCCTGTAACTCGGTTGTTTTAAGATCCCTGCTCTGAACCTCTGGCGCTGGACTGAAGAGCGGGTCCCTCCAAGATGATGAGACGTTATTGTCACTTGTACCCAGCTAGCTGCAGTGAAATTATTTGTTTTTGTAAGCACGCAAAAGAGTCGGCACAACGCCGCTGACAAAGTTACAAACGTACTCATCCTTTCTTCATTCCCCCCATCGGTTCCCCTCTTTGTTCTCGGCGTTCCCCAACACCAGGTCCCCCTTTGTTCTCGCGGAGGCGGCCGGTCCACCTCAGCCTGACCCATCCTCAGCCCCACTCTGTTCGAAGCTCCGACCCAACCCGACCTGGAGGCTGCGACCTCCAGTGGTGGCACGTTGGGCAGCCCTGCTCTTGCTCAGCACCCTGGTGATAGCTGCCCCCAGCCACTGTGGGGCAGTGCTGGTGGAGCGGTGGGACGGGTGCGGGGAGACGGGGAGACGGGGAGCACCCACCCAGGATGTGTCCACTGACTGCTGGGGAGCGCAGCAGGCAAGTCGCACACAGTCCGCAGCATTTGATCCCCCAACTCTCCCCTACCCCACCCCCTCTCCCCCACCCCTCCGCACCCTCACCCCTCCCTCCCCTCCCCGTACCCACCCCCTGGTGCTAGGGGGCTGCCGAAGGTTCACTGCCAGCCGCCCTGTTTCTCTCCTGCAGCCGATGTCGGGCATCACTCACAGGGAAAGTCGGCCGAGACCTGAGACGGGGGTCAGGAGACGGCAGCAGAAGACGGACACACCTCACGCGGCGGGAGTGAAGCTGCTGAAGCCCGGCCTAGCGGGGTGTGGGCCTGGGACGGGGCAGCCTGGGGCTTGCTCACCTGCTGGGGGGAGGAGGTTCATCACTACCCTCAGCACAACATCACCACTCCTCACCCTCTCCCACCCTCTGCCCCCTCACCCCGGTGACAGTGACTGTGGTGGGACGGACCCCTGGTCAAACCCACTGGCTGCTTACTCTTCTGGGGGCTTCAGTGCATCCCAACCCATCATCACAGAGCTAGCAAACCCACCTCCCCAAGGTCCAGACTGAAGTGAAGGCAGCTCCTCTTTGTGGTGATTAACTCCCCCTACCCCAACACACAGTCTGAGCCATAGAGTCAGAGCTTTACAGCATGGAAACAGTCCCTACGGCCCATCTTGTATACTGGGCTAGACCTATTTGCCTGCATTTGGCTCTCTAAACCCTTCCTATCCTTATAATTGTCCAAATGTATTTTAATAGTTGTAATTGTACCCTCTTCTGTAACTTCCCCTGCAGCTTCTTCCAGATACAGACTCCCTTCTGTGTGGAAAAGTTGCCCCTGAAGTCCCTTCTTTCCTTAAGGCTATGCCCTCTAGTTTTAGAATCCTCTACCTTGGGGGAAAAAAGCCAGTGAGCGTTCACTTTATCTATGGCCCTCGTGATCTTGTTCACCTCAATAAAGTCACCCAGCCTCCTTTGCTCTAAAGCAAATATGCCCAGCCTATCCAACCTATAACTCAAGCCCACTAGGCCAAGTAACATCCTGGTGAAATGAGTAGGAAGGAACTGCAGATGCTGGTTTAAACCAAAGATAGACACAATAAGCTGGAGTAACTCAGCAGGTCACGCAGCAGCTCTGGTGAAAAGGAATAGGTGACGTTTCGGGTTGAGGTCTGTTTCCTTTATCATCGTTACATTTTTGCATATCTTTCATTCATTTGTTCTATGTCTCTCTACATCATCGTCGATATCTCTTGTTTCCCTCTGCCCTGACCCTCAGTCTGAAGAAGGGTCTCGACCCAAAATGTCTCCCATTCCTTCTCGCCAGAGATGCTGCCTGGCCCGCTGAGTTACTCCAGCATTTTGTGTCAAATATCCTGGTGAATGCCTTCTGCACCCTTTCCAACAATGCCATCCTTCCCTATAGTTGATTGATCAGAAATGCACACAGTACTCCAAGTGCGGTCTCATCAATGACGTACAGCTGAATCATGATACCACAACACTTGTACTTAATATCTTTCCCAATGAAGACAAGTGTGCCAAATGTCTCTGCAGCGCACTGTCCACTAGACACAATTTTCAGGGACCATGCACCTGTACTCGCAGATCTTTTTGGTTTGCAACACTTTCCAGGGCTCTACCATTTACTGTGACAGTACAACATACTGAAGTGCAACACCTCACACTAGTCAGAGTCAAATTTCATGTGCCATTCGAAGATAGACACAAAATGCTGGAGTAACTCAGCGGGCCAGGCAGCATCTCTGGAGAGAAGAAATGGGTGACGTTTCGGGTCGAGGTCCTTCTTCAGTGTCAGCCTTCCTCAAACCAGCATCTGCAGTTCTTTCCTACACAATCCATGTGCCATTCCTTGGCTAACCTTCCCAATTGATCTAAATCTTATAAACTTGGATATGCTTCCTCATTGTCCACAAACACCAATTTTGGTGTCCATTGTAATAAAAATAAAATATTAACTACATTGCTTTAATTATTATTAATGTATATAACAAAGAGCAGCAGGCCCACTCCTAACTGCCTCAACATCCATGATATTCTCCTCAGTAAAAACAGACGGTCTACTCAAAGACAGTCACGCTGATCCTAAAGGGGACCTATTCTTTCACTAGCTATCCTTTTTCTCATAATATACCTGTCGAAACTGCTGCTCAACTGCTGCTTCCATTCCATGTTCTCTTTTGCCCTCCTAATTGCTTTCTCAATCTGAGATGTCTGGCCCAACACACAGGCATCAGTCTGAGGTGACAAATTCCCTCTGACCCAACACCTGAGACCCCTCCCCTGCTCTCAGAGAGGAATGTTATGTATCTAATACAAGAGTTAGTCTTTGCTCCAGAAACATAGAACTGTAAATGCTGGTTTACAAAAATTAACATAAAATGCTGGAGTAACACAGCAGATCAGGCAACATCTCTGGAGAACATGGTAGGTAACGTTTTGGGTCGGGTCCCTTCTTCAGACTGATTGTGTGCGTGTGGGGGGGGAGAAAGCTGGAAGAGAAGAGGTGCAGGATAAAGCCTGGTAAGTGATAGGTGGATACAGGCAAAGGAAGGTTTTCTGATAAGCAGATGGTTGGATGAAGGCCAGAGATGAAAAGACTGAAGGTGTGAGACAAAAGAAGTGAAGCTAGAGGAAGGAATGTAAGTGCAAGGGGAGAGGGAAACAGTCAAATCTTTCCCAACCCTTTCCACTTTCTGTAAAGACCTCTCCCTTTGCAATTCCTTGGTTCACTCATTGCTTCCCACCCAAACCACCCCTTCCCCAAGTACTCTCCCCTGCAACTGCAGGAGATGTAACATCTGTCCCTATACCTCCTCCCTCGCCTCCATCCAGGGACCCCAACAGTCCCAGGTTAGACAGAGTTACATGTGTACATCCTCTAACCTCGTCTACTGCATCCAGTGATCCTGATGTGGCCTCCTGTACATCAGCAAGACCAAGCGTAGATCCAGCGATTGGATCTGAATGCTAACCAGTTTAATCCATTTCCATACCGACCTTATTGTCCTGGGCCTCCTCCATTGCAAGAGATGCCACAAGCAAACTGATGGAACAGCATCTCATAGTCCACTTGTGTAGCTGACAACCCTATGGTATGAATTTCTCCAATTTTAAGTATCATCAACCCGCCCCCTTCAGTCTCAGTTTAGTTTATTGTCACGTGTACCGAGGTACAGTGAAAAGCTTTTGTTGCATGCTATTCAGTCAGCAGAAAGACAATACATGATTACAATCCAGCCATTTACAGTTTAGATACATTCTTCCCCCATCCTCCCCCCGTCACCTTTTTTATTTCCCCCACCCCCCCACCCCCTCTCTTCCCCGTGCCCCAGTTGGACTCGCCCCTATTTCTCCCCTCCCCTTACACCTACATTCATTCCTCTAGCTTCACAATTCGCAACTCTTCGATCCTTTTGTCTCACACCCTGTCTACATTTCAGGCCTTTGTCCAACCAGTTGCCTTAAAACTCCCCCTCACTTGTATCCACCTATTACTTGCCAGACATTGTCCTGCACCTCCATTTTTCTAGCTTTGTTTCCCCCCCCCTCTTCACCCCACCAGTCTGAAAAAGGATCCCGACCCAAAACGTCACCTATCTATGTTCTCGTGAGATGCTGCCTGATCCGCTGAGTTATCCTTGTAGTCTTTGCTCTATATCGTTGATTAGAGAAAGCAGGCTTGGTCTATTTGTAAGGAGAAGAATGGACGCTGTTAATGTCAAACTATGTGGGATCTGTAGATCCATTGTAGAAACAGTTGAAGAATAAAAATTTTGCACAACATTTTCAACATGACTCTGAGTCCCACACCTTGGTTTGCAGTGAATATCTAACTCCCTGGAACTGTAACCCAGGCACAAACAGTCCAGGCTTCCACCCTAATGCCTCTTTCCAGTAGAGGTTTAATGGACCTGGTGGTTTTCTCCATGACCTGATGTAGATGTCATCAGTTTTGCTTGGTTGGTCCACAAATTGTAAATCTGGCAGGGAATTCAGGACAAACTTCTTCCCCCCCAGGAAGCGGGTAGAGTTTGGCGTGTGGGGAGATTGAGGCATTGAAGGAGAAGCTAGGTTTGTCCTTGAGGGAAAAAGGAGTGGGCAATCCACTAGATGATTGCACGGCACCATGGAGTGGCCGGTCTCTGAGCTACACATTCCGCACTCCGTACCCTGCAGTCAGTCACTTGCTTGCAAGGCATTCCATGTCCTCTTCCATAAGCTCCTCCTTGATCTCTCATCTCCTCCGTCTCTGCATTGGTTCTATTGTTCTGTTCGTCATGTGTCTCAGATCGCCCTGATTCATCCCCAGGTCTGTCTTTATGTCGGTTTTCCCTCTCTCCTGATCCTTAACTCTTTCTGCCTCCTTCAGTTCAAGTGATGGCTCCACTCCCCACTCTCCCCCCCAGTAACTCGCTGAGATCTTTATGTCTCTCCAATCCTCCAGTATTGTCCACATGACGTTGCTGGATTTTTAACCAGTGCCCAAGACTTGGCTCTCACTTCTGCCCTTAATCTGTGCTACAAGGCCTCTTTCTTCAACCGGTTTCATGGTCATTGGTGCTTCTGTGTCTATGCGTTTAATAACCCTCAAAGGAGTGCATTGAGAGGTGACGCAGTATTGATAACACTATATAAATACATATTGTTGTTTGCACTGGCATGTGACAGAAAACAATCTGTGTGGAAAGCTTGTATATTAAGAGGCACATGTGGTTGCTTTCAATTAGCAAACATCCCCGGAGGGACTGTATGGTTGACTGGGTCGACAAATTGTAAAGAAAAATCTTCAGGTGTATCCAGTCTAAAAAAAAGTTGCAAATCAGATGCTGAAAATCTGAAATAGAAACGGAAGCTGCTGGGAACACTCAGCAGGTCAAGTAGCATCTGTGGAGAGAGATGCAGGGTTAATGGTTCAATCTTGTATCAGATCTGATTGAAGATCGGAGAGAAACAAGAGTAAGTCAGGAGGTGGAGGAACAAAAGTGGGCAGTGCATGAAAGTGTGGAATTTGGGACATAAAGTGGGATGAGGATGAAAGGCAATAGGTTGTAGAGGAAAGACAACAAAGAGGTGTGCGTTTTCACAATTCTGTATCTTTTGCCTGATGGGAGAGGGGAGAAGATGGAGTGGCCAGGGTGCGACTCGTCCTCAAAGTAACACGGTTAACTCCCGGGGTGGCGGGGACTGTCATATGCTGAGAGAATGGAGCGGCTGGGCTTGCATACTCTGGAATTTAGAAGGATGAAAAACATATAAGATTATTAAGGGTTTGGACACACTAGACGCAGGGAACATTTTTCCGATGTTGGGGGAGTCCAGAACCAGGGCCACAGTTTAAGAATAAGGGATAAGCCATTTAGAACAGAGATGAGGAATCACTTTTTCACAGAGAGTTGTGAGTCTGTGGAACTCTCTGCCTCAGCGGGCGGTGGAGGTCGGTTCTCTGGATACTTTCAAGAGAGAGCTAGATAGGGCTCTTAAAGATAGCGGAGTCAGGGGATATGGGGAGAGGGCAGGAACAGGGTAGTGATTGTGAATGATCAGCCATGATCACATTGAATGGCGGTGCTGGCTCGAAGGGCCGAATGGCCTACTCCTGCACCAATTGTCTATTGTCCTTGATTTTGCTGCTGGCATTGGAAGAAAGGAATGACGTCCTTACAGGAAACAAGGCGAGAGAAAGCATTGTCCAGGTGGTTGCAGGGGCTTGTGGGCTTGTGAACATCTGATCCAACCTGAGATTGGAGGTATACCAGCCAAGGGAGGGTCATAACTTACCAAATAGTGAAAGGCTTGGAGAGATGTGGAGAGGATGTTTCCACTAGTGGGAGGATCTAGGACTGGAGGGCATAGCCTCAGAATTAAAGCCTTTAGGAAGGAGATCAGGAGGAATTTATTTTGTCAGAGGGTGGTGAGTCTGTGGAATTCATTGCCACAGAAGGCTGTGGCGGCCAATAGATATTTTTAAGGCAGAGAATGATAGATTCTTGATTAGTATGGGCGTCAGGGGTTGTGGGAAGAAGGCAAGAGAATGGGGTTAGGAGGGAGAGATAGATCAGCCATGATTGAATGGCGGAGTAGACTTGATGGGCTGAATGGCCTTATTCTGCTCCTATCACATGAATGTGGCCATCAGAGATGGCCAGGATGGAGGTGAAGGACAGCTATTCGATGGTGGGGTCATGATCGAAAGGAAGGCATGAGGAGGTGTCTCAGAGCAAGCAGCTGGTAAGATAATGGTCAGGGCATCAAAGGTGAGAGAGGTCCAAAGCTCCCTGAAAGTACCAACACAATAGATGTAGTAATAAAGAAGGCATATGGTATGCTTGCCTTCAACGGTCGGGGCATTAAGTGTAAGAGTCAGGAAGTAAAGCTACAGCTTTATAGGACTTTGGTTAGGCTGCATTTGGATATTGTGTGCAGTTCTGGTCACTCCACTCCAGGAAAGATGTGGAGGCTTTGGAGAGGGTGGAGAAGAGTTTTACCAGAATGCTGCCTGTATTAGGCATAAGGGAGGTTGGACAAACTTGGATTGTTTTCTTTGAAGCGTCAATTCAGTTTCAGTTTAGTTTATTGTCACGTGTACCGAGGTACAGTGAAAAGCTTTTATTGCATGCTATCTAGTCAGCGGAAAGCCAATACATGATTACAGACGAGCCATTTACAATGTATATATCTAAGGGATATGGGATATATCAATACATGATAAGGGAATAACGTTTAGTGCAAGGTCTACTTCTTCTTATCGAGTCCACACACAGGAATAGAAGTTGTTCAGCCAGAGCTGAACACATTTCTCGGCATCTGCATACAATGGTGTCTATCTCGTCACTTCTTGTGCTTGGTGGTGGAAAGATTGGTGGAAACAGGGCCGTGACGTGAACGCTCTTTCCTTGACGCCAGTGCAAGGTAAAACCAGCAAAGTCCGATCAATGATAGTCCGAGGGTCACCAATGAGGTAGATAGTAGTTCAGGACTGCTCTCTGGTTGTGGTAGGATGATTCAGTTGCCTGACCACAGCTGGGACGGAACAGTCCCTGAATCTGGAGGTGTGCATTTTCACACTTCTATACCTTTTGCCCGAGGGGAGAAGAGGGAATGGCCAGGGTGTGACTCGTCCTTGATTATGCTGCTGGCCTTGTCGAGGCAGCGTGGGATACAAATGGAGTCAATGGAAGGGAGGTTTGGTTTGTGTGATGGTATGGGCTGCGTCCACAATTCGCTGCAATTTCTTGTGGTCTTGGATGGAGCTGTTCCCAAACCAAGCTGTGATGCATCCTGATAAAATGCTTTCTATGGTGCATCTTTCGAAGTTGGTGATAGTTGTAGGGGACATGCCGAACATTGGTGCAAAGGCGTTGGTGTACTTTCTTGGTCGTTGCTTCACTATGGATGGTCCAGGAGTTGTTGTCTACGAAGTTGAATTTTGGTTGAAGGGAGACCTGATAGAAGTATATATGAGAGGCATAAATACGATAGACAGTCATGATCTTTTGTAGACAAAAGTGCTGGAGAAACTTAGCGGGTGCAGCAGCATCTATGGAGCGAAGGAAATAGGCAACGTTTCGGGCCGAAACCCTTCTTCAGACTGATGTAGGGTGGGGGGGGGAGAAGAAAGGAGAAAGGAAGAGGAGGAGCCCGAGGGCTGAGGGAGAGCTGAGAAGGGGAGGAGACAGCAAGGGCTACCGGAAATTGGAGGTCAATGTTTATGCCGCTAGGGTGCAAACTGCCCAAGCGGAATATGAGGTTTGCTGCTCCTCCAATTTCCGGTGGTCCTCACTCTGGCCATGGAGGAGGCCCAGGACAGAAAGGTCGGATTCGGAATGAGAGGGGAGTTGAAGTGCTGAGCCACCGGGAGATTCTTAAACACAGCCATGATCTTTTCCCCAGGGTGGAAATGATCAATGACTAGACGGCATGGCTTTTAGGAGAGGCAAAGTTGAAAGGAGATGTTTACTATGTTACCCGCTGCATGTTATTTTACACAGTGAGATGTAGACTTGAGTGGAGAGTAATGCAAGCTCCACAAAGTAGCAGCTCCTTGCGGTCCAGGAAGGGTCCCACCAATATCCATTTTGAGGAAGTAAAAGAGGTTAGAAATGAAGTTGTTTTGGCTGCTGTGGCCATGGGAGGATCCACAGACCATCCCAATGAGAGATGGAGGGTCAAGCCTTGCGCCCAGGAAATTGGAGGTTTCACACGGCGAGAAGGGATTGGAAACATCCCTGACTTAGATAGTGATTAAGACCCCCCATCAGTGTGAAGAAGGGTTTCGGCCCGAAACGTTGCCTATTTCTTTCGCTCCATAGATGCTGCTGCACCCGCTGAGTTTCTCCAGCATTTTTGTGTACCTTAGATAGGGATGTGTTAGCCAAGAAACATTTAGAGAGACAGACTCCAGCGAGCGGGAATGTGTATCACTGCCCACAATGGAGAGCATGTCATTGTGGCCTCACTGTCCCTGCAATCTGAGAGGCTTTATTTTTATTTAACAGCAATGGATTTCCACTGGCTTTTCTTCCTGCTGCTCGTTCTGCCTTGTGCCTGGTGTACGGAAGAAATTTGTCAATCTCTCTGTCAGTCAGCAGATGGCAGTGTTGCCTTGCAACCTGTCACTTCACATCCCTGCTCGCAGCAGACATGCACATCATTGGTATGCAGTTAATGCCTAAAGCTTGGAATTAGACGCATTCACTGCATGGGAGGCCTTTCAACCATTACATCCATGTTAAAAGTATATTGGTATTAGGGTTTATGAACAATCTAAAATGTGTCAATTATTAAAGGTCAAACAATAATAGAATAGCAATAATAATATATATTTTTTAATGTGTTTGAATTTTTTAATGATTTCATTAATTGAGTTGAGCAAGTGTTCAATAGAAACCTCCTTTATATCCACAGAGGTATAAAATGGGAATGTTTTAAATTCAGTTTGACGTTTTCCTCTTTCTCAGCACATCTCTGAACTGTAGAATCCCACTCCCACCTGGAGCTATCCATCATTCATTGTGGCAGTTATGGAGCCTGCCCGCTATCCTCCTGAGATGTGCATCTCAGCCAGACACTACAAGACAAAGAATGACGGTTTCACTTGCTGCCTTCATTGTTCTCTTTCCCCCATCACGCTTTCTTGCCGACAACTCTCCAGACCCCGACAAATGCATTTACTGTGCGGTTCACCAGGTTTTGTGGGCAGAGGCAGTTTTACTCTCCACCTCCCAGCCCAAGTCCAGGAACAGCAGATTGGGGAGCAGGACTTCTTTGTTGAAAACATGAATGTATCAAATTCCCTCAGTGTTAAATTTAGATATTAACTGTGATTTTAATTGACGATGCAAGTGTTTCTATTCTTTCATGACTTCAAGTGTTCCAGACTATTTCACAGATCATAGGATAATACGACGAGTTCCAAATGGGGATGTTGTGGTCCCTGTGGGAATGTGTTTGCGAGACGGACACAACTGGCAGCTCAACGATACATGGTTTAAATGTTTCAGACTCTGATGATGGAGATGGAGAGGGAGGCAAAAGAGGTGGAGGAGTTGCGCTACTAATCCGGGAGACTGTCATTGCGGCTTTCCGAGTTTCAGTTTATTTTATTTTATTTTATTTAGTTTTTTGTCACGTGTTGTCACGTATTATCACGGGTGCAGTGAAAAGCTTTTGTTGCGTGTTAACCAGGCAGTGGAAAGACATTACATGATTACAATTGAGCCATTTGAGTGCATGATAAGGGAATAATGTTTAGTGCAAGGATAAGGGAATAACATTTGGTGCAAGGTAAAGCCAATGAAGTCCGATCAAAGAAACTCCGAGGGTCACCGATGAAGTAGATAGTAGTTCAGCACTGCTCTCTGATTGTGGTAGAATGGTTCAGTTGCCTGATAACAGCTGGGAAGAAACTGTCCCTGAATCTGGAGCTGTGCGTTTTCACACTTCTCGGAGATACTGGTGGGTTTGACCGCTGAGGTAATATGGGTAGAGCTCGAATATAAGAAAGGTGCAAGCACTCAGATGGGAGTCAATAATGATTGGGACATGCTCACTGTCAATGGGTTAGATGGGGCAGAATTTGTGAGGTCCAGATATGGATGTCCAACCGAAGAAGGGAATATATTGGACCTTGTGTTGGGAAATGAGCCTGGCCAGGTGACCAGTATTTCAATGGAAGAGCAATTTGGGAACAACGACCACAACTCCTAAGATTTTAGGATTGTTTTTAGTAGGATGAAG
This sequence comes from Malacoraja senta, assembly GCA_038087875.1. Lineage (NCBI taxonomy): Eukaryota > Metazoa > Chordata > Chondrichthyes > Rajiformes > Rajidae > Malacoraja > Malacoraja senta. Next base: position 62,112,128 of record CM075978.1, read on the forward strand.
ACTGGACCTTATCGGAAGGTACTGAAGTGGAGTAGGACAAACTTTAACATTATTGGGCAGGAGCTTGGGAGGGTACACTGAGAGCAGTTGTTAATTGGGTGAGTCCACGTCTCATACGTGGGAGTTGTTTAAAGGCCAGTTGAAGTTCAGAAACCGCATGTTCCAATAAGGAGGAGGGATGAGGATGGCAAAGAGAGGCAACCTTGGATGATCGCGAACTGTAAATTGGGTCGAAAAGAAAAAGGAAGCATTTGAAAGGTTTAAGAGGATGGAATCTAAGACTTTGAGGAATATAAAGACAAGAGGAAATAACTCAAGTGGGTGAACATAAGGGCTAAAAGGGGCCACAAAATGGCTTTGGTGAGTCTGATTAAAGCTTTTTATACCTACATTAAAAACAAGAAGGTAACCAGGGAGAAGCCAGGACTGCTCAAGGATAAAGGAGAGAATTTGTACTTGGAGTCTAGGGTTCTACGCAAGGTATTAAACAAATACTGTTTTCACCAAGGAGAAGCACATGGAGGGCCATAAAACAGTGGAGGAATGCTAATACACAAGGGCAATTTGAGATTATGAAAGGTTATGGGGCTTTTAAAGATATTAAGGTGGATAAATCCCCATACCTGATGGGATCTATCTCATGTTATCGAGAGAGGCAAGAGAGGAGATTGCGGAAGCCTTGATGGAGATTTTTGCATCTTCTCTTGCCACAGGCAAGGTCCCAGAGGACTAGAGAGTAGCTAATGTTGTACCTTTAGTTAAGAAGGGAGTGGAGAGAATCCAGGGAATTATAGGCCCCTGTACCTCTAATCAGTGGTAGGGAAGCTATTGGAGAGGATTCGTTGGGATAGGATTTACTCCCATTTGGAAAATAATAGATTAATTAGGGACAATCAGCATGGGTTTTCACACGACAGGTCATATCTTACTAACTTAATTGTGTTTTTTGAGGAGGTGAGAAGGTGATCGATGAGGGTAGGGTAGTAGATGTTATCTACATGGATTTTAGTAAAGCATTTGATAACGTTTCCCTATGTAGGCTGATCCAGAAAATTAAGATGCAACGGATTAACAGGGACTTGGTCATATGCATTCAGAACTGGCTTACTGAAAGAAGGCAGAGATTTTGGTGGAAGGAGAATTTTCAAGCTGGAGATCTGAGATCAGTGGAGTACCGCAGGAATCGGTGCTGGGACTTCTGCTTTTTTTAATAGATATAAATGATTTAGATGGGTTGGGTAGTAAGTTTGCAGATGACATCAAGATTGCTGTGGTTGCAAACTGTGAGGAAGACTGTCAAAGTATACAGTGAGATGTAGATCAGCTTCAGAGAAATTGTAGATGGACTTTAATCCGAGCAAGTGTGGTGATGCATTTTGTGAAGTCAAACGTAAGGGGAAAATATACAATTAATGGCATGACCTTTAACAGCATTGATCTTTGGGGTCCAAGCCCATAACTCCCGGAGAGTGCCAACAAAGTAGAACGAGTGGTAGAGTTGACATCGAGTATAAGAGTCAGGAAGTTATGATGCAGCTTCATAGGACTTTCATTAGGCTGCATTTGGAGTATTGCGTGCAGTTTTGGCCACCCCATTATAGAAAGTATTGGAAAGTGTGCAGAGGTAGTTTACAAGAATAATGCCTGGATTAGCAGGTATTAGCTACTGGGAGAGGTTGGGCATTCTTAGATTGTTTTCTCTTGGATTGGTGGTCATGAGGGGACCTAATAGAAGTATATAACATTATTAGAGGCATATATAGGGTAGACAGTCAAAACCCGTTTCTTAGGATTAAAAAATCAAATGGCAGAGGGCATAGCTTTAATGTGAGAGGGGCATATGGATATGCAGGGAATAAAGGGATATGGATATAAGTACCCAAGGTACATGTGACAATAAAGTATCATTCATTCATGTACAGGCAGATAAGAGTTGGTCTTGGCATCATGTTTGGCACAGGCATTGTGGGCCGAAGGGCCTGTTCTTGTGCTGTACAGTTCTATGTTTTATGTTGCAAAGTAGCAAATGCTGAGATATGGTTGTGACCAGCGTTCCCCTAGCGCTCACCACTACCCTCTAGGGAACCTGCTGACCTATTTATTGCAGATTGCGTTTGTCAGCCTCAGCCTCCTAACGGGGAGACCTTCAGTGGGGAGGCTCTCTGCTGTTCACTGCTACCATTGGGAGGGGCGAGTGGCTTGAAATAATGTCACCCTAAAAAATACCTGGGAATAGTTTGCAAAGCTATACCCGCAATTTGCTGGCTGACAATTTGTTTAAAGAATGCAGCATGGAAACAGGCCCTTCAACCCACCCAGTTCTCGCCAACCATTGATCATTGGGCACCGCGATGGCGTAGTGGTAGAGCTATTACCTTACAGCGCCAGAGACGCGGGTTCAATCCTGACTACAGGTGCTTGTCTGTACGGAATATACGTTCTCCTATGACCGCATGGGTTTTCTCCGAGATCTTCGTTTTCCTCCCACACTCCAAAGAAGTTCAGGTTTGAGGGTTTGGTATAATTGTAAAATTGTCCCAAGTGTGTAGGATAGAGTTATTGTGCGGGGATCGCTGGTCGGTGCAAACTCAGTGGGCTGAAGGGCCTGCTTCCGTGCTGTATCTCTAAACTAAACCAAACTAAGCTAAACTAAACTAAATTCATTCACACTAGTTCTATGTTATTCCACTTTCACATCCACTGGCTACACACTGGCTACACACTAGAGGCAATTTACAGAGGTCAATTAACCTACAAACTGATGTGTCTTTGGAATGTGGGAGGAAACCAGAGCACCCAGAGGAAACCCATGTGGTCACAGGGAGAACATGCAAACTCCTCACAGACAGCATCCAGGGTCAGGATTGAACCCTGGTCTGTGGCGCTGTGAGACAGCCAATCTACTAGCTGCGCCATGTGTCATGATCAAATCTGTGAAAGATATTTAAAGACTAAAACTATTGTAAAAACTCTTACATTTTAAAGCACTTTGTAGTTTTAATGAAAAACAAAGCCAATAGATTCAGGAAAATATAAATTGTGTAATGTCTAGTTGGCGGCAGCCAGAGTTATGGTTGCCCTGACAACCCAGTAGAGACGCCATTGTGGGGTGCTGGGGAATGTGTGCCTCCACACCAGTACAACATCGGGGTGCGGTTGGGAAAGCAGATCAGTATTATCCACACTCACGCAGGAATAACAAGCATGGTGACAGGAAATTAGAACATAGAACAGTACAGCACAGGAACAGGCCCTTCAGCCCACAATATCTGTGTCGAACATGATGGCAAGACCATCTTTTATCTGCCTGCACATATTACATATCCCTCCATTCCCTGCATATCTATGTGCCGATCCAAAAGTCTCTAAAATGCGATTGAAGGGAATTGATGGGCAGGTCTGCGAGGAACTTGTGGATTCTCCTGGACCAGTGATTTTTTTAATTTTGAGATTGAGGGCTAGATTCCAAGCAGGCCAGAGGGGAGAACTTCTATACTCTTCAGGATAGATGTTGTTCCGGCTCAACCACCGCACCTTTGACTGTGTGGGACTTCCTAAGTACTGTCTGGGAGTTTCAGCTGAGACTTTCTGCTGAATCCTCTGGAATTGGCCTTGCCGATAACCCCACGGTGGACGGTCGTAATCTTTTTCACAGGGTGGAAATGTCAAAGACTAGAAGTATAGCTTTAAGGTGAGAGAGGCAAAGTTTGAAGGACATGAATGGGGCAAGCCTCAATGGTGAGTGGTGGGTGACTGGAAGAGGTGATGGTGGAGGTAGATACAATAGGGCGTTTAAAAGGTATCTAGATAGTGTGGCGCCATCTTGTGGCCGAGCCACTTTGGTCTCGAACCGTTGATCGTCGAGCTCAAGCTCTCGTGTGAACTACTTTGATCTGGGCCGACAAATCAACGGCGATCTGGGTGGTCAGCTAATGGGGTGCAGCAGACGACGGAGCTAGTCTTCACTTGGCAGTTAACACACCTTTTGTACTAATATTAAACTGCATGTTTACATATTAAATTGAGTGTTTATACAACACGTGAACCTCTTCAATAGGCACATAGATATGCAGGGAATTGAGGGATATGGATCACGTGCAGGCAGAGGAGGCCAGTTAACAGCATCAGACTTGGCATGGGCCGAAGGACCTTTTCCTGTGCTGTACTGTTCTATGTAACTCTGGGGTTTACCTGAAACTTTAGGGATGTGAAGCAGTGGGTGAGAGTAGCCAGTGGTCCTAGTTTTCTCCTCGCCTTGTGTTCAGAGGTTCCACAACTGTGTTCAGAGGTTCCACACATGAATCTGGTGTCCGAGTACATGATTCACCAAAGGCTGGTGTACAGGTATAGAGAGTAACTAGGAAAGCTGAAGAAACATTATTATTGACTGCTCATTTTTCACGTGAGGGTAATGCCTTGGAAACAACTTGGAGAAATATTACTCAACTGGAATAGATGAACAGATTATGAGAAGAGGGGAGGAACAGGCAAGGGAATTAAACATGTCAGAGATTACTTGATTGGTTCCGAGGAGTTTTAGCAGAGTGGGTGTGGAGGAGATGTTTCCTCTGGTGAAAGAATCTGGAAGTAGGGGTCAATGTATTTTTAAAAAATGAAGGCTTGCCTATTCAAGAAAATAATAGGGCAATTCTTTTCACTTTGAGGTTTATTAGTTTTTAGAACTTACTCGGATGGCATGGAAGCAAAGTTTTGTTGAATATTTCAACAAAAGTGGACAGATAATTGATTAGCAAGGAGGTGAAAGGTTGTCGGGCAGGCGTGATGTGGAGCAATTGCGGGGATGTGTGTGAGAGAGAGAGAAAAAGGGACTAGAAGGCCCCTGTAGCGTGTGTGTGAGAGTGAGAGAGTGAGAGAGTGAGAGAGTGTGAGAGTGAGAGAGTGAGAGTGAGTGAGAGTGAGAGAGAGAGAGAGAGAGAGACTGACTACAAGGCCCCTGTAGCATATTGTACAATAGCAAAAGCCACGTTTTGTCATGGGTTGGGGACTTGAGGAGCAGAGTTTAGTTTAGAGATACAGTGGTACAGTGTGGAAGTAGGCCCTTCGGCCCACCAAGTCTGTGCTGACCAGCGATCTCCGCACACTAATGGGCCTGTCCCACTTAGGCGATTTTTTTCAGCGACTGCCGGTGACTGTCATAGTCGTAGCAGGTCGCCGAAAACCCAGCGACTGGATCCCCCTATGACAATGTTTACGACAGTGTCCACAACAACATACCACCAAGTCGACGTCAAGCTACGGCAAGCTACCGACAACCGGCGACCCATTAGGACATCTACCTACCACCTATTAGGACCACACCTACGACAACCTACATCCACCCGCTACAAGTTACAACAAGGTAAGACAATTCAGTCGCCGGTACCTGTCGCCGGTTGATGTAGGTTGACATAGGGAGTCGCCAATGGAATTCACCAAAGTCAGCACCGGCAACAACCTACGTCACCTGACGACAACCTACGACAGCACCTACGTCAGGAGAAGTCAAGCTATGCTCATTGGCGTCAAGCCAACTGTCGCTGAAAAGTTTTGAACATTTCAAAATCCAGCGGCGACCAGTAAAACGCTACGATTCTTTGGGTGACTGAGGAGACTACTCACGACCATATAGGCAACACCCCGGCGACAATTTGGCGACAGCCTAGTCGCCTGTAATCACCTAAAAAAATCGCCTAAGTGGGACAGGGGCACAGCACTATCCTACACACACTAGGGACAATTTACAGAAGCCAATTATCCTACAAACCTGCATGTCTTTGGAGTGTGGGAGGAAACTGGAGATCCCGGAGAAAACCCCCACAGGTCACAGGGAGAACGTACAAACTCTGTACAGACAGCACCTGTAGTCAGGATTGAACCCAGGTCTCTGGCGCTGTAAGGCAGCAATTCTTCCGCTGTGCCACCGTGCAGATGAGATAGGTGAGACTGTAGCAGGTTAATGTTAGGATACGAGGTATGGTTAATCCAGTTTTCCAGAAATTCGAAGTGTAGTTTTTGAAACTGACACGAGTCAAGAGTGTTTAATTGTCACATGCACCCAAAATGGAACAGTAAAATTCTTACTTGCTGCAATTTTATAGACACAATAAATGCTACAACACAACAATTAAATATACAATAAATAATCAGTTTTACTTGGTAAATCAGACCATAATAGTGCAAGTCAATGTATTTAGTGCAACTTGAGTAATGCAAAGGTCTACAGTAGATGGTTGCTGATGGTATGGTTGTGGTTAGGTTTGTTCAGTGTGGTTGATGGGAAGAAGCTATTCGAACTTAGAGGTAATGGTTCTCAAGGTCCTGTATTTTCTTCCTGATGGGAACAGTGACGGGAGAGTGTTGTCAGGGTCTTTGATAATATTAGGTACCTTCTTGAAGTAATGCTTCCTTTGATGGTGGGGAGGTCAATACCTGCGATGAATCAGGCAAGTCCACTACTTTCCGCAGCCCCTTTCGTTCCTGAGCGTTTGATGTTACCGAACCAGGCCATGATGTAACCAGTTAGTATGCTCTCCATTGTACACCTGTACAGACAACATACATCCGTTTCACTGGAGGAGAAAATATAAGAATAAAAGATATCTAAATGCGAAGTTCCGTTAGCGAAAGGTGTGAACGGTTAGTTTTGTTAGGCACTTTCTATGAGTTTGAGCAAATTGATAAAACTCACAACATGGCAGGAGGAAGCTAATAGAACAGCTGCTGAATGCATGGCAAATGAAATGCAAGTTTTATTGAAGACTAGACCAAGTGCGACCCGTTGGGTCCCTATCACACGGGAGGCATGGTCCCCCAACGCAGCCCGTTCCCCAACGCAATATTCCACCACTCACCCATAGCCCCCAACTGTGCAGGGGCAGCTCATTTCCCCTATTCACCCTCCCTCATTTTAAACTTTAAAAAAAAAAAATCCAATTGCACTTGGTGCCAGGAAAACAAATCCATTTCTGCCAGACTCAATCCTGTGATTGAAACATTGTTGCGGGCAGGGCCAGCAAGATTTTTCACACTGAGAAGTTAATGAAAAGTCGTTTTTTAATAAGTTTTAAATGTGAATAGCTTGTAAAATATACCATCAATCTGAACGAAATTATACAACACACCACAAGACAATAGTGAGTAAGGTGGTCCAAAAAATTGTAGCGCTATCGTGTACCATTTTGGCGTAATTCAGGCCATGAATCGCACACACACACACACACAAACAAGATGAGAGTTTTAGTAATAAACTAGACTGTGGGACCCACGGGAGGGCTGGTCCCCCAACGCAATATTCCACCTCTCCACCAATTGCAATATTGCTGGCCACTGGGGAGGGGGGGGGGGGCTTTCTGGAGCACTAGCATGGTGTTGTGGGCTGAAGGGACTGGTTTCCAGAGGGCTTGTATGGACATTGTGGGCCGAATGGATTCTTGGGCTGGCAGCTCAGTCACTGAGACCACTCATGCACTCACACACACACACATACACACTCACACACACACGCACAAACACATACACACACACACGCACAAACACATACACACACACACATACGCACACATACATTCACAAACACATACACACACACACACTCATACATACTGACTCACGCACCATATATATGGCAGTAAACTTTCTTGAACACTCACACGGCTGAGCGCAGCCTCTGCACTTTGGGGCTTCCGCATTCAGCGGGACATCCGCAATCAGCGTGACCTCTGCACTTACCGGAAATTACACAATCAGCGCGACCTCTGCACTCACCGGAAATTACGCAATCAGCGCGACCTGTCCACTAAGTCACGAAATGAGCGGGCCTTTTGAACCAAACACAGTTGGACCTAATAAAGCATTTATTCCTTCCAAACACAGTCGGACCTAATAAAGCATTGCAGTTTCAAGCACAGGCAGGGCAGCAGGCCAAAGAACTCATGACATTGTCATTAAGGGCTAACAAATCATTTATTGCAAGCACATTGCAGACTCACAGTTCAGTTGATTCATAGCTTAGAATGAGAGTCGTGGCCTCTCCCTCGCGATCTTGCAGTGACTGACTCACGTCCAGCCATCCGGGGTTTTATAATCCTGCCCCCCCCCCTCCCCCGGAAGGAGCCAAAAATCATAGCGATATATGGTAGCGTTTTTTCTAAAATCAATGTACAGCACAGACAGGAAGTGGTCAAGATGACACTTTTAATTATATCGATAGATAGATATATGCGGTGCGTTCAGAAAGTATTCAAACCCCTTCACTTTTTCCACATTTTGTTACATTGCAGCCTTATTCTAAATTGGATTAAATTCTTCTTTTGTTCTTCATCAATCTACACACAATGCCCCATAATAAAAAATGTGAAAACAGGTGTTTAGAAATTTTTGCAAAGTAATTGAAAAGAAATAACTGAAATATCACATTTACATAAGTATTCAGACCCTTTTCTCAGTACTTTGTTGAGGCACCTTTGGCAACGATTACAGCCTCGTCTTCTTGGGTATGATGCTACATGCTTGGCACACCTGTATTTGGGTAATTTCTCCCATTCTTCTCTGCAGATCCTCTCAAGCTCTGTCAGATTGGATGTCGATGCACAGCTATTTTCAGGTCCCTCCAGAGATGTTCGATCGGGTTCAAGTCTGGGCCACTCAAGGACATTCACAGACTTGTCACGAAGCCACTCGTGCGTTGTCTTGGCTGTGTGCTTAGGGTCGTTGTCCTTTTGGAAGGTGAACTTCTGCCCCAGTCTGAGGTTCAGAACGCTCTGGAGCAGGTTTTCATCAAGGAACTTTGCTTCGTTCATCTTTCCCTCGATCCTGACTAGTCTCCCAGGTCCTGCTGCTGAAATGTATCCCCACAGCATGATGCTGCCACCACCATGCTTCACCATAGGTATGGTATTGACAGGTGAAGAGCGGTGCCTGGTTTCCTCCTGACGTGACACTTGGCATTCAGGCCAAAGAGTTCAATCTTAGTTTCATCAAACCAGAGAATCTTGTTTCTCATGCCTTTTGATAAGCTTCAAGCGGGCTGTCAAGTGCCACTCTATCATAAAGGCCTGATTGGTGGAGTGCTGCAGATATAGTTGTCCTTCTGGATGTTTCTCCCATCTCCACAGAGGAACTCTGGAGCTCTGTCAGAGTGACCATCGGGTTCTTGGTCACCTCCCTGACCAAGACCCTTCTCCCCCGATTGCTCAGTTTGGCCGAGCGGCCAACTCTGAAGAGTCCTGGTGGTTCCAAAGTTCTTCCATTTAAGTATGACGGAGGCCACTGTGCTCTACGGGACCTGCAATGCTGCAGAAATTGTTTTATACCCTTCCCCAGATCTGTGTCTCGACACAATCCTGTCTCGGAGTTCTACGGACAATTCCTTCGTCTTCATGGCTTGGCTTTTGCTCTGACATGCACTGTCATCTGTGGGACCTTATATAGGCAGGTGTGTGCCTTTCCAAATCATGTACAATCAATTTAATTTACCACTGGTGGACTCCAATCATGTTGTAGAAACATCTCAAGGATAATCAATGGAAACAGGACGCACCTAAGCTCAATTTTGAGTGTCATAGCAAAGGGTCTGAATACTTATGTAAAAGTGATATTTCAGTTATTTATTTTTAATTACTTTGCAAAAATTTCTAAACACCTGTTTTCGCTTCTTCATTCTGGGGTATTGTGTGTAAATTGATGATAAAAAAAAAAGAATTTAATCCATTTTAAAATAAGGCTGTAACGTAACAAAATGTAGAAAAAGTGAAGGGGTCTGAATACATTCAGAATCCACTGTAGATGTGGAAGTATGTTCTACTAGATGGATAGATGATTGACTAGACTGGCAGTGGCAATGGTTGGCTGCCAGTGACTAATTGTGGTCCGCAGGGGTCGGTGTTGGGGCTGCAACTCATCATGATGTCCATCAATGATTTGGATGAGGGAATTGAAGGCTTTGTGGCCAAATTTGAAGATGATACGAAGATAGGTAGAAGGGCAGGTAGTGCAGACGCAAGGACTCTGCAGAAGGACTTGGACAGGTTAGGAGATTGGGCAGAGAAGTGGCAAATAGAACGCAGCATAGCAAAGTGGGCAGTCATGCATTTTGGTAGTAGGAATAAAGGCCGAGACTATTTTCTAAATGGGGAGAGCGTAGAGGCACCAAACGTGGTGAACAAATGGGTTACTTTATTCAGGCATAAAAAGTTCGTTAGGCACGTACGTTGGTCCTCTAACTTAAAGTTGTTGTTGCTGCTGTGAGGTTGCCTCATGGGCTCGAGCTGAGTCCCTGCTGAGGTGGAAGGACACTCTCCCCTAGAGAGAAGAGAGCTGGTCAGCTCGAAATAAGAGAGAGAGAGGGTTGTCCCAGGGTTCGTTATATATCCCAGGACACACCCCTGTACCCCGTGACAACTCCTCCTTGCCATTGCGCAGTCACTTGACCGACTGCTGAGGGTTTGTGTAGCTAGTGGTCCAACCACCGGGTGCCGCCACAAGAGGATTCAGAAATTGGAGGTGCAAAGGGGACTTTCCCTCGATCCTGACTAGTCTCCCAGTTCCTGCCGCTGAAAAATATCCCCCCAGTATGATGCTGCCACCACCATGCTTCACCGTAGGTATGGTATTGGCCAGGTGATGAGCGTTGCCTGGTATCGAAGGGCCGAATGGCCTCTTCCTGCACCTATTTTCTATGTTTCTATGACTTGGGAGTGCTCCCAAAAGTTTAATTTGAAAGTTGAATTGGTAGTAAGGAAAGCAAATGCAATGTTAGCATTCATTTCGAGTGGACTAGAATATAAAAACAGGGATGTAATGCTGAGTAGTGTAGGAAGGAGCTGCAGATGCTGGTTTCAACCGAAGATAGGCACAAGGAGCTGGAGTAACCCAGTAGGTCAGACAGCATCACTGGAGAATAGGTGACGTTTCTGGTCGTTTGGGTCACTGAGTGTGTTTTGAGTGTAAATGTTGAGGCTTTGGCTCGAGAGGCTTCGGCGAGGATGCTGAGCAGAGTGCGACAGCAGGATGAGGTAACGCCTTTTTTTTTGTAACTTTCTTCTTTGGTCTAAGTGCAGTCAAGATGCCAGTGGTATATTCCTCTTACAGGATATGAGATCAGGGGACTTTCAGACATTATGGGGAAAAGGGCATTTGGCACACTTGCCTTCATTGTGAAAGGTATTGAGTATAAAAGTTGGGGCATCATTTGTCAATGATGTCCACGTTCTTAACCCTTCCGCTTTGTTTCAGCGAACAATTCCCACTCACTGGCTGTCCCCCAAGGTGAAGGTGAAGAGGAAATGGAGGAGCTGAAGGAGACAGCCAGGAAACTGAGCAGAGACCGTCGTTTCCGCGAGACCGTCTACAAGTACATGACCTTCAAAGATTCCTCAAAGTCCTGATGCTCGTGAGAGGAAGTTCTGCTTAGCTGTAATGTGATGCTTATATTTTAGGAGCTGTTCTCAATGTCCAACCTATGTAAAGCTGTCTGGGCATGAGTAGGTTAATGCAATAGACTTTTAGTTTCACCTCTGCACTCCCAGCCAGCAGCAGGCTACTTTAATCAACATCTCAGCTGTCTATTAGTGAGCTGGGTTCCAATGGAGTTTTGGGACCTTGACTCATTTCTTCATACGTTGTAAACTACTCCCTTGTTTAGCCTGCTTAATCAGAACTCCCAGGATGCGTGGGATTACAGTTCAAGGAGGAACAGCTCTTGAAATCGCAGTGCCAACGGCTGGCCAGAGTAAGGTGGATGTGAGGGACAGTATTTACTCTGCACTTTTATCTTGTGTTCCATTAACCCCAGCCGCCAAATTCAGAACCTGTTTCATTTGCAACCACTAACATCCCTCAGTTTAATAAGTGCAACAATTAATGTGATCAATTAAAAGGAACAAACTGCTCGTGAGGGAGTAAATCTTATTAAAAGCCACTGTGGTATTATAATTAAAACCGTTGAAGGGATCTCTGGAGATGTGTCTCGTGCATTTGCTAGTACATTCTCAGAAGTGTCATCAACCATGGTTTTGTCACACATCTAATTAAAACATTCATGTGGCACAATTGGAAAAGTTTCTGGGGCGGTTATTTGCTGCACTGCTGGTGTAGGAAGGGCACAGGAAACCACAAAGATTGAACAATAACCATGGCACCTATTTTGCATTCACAATCTTCCTTGTAGTTCCCCGATCTCTCTGGATCACTGCACAATTCTACCATGACCCTAATTGATGTGTCAGGGTCATTGACTGAACCTTTGCGAATTCCAGTTGGAATCTGTCAGGAGGTGCTGGGTGAACCAGAATCAAGGTTTGTGAGCTTGAGGGCAGCGGAGAATCAATTTAATTCCCGTCCAGCTACAGAGACAGGGTCTTGTTTGGGACAGCTGAAAACTTGTCAGCGACAGTGAATACATTCCCTGTTGGCACAGTTCTATGCACTAAAACATCCGCAGCAGCACAGTGCAAAGGAAAAGGAATTGCCTAACTCAGCAAATAGCAGACATCTGCATTGGGTTTTCTGCATCTATTGGGGAGGTGCATGTGAGGCAAGTGTTTTTTCTGAGGAGGAAACAATAGAAAACCCCCTGCCTGTGGGATGAAGACCTCTCTCTGTGGTGGCTGATGGGATCAGACTGAACAGAGAAATAAATTCTCTTCAATCCACGAACAGTGCAACATAAACCCCACCCCAGCGATTTCTAGGTAAGGTGAAAACCAGACCACTTTGGGAAGCAAAATTCAGGAAGGGCTGTTGAAAAAAGTCGAGGAGTCCATTGTGGCCCCGATAAATGTCACCAGGGACTCACTGTCTGACCTAGCCAGGTCCACCTATTGCTGAATATAGTGCAGTCAGCTTCCACTACATTACACTAATATGTGCACTAGACACTCAGATCTTTCAAAGCCTGATTAGGATCTTTTTGTGGCCCAATGGTGATGGTTCATTATGGTACGGTACTTTATTTGTCACGTGTACCGAGGTACAGTGAAATCCATTTTTGTATACAGTTCAGTACATGTATCACTACACATAAGCACTTAGATACTTATTAGATAAGCATTTCAGATACAGTTCAAATGTAGTACACTATTACAGTATAGGGCATCGCCAGTTTGGCGTCATTTTCAAGTCCCAGTTGTAAGTGCAGGATTCTTGATCTGACCATGAAGGATCCGTTGTCCTGGTGGCTTTGTAGGGTTGGCCTGGCCAAGTGTGGCTGTTGGTGTCCTCCGCCACGGTAGGCTGCGTCCAGCCCACATGCTCGGCCTCTTTGAGCGACGCCCGGACCAGCCGAGCCCCAGGCAGCTGCAGGACCACCAACCGTCGAGGCCGTGCACTCCCTCCCGCAGCCAGTCTGCTAACCGGCCCTCCAGGTGGGTTCCCGCAGGTCCTCGACCCGAGGCGGGCGAGCCGGGTCTTCCGGGCAGGTCCCCAGTCTACGGGCTGCGGCTCTCCGGGATACTCCCCGCCCCGCTTGCGGCTCCCCGGGCTCCCTCTATTCACATGCAAAGACTTAATTTTAAGGTAAATGCAATTTACCAGACGTAAGCCCAATTCTCTGAGATCGGACAAGATCAGTCCGAAATCTAGGAACATCTTCAATACTCACTATACTCCACAATACTTTGTCACTTAAATCCAACTATTGTATCCGCTTCCACCACCTGACAGTGAGTTCCAGGTACCCACCACTCTCTGTGTAAAAAAAACTTGCCCTACACATCTCCATAATAGACAATAGGCGCATGAGTAGGCCATTCATCCCTTCGAGCCAGCACCACCATTCACTGTGATCATCCACAATCAGTGCCCCGTTCCTACCTTCTCCCCATATCCCTTGACTCCGCAATCTTTAAGAGCTCTATCTAACTCTCTCTTGAAAGCATCCAAAGAGTTGGCCTCCACTGCCTTCTGAGGCAGATAATTCCACATTCACAACCCTCTGGGTAAAAAAGTTTTTCCTCATCTCCGTTCTAATCTACCCCTTATTCTTAAACTGTGGCCCCTGGTTCTGGACTCCCCCAACATCGGGAACATGTTTCCTGCCTCTAGCGTGTTCCCTTTCCCACTACCTTAGAGCTATGCCTTCCACTCTTTGATATTTCCACCCTGGGAATACAGCTCTGACTGTCCGCCCTATCTATGTCTCTCATGATTTTATATGCTTCTATCAGGTCTCCCAACAGCCTCTGATGCTCAGACAACACAATCCAAGTCTATCCAACCTCTCATTATAGCAATACCCCTCTAATCCAGACAGCATTCTGGTAAACCTCTTTACATGGTGTAATGAGGCATCATAACTCCACATAATACGGCCTAACCAAAGTTTCATAAAGCTACAACATGACTTCCTGACCCTTATACTTAATGCCTTTACTGATGAAGGCAAGGATATTATATGCCTTCTTTATCACTCTATTTGTGTTGCTACTTTCAGAGAAGTATGAACTTGGACCACAAAATTCTTCTATACATCAATGGTGTTCCGGGTCGAGCCATTAACTGTATACTTCCCCCTTACATTTGCCCTCCTTATATCCAGTTCCTTAAAACAAACAATGATGAATGGTCCTGATATGTAATCCTGTGGAACTGCACTAAGCTTCAAACGGATCTAAATCCAACCACAACCATTCTGCGTCCCTTCAGGCAAATAACAGTCTATCTAATTACAGAGACATTGAAACTTATTTGGACATAAGCCATGGCCTATCATGTCCATGGCTTAAAATAGACCAGATTAATCCCACTTCCTGAGTCTGGTCCATAGCCGTGTAGGTCACAGCTCCTCCAGTCCACATTCAGGCATGGTTTAAAGTCACTGGGCTTTCTGCCTCAGCTGCTCTTTCAGGCAGAGCGTTCCAGACACCCACTCCCTTCTAATCCAACCATTTTACTTAAACCCATGCCCCTGGCCTTTGCAAAAGGAAATAACTCTCTTCTGTTTATCCTGCATAGACCTCTCATTATTTTACACGCCTCAATTATAACACACCTCAATTAAATCACTCTTCCATTCCCTTTATTTCAAAGCAAACACCTCCAATCTCTTCCTTTAATTGTAATCCCTCAGTACTGGCAACATTCTCTTCTGTCTCCCTTACACTTTGTTGCTATTATATCCTTTGTTTGTATTGTAACCGGTACATTTACTCAACTGTTTCATGCAAGACATCTTTACCCTCATTGTCACTGGCTCCACCGGTATAGGCAAGTATCTGTAGGAAGGAATTGTAGATGCTGGTTTAAACCGAAGATAGACGCAAAAAGCTGGAGTAACTCAGCAGGTCCGACAGCATCTCTGGAGAAAATGGGTTTGGGTTGAAACCCTTCTTCAGACTGAGAGTCAGGTGAAAGGGAAACGAGAGATATAGATGGTGATGTAGGGAGATATAGAACAAATGAATGAATAAATATGTAAAAAAGTATGGTTTCACTTCCACCTTATCTACCTGCCACACTTTCTTCATATTTTGTCCACATTTTGGACATGCACTCCAAGATGCCTCTGTTCTTCTAAGCAAACTGTATTTTATCATGAAGGCAGAAGGAACAGCAGTTGCTGGAGCAAACATGAAGTGCTGGAGAAACTCAGCGGGTCAGCCAGCATTGGATGGAATGGAAAGGTGGCATTTCGGGTCAGGGTCCTTCTTCAGACTGATAGGAGTAAGAATGAGAAAGCCGGAAAAGAGAGGTGGGGCGGGACAAAACCTGGCAAGCGAAGGGTGGATATAGGAGAGGGGGTTTTAATTGGCAGATGGGTAAAGTAAATGACAAAGGCTAAAGGAGACAAAAGAGTATCAGATAAGGAGAGAAGAGGAGGAGGAATGAGATAACGCATACCAGTGAGCATTTTCATGGGAGAAGAACAGCATAGAATGGACTGAAGAAGTCATAGATTCAACCCATCCCAATAGCTCATGTAGACAAGGAACTGCAGATGCTGGTTTACAAAAAAAAGTCACAAAGTGCAGGAGAAACTCAGTGGGTCAGGCAGCATCCTTGGAGAACAAGGATCGGTGATGTTTTGGGTCAGGACCCATCTATGGAACAATAAGAGCAGTGGAGTCCGAAAAAGGGCTCCAACCCAAAAATCCACCTAACCATGTTCTCCAGGGATCCTGCCTGACACGCTGAATAACAAGTGCATTGTAGTCTTTTTTCCCCCATAGCTCATGTTTCAGGGTAGCACGTTAAAGCTCTGTATGAGTGTGTCCGTGTGTGCACATTGTTCCCGATCCAAACAGTTCAATCTTACTCATCATAACCAGATGCCATGAGATTACTAAGAGATGCAAAATCTTTTCATTGCAGTACCTTTATCTGCAATAAATTACCATTTAGTATGAGAGAGATAATCAAAGCAGCAGTCCTGATGCTCAGCTTCCACACACTAAATGATAATGAGAAGATGGAATAAGTAGGCTTGGCTATGGTAGGTGCATGGGAACACCACTAGCAGCAGGCTCCTCTCCATACTACACGCACAACATCCTGTCTTGGAAATATATCCCATCACCATCACTGAACCTCCTCCCCGACATCGCTGTCGAGGGTAGCATCACCAGAAGGGCTGCTGCGTTGAAGAAAGCTGCTCACGGCTTTCTGACGGGACACGCAATAAATGCTGACCTTACCAACGATGCCTGAATGAGAAAGATTCAATCATGTAAGCTGCACCAGGAAATGCCCAAGGAGAGGGAAGAAGGGGTGGAATTGGCCATACAGATTAGTTCAATGAGATCATTATGGTGCCATTAGTCATTTCAATGATCATTAAACACAACAATGGGGCATGAGTATAAATATTGTCTCACTCTTTGTTGAAAGGACCAATAACATTATCTATTCCTTTAACCCGATTTTGACTTTTCCCACCTCAAGAGTGTGGCGTTGACCATGGCCCACAGTTAATGCGTTCTGTTTCTCCCCAGCCCTATTCCAGCTGACACAACTGATGCAGCTACAGTAGGATAGCTTTGGAAACCAGGTGATTGTGGCAAAATTCTAGCCTAGTTTGTAATTGTGACGTGTACCGAGGTACATTGAAACGCCTTCCTGTTGCGTAATATCTGGTCAGTAAAAAGACTGTACATGATTGCAATTTAAGCTGTCCACAATGTACAGATACAAGATAGAGGGAATATAGATGTAAAGATTACTGTTAAGGAAAGAGATGTACATCCAGAAGAGGAAAAGAATGCGACAATTTATTTTCAGTAGAATATTAACTGCTCAATAGAATTATCAATTTTATACTCTATGCCTCCCACCCTCAAAGAACATCATACAAAGAAATGGACAAATATTGTGAGATAACTTAACCGAAGTACTAGGTTTTGATACCTGGTTTAAGTTAGCCAGAGGAAGAGATCAATTGTGCATGTGTGTGGAGTAAGATACAGTACGACACACACGCGCACGTTCTTCAAGCATCTGTGGCCAGACTAGATAAGAAGGTATGAGGCCCACTGGCCATTTTCTCTCACTTTATTTGATGAAAGTCTATTGATCCCACTGTTTTCAATAAAATGAAGATCTATGATGTGGCAAGTTTAAGATTCACTATAAATCACGGGAATCACAAAATTCATTGAGACACCAGTGGAATCTTATGATGAAATCAATGTTTCACCAACAAAACATTGTATGTGTTGCAGTTACATGGTATTGTATGTATAAAATCAATCCCAATCATTTAGTCTCCACGTCTGATCAATGGGAGAATTATCCCCCTGGTAGCAGGATTAGAATGCTATTATATACAGCAGGTAGCAGTTATCACAGACTCCGAGGGAAGGATACACGACACTGAGCCCACAAAATAATAATAAATATTACCGATGCATTTTAAAAAAGAAACTACAGAATAGTCAAATTCAAACAGTTTTCTATACTTTGATAGAGCAAAAAACAATTTACGGCACATCTTTCTTTGATCTTTGCAGTTCCTATAATAAACTACTATGTTTTGCGGTCACATTTATGGAGGAATTTGTTTCATGGCTAATTAACGGAGGTATTTGCAGGCTGTGAGGTATGGTTTCATCCTCAGGATCCAGGTAGAAATTTGTGAAAAATCTAAATGTTATTTTATTTTCTATATACCTGTGATTTTATTTTTAGTTTGTACCATATTACCGAGGCAATGATAATACAAGTGTATTTATATTTGCCTCTTAGTTTTTTTCGTTTCCTTTCATTTCTCTCTGTTGGTTTCTTCCATCTTACTTTGCTCCTTCCCTGCTTATTTCTCATGTGTCCCTCCACACTCTTTAGTGTTACAATGCAAATGGAACACATTGGACACTGCAGTATTGTGAAACATTGGCCCTCTGGCTTTAAGGAGAGTGAGGGTTGTCACATCTTCGCCTCAGATGTGGAATAATAATAATACTGACACAATATTTACAGGTTACATTGCTTGGTCTCTGTGTTTATTATCTCCCCAGCCATGGCCTCCTGCCGTGGCTTACACAGTGCACATGCGATCTGACCTCCAAGTCAGCTGATACAAAGGTCAAGATATTCGCATATCATTATCAAGACTCATCGTCATGACATCCCTCCTTTACCAGAATTAAACTTTAAATTAATGTGTTCTAATAACTCACGAAACAGATGCATTACAACTATCTTTTTTCCCCATCCTTTTATTTTAAATGCAACAATGCAACTTTTTAGATTCTTGTAACCTTAATAAACTCCTTGATCATAATAATCAGTATTATAATAACCAGTATCATAATAAACAGTGTGATATTGACACAGCTGCTCAATTAAACAATTATTTACCCGTAACAATTATTATGTTGGCTTTATTAGCCAAATACAGCATAGCCTATGAAATCTATATAATTAAAAGTGTCATCTTGATCACTTCCTGTCTATGCTCTATATTGATTTTAGAAAAAACACCACCATATATCGCTATGGTTTTTGGCCATTTTACTCCTCCGCTGAGCAGGCCCCGAGGATTTTTCCCATCGATGAAAAAGAAAAAAGTTATAAGTGTTTGAAAAACCTTGAGATCCTCTCGCCTGTCAATCACCGCGATGAAGGAAGAAGAATTAGCTATTAAAATTTCAAAGGAGAGGTGGAATGAACATTTATTAAATGTGCATAAATGCTCGATTAATGTAAGACCCACTTTAATACAATTCAAAATTTTACACAGATATTATTCAAAAACCAAAATTAGTAAAATTTCCCCCAATGTATCACCTATTTGCGATAAATGTCAGTCTCAAGAAGCTACTATAGCGCACTCATTTGTTTTTTGTACACAAAATTCAAAATTTTTGGATTGAAATTTTTGAAATGTTTACAAAATTATTTAAAATAAAACTGACACCAAAAGCAGAATGGATTATCTTCGGAACAACAGAAGATAGCCCTGAACTAAATGTGTTTCAAAAGAACCTATTTGATTACGGGTTAATAACTGGAAAAAAGCTTATCCTAAAATTTTGGAAAAATGCTCCAATACCAACTATAAACATGTGGATTTCAAACATGTTTGAAACATTACACCTGGAAGAGATAAGACTCCTCCTGGCAGGCAAATCAGATCACTTCCATCTGACGTGGTCTTCATTTATAGAACTATTACAAGCATAGGGTGCAAAAGTACTTTAAAAAGGTACCGATGTCAGGACTTGGTAAAGGGGGATGAAAGGTGGCGAGTTGGTATATCCCATTTGCGTGATGCTCATAATAGAGTACTTGTTTTTCTCTCTTCTCTTCTTTCTCTTTTTTTCTTCTTTAGGGTCTATCTCTTAATCTTTCCTCTCTCATTTCTCTTCTACAGGGTCTCTGTTCTTTCCTGTTGACACGCTTTTACACTATCACTATTTTCCTTCACTTTCTCTTTCTTCTTAATTTCAACCTTTTCTTTTTATTAGCTTTAAAAAATGAAGTACATTAATTGTAATAAGATATACGTGATGAGTACTAATGTAAGTGTTTGAAATTTAATGTACTTCTAATAAATAAAATAAAAAAAATAAAAAATAAAAGTCTCATCTTGACCACTTCCTGTCTATGCTCTATATTGATTTTAGAAAAAACGCTACCATATATCGCTATGATTTTTGGCCATTTTACTCACAGTCCTCCTCCGCTGAGCAGGTCCCGAGGATTTTTTCCATCGATGAATAATAAAAAAGTTATAAGTGTTTGAAAAACCTTGAGATCCTCTCGCCTGTCAATCACCGCGATGAAGGTAACGAACGCCCTGTCCGGGGGGGGGGGGGGGGTGCTGGACTATAAATCCCCGGATGCCTGGACGTGACTCAGTCACTCTGCAAGCTTGTGAGAGAGGGACCATGACTGTCATTCTAAGCTGTGAATCAACTGAACTGTGAGTCTGCAATGTACTTGCAATAAATGATTTGTTAGCCCTTAATGACAATGCAAGGAGTTGTTTGGCCTGCTGCCCTGCCTGTGCTTGAAACTGTAATGCTTTATTAGGTCCGACTGTGTTTGGAAGGAATAAATGCTTTATTAGGTCCGACTGTGTTTGGTTCATGACTTCTGCTTAGTGGACAGGTTGCGCTGATTGCGTAATTTACGGTGAGTGCAGAGGTCACGCTGATTGCATAATTTCCGGTAAGTGCAGAGGTCACGCTGATTGCGGAAGTGCCGCTGACTGCGGAAGCCCCAAAGTGGAGAGGCCACGTTCAGCCGTGTGAGTATTCAAGAAAGTTTACTGCCATATATTTGGTGTGTGAGTCAGTGAGTGTGTGTGTGTGTATATGTTTGTGAGTGTATGTGTGGGTGTGTGTGTGTGTCTGTGTGAGTGTGTGTGTGTGTGTTTGTGTGTGTGTGAGTGACTGAGTGTGTGTGTGAATGCTCAGAGACTGAGCTGCCAGCTCAAGAATCCATTCGGCCCACAATGTCCATACTAGCCCTCTGGAAACCAGTCCCTTCAGCCCACAACACCATGCTAGCACTCCAGAAAGCCCCCCCCCAGCAATATTGGAATTGGTGGAGAGGTGGAATATTGCGTTGGGGGACCAGGCCTCCCATGTGAAGCTGGGACCCTAACCAAACTTGTACATCTCCTATAATCTACTACTCTCTACTCCTCTTTCTCTTTTTTTTTACTCCCCCTCTTTCCCCCCTTTTCCTTTTCACACATCAATACATCACACGTTTTTCTATTTTTTTATTACCTATTCTTTCTTTCTCTCTTTTATTATTAAAGGAAAAAAAATACGAAGCTGTACATAAAATGTAACATGCCAATATATATTATATATACTATATATACCTTGGTGCCACTTTACTGTACTTACTTCTAATAAAATAAAAATATTTAAAGAAAAAAAAAATGAAGGACATTTAGGCATCGTCGGTACTAAACAGAATTTATATTTATTAGTTATTTATATTCTTGACCATCCTTTACCCAGTCCTGAAACAGTTGGTTTCTACGATTTTGTTGCACCATATGCTTCCAAGAAGTCGATAAATGGAGACCAACTCGTTAAGAATTGGTCTGTTTTGTCTGTTAGGAGGAATCGCATTTCTTCAAGATGTGCGGTGTCCAACATGTTTGAAATCCACATTTTAAGCGTTGGTATGGGTGTATTTTTCCAAAATGTAAGTATACGTTTTTTTGCCGTTATTAATCCATAATTTAAAAATGAATTTTGAAATGTGTTCAATTTGTTCCCGTCTTCCGTTACTCCAAGTATAATCATTTCAGTGTTAGGCTCCATTTTTATCTTGAATAATTTTGTAAATATTTCAAAGATATCGCTCCAGAATTATGCAGGAAACAAAAGAGTGTGTTATAGTGGCATTTTGAGATAAACATTTATCACAAATGGGAGAAGTATTTGGATAGAATTTATTCAGTCTAGTTTTTGAATAATATAATCTATGTAGAATTTTGAATTGAATTAGTTATATCTTACATTAATCGAACATTTGTGTAAATATATCAAATGCTTTTCCCATGTTTCTTTCGTGATTTTTAACATTATTTCTCGTTCCCAATCTTCTCTAAGTGCCTCTGTCGATGGTAGTTCTATGTTTAAAATACTATTATATAAATATGATATTAATTTCTGTGAGTCAGCCTTAATATTCATTTTACTTCGGAGTCACGTGAGTGACTATGTGAAGAACCCGTCAGGGCGATTGCGCGACATATCGTCTAACGCATTGCGCAGCGACAGGCGGGGAGGAACGTTCCCCGCAGCGGTAAGCTTAAAACCAGAGACCTACAGGTAAGTACTTACTCTGAGGTCGTTTGGAGTGTCTTTCTGTGTTGCAGGAAGAACCACCATGGACAAGACTCGCACAAAGTCCAGACGGGCCGCTCAAAAACTGGCTGAGGAGGACCGCGAGAGCACGGGGAGCCAGCAGCGGCCGACTGCAGCATCGCTATCTATGCGATCAGCAGTCCCTGTCCCGGCACCTGTGCAGTCTGGGTCGCCACAGGCTGACAGGAACGCCAAACGGAAGCGGGACACGCACATGGACTCCGAAGTATCGGGCCATGAGCAAACACCGCCGGCAGACAGCGACAGTGGTCGCATATCCCGTCTGGAGCGGCTAGTGGAGCAATTACTCCACCGTGACACACTCCGGGAGAAGGAGTCACGTCACTACGGGCCTCCTAGGATGCCCATGGCAGCACCTTTTTCAGGGCTGCACAATGCATCTCCCTCGACAGAGGGGAGCATTGGGAGTCATTTCTGGGCTGACTCCGAACAAGCGTTGGCTGAAGATACCTCAAGTATGCTGGGGGTGCCAGAAGAGAAGATGCTGGGAATGGTAACGAAGTTTGCGGTGCCTCCACAGTCAGGGCAGCCGCTGCAACCAGAACTAGCAGCCAGCATTGACTACCTTTCCTTCCATCAACTACAGGAACAGGCGCTCAATGAAACCACTGCAAAATACCTGGCACCAGGGAACTGTATCTCACTCAATGTTCCAGCAGTGAATACCTCCATCTGGGGACATATTGGTGCAGGTATAAGGGCACAGGAGGTGCAGATGCAGAAGATCCTCAAACTTCTAGCTTCGGGGATTACAGCATTTGCCCGGTCGGTGGATGACTCGGAAATGACAGAGGCTCAGCAAGATGCTCTGGCGCTCCTATGCAATACGCAGTTCGAGATCAACTGCTTCCGAAAAAACGCCATCGGCCCAGCCTTGAACCCCAAATTTGCGGCTCTGTGCAAGACCAACACCACACAGCCGCCAATTTTGTTATTCGGGGGCAACCTTTCCAAACAGGTTAAAGAGCTGGATGAAGAGGCGAAAGCCGCCGGGCTCATCAAGGCTCCATTGGGCAAAACACCTCGGCGACAGCACCCCTACGCATCCACCAGCAGGCCGCGTCACGTCGAAGCTGGTGAAAGCTCGAAGGCCGAAACTCAAGGACAGAGGTCTTTTTTAGACCGCGGCCCAGAGCGACCTTCGTGGAAGATGCGCCAACCCCGAACTCCAGCATCTCAACAGACCAAGAAACAGAAGATGAGATGAACACCCCACTGGTAACCATGGAGGTAGGTGGGGCTGATTCCTCCCAGGACACAGCAGGTGCAAGGTATACACGTTGGGGGTAGGTTACACTTGTTTTGGGAGGCATGGAGCTCTATAACCTCTGATTCCTATATACTGCATAGTGTTCAAGATACGAAATTGAATTCATAAACAAACACCTTCCTCCGGTTCAGCATGCACCCAGCAGGTCGTTTATGCTATCACAACAAGAGAAGTTGGATGGTCATGCTGAACTTAAGAGGCTATATACTAAAGGTGTAATTGAGAGATCTCAACATGACTCACTAGAATTTGTGTCAAACATTTTCACAAAAAAGAAAAAGGATGGTGGGTGTCGCATCATCATCGATTTGACAAAACTGAACACATTTGTGCAGTATACTCATTTCAAAATGGAAACCTTTGTCACAGCCAAACAATTGATTTCCGAAGGCTACTTCATGGCATGCATCGATTTAAAAGATGCATACTATTCAGTGCCTATACACAAGGATCACCGCCGATATCTGAAGTTTAACTGGATGGGGCAGCTTTGGCAGTACAAAGCACTGCCTAATGGATTAACCTCAGCCCCCAGACTGTTCACCAAATTACTGAAACCAGCTCTGGCGTTTCTTCGGAAACAAAAACATATTGTCATGGCCTAACTAGATGACATACTAATCGTGGGTAAAACCTACAAATTAGCCAAAACAGCTGTTACAGCTACCATATGTCTGTTTCAGAAACTGGGGTTTATCATCCATCCAGCTAAATCAAAGTTAACACCATCCACGACTATGGACTATTTGGGATTCACCATTAATTCAGTTCACATGACTGTGACTTTGCCTGGGGGCAAGGCAACTGAATTAATGGATGTTTGCAGCAACCTTGCTGTCATCAGTCAACCATCCATCAGACAAGTAGCTAGGGTGATTGGCAAACTCGTAGCTGCTTTTCCAGCCACACAATTTGGACCTTTGCACTACTAAAATTTACAGAGAGCAAAGGCGCAAGCACTTAAACATCATGCTGGTCATTTCGACAGGCCAATGCAATTACCAACAAAAGCTATTTTGGAACTCTGATGGTGGACGCATAACATCCGGCGTTCCTTCAGCTCCATTATTATTAGCAACCCGTCAATTGTATTACAGACTGATGCCAGCGCTCAAGGTTGGGGTGCCACCAACACCATCTCCAGTTGTGGTGGCAGATGGGATGCGCATGAATCATCTCTACTTTATACACTTGGTATAAATTATTTGGAAATGTTGGGAGCGTTCTATGGTCTGAAGGCGTACTGTTCAAAAATGCATCATCTGCATGTTCGCCTGCAAATAGATAATACCACTGTGGTGGCTTATATTAATCACATGGGTGGAATCAGATCGATATCATGTGATGATCTGGCCAATTCAATCTGGCAATGGTGTATCAACAGAAACATTTGGATATCTGCTATTTACCTACCAGGTAAACTCAATTCAGTGGCAGACACCAGGTCACGAAAATTTAATGACAACACCAAATGGATGTTGGACCCCAAAGTGTTTGCTGACATCGTAGCACGATATGGAACACCAGATATCGATCTATTTGCATCTAGGCTTAACCACCAGTTGCTGACATATGTTGCTTGGGAACCAGACCCTGGGGCAGCAGCGATGGACGCATTTTCGCTGCACTGGAGAAGTTTGTTTTTCTATGCATTTCCCCCCTCTGCCTCATCAGTTGGGTCTTACGCAAAATACAACAAGACTCTGCGTCAGGTATTTTGGTAGTACCCGACTGGCCTACCCAGCCATGGTTCCCTGTGGTTCTCGACATGGTTTCAGAACCATGTATGGCCGTCGCCAAACGACCAGACTTGATGGTCCATCCTGTAACAGGTGAAAGTCATCCATGCCATGACAGGACAAATCTGTTAATTTGCAGAATTTGAACAGGCCACTTCTGGATCTTGGACTGAGGGACCGAACCATCAACATGATCACGGCGGCGCAAAGAGAGTCTACCAGGAAACAGTACCTGACTTACATCAGGAAATGGGAACTATATTGTTCCAGGACTAATATTGAGTATAACTCAGCCACCGTAACAAATGTCCTGGAGTTCCTCACTAACCTTCATTTCGATGAAGGACTTAGCTACAGTGCCATCAACAGCGCCAGGAGTGCCCTATCGACCTATTTGTGGTGGGGATTCAACCACCATTCTGTGGGATCTCACCCCTTGGTTTCCAAATTAATGAGGGGTATATTCAACTCCAATCCCCCTAGGGCAAGATACTCTCACATTTGGGATGTGAGCATTGTTTTGACGTTGCTTCGGGGTTGGTCACCAGCAATGTCCCTGTCCCTGGAGAAACTTACCCTTAAATTGGTAATGCTGATGGCACTGGTCTCGGCCCAGCGGGTGCAATCTTTACACAAATTACGACTGGACTCGATGGCCAAAGGGACGAATGGTATAACTTTTTATATCCATGAATTGGTAAAACAAAACAGGCCTGGGTCATCTGGCCTTAAACTAGAGTTTCGAGCATACCCTACAGATGTTCGCCTATGCGTCATGACACATCTGTTACTATATGTTGAGCTAACAGCTAAAGTAAGAGGCCAAGAATTGGCACTATTCGTGAGCCACAAAAGACCTCACACTAGGGTATCGGTCCAAACTATATCTAGATGGCTTCGACAAGTTTTGGAGGCTGCAGGGGTGGATACTGATATTTTCAAATTTCATTCCACCAGGGCTGCAGCCACATCGGCAGCACGGCAGATGGAGGTTCCAATGGATCACATCCTGGGTACGGCAGGATGGTCCAGGGAAAGACCTTTCAAGAATTTTATAATAAGCCAGTTGCCAAACCTGCGACTTTTGCAGACACTATTTTGAGTTCTGTTTTATAATACACCCCGAAGGACAGGGGTCATTATTATAATTTGTGTTAATAAATCACTCGTTTCTTTTTAACAATTGATTCATGTCTGCATTTGTTAACATACTTCCTCCTCAGTCTAAAACAGCAGGGTGTGAAGCATGGACTCATTCCGCGGCATGAAATCACAGAGCTTTAAAATCCTCACGTGACTCCGAAGTAAAATAGTAAGATTAAACGAGAACTTACCAGTTTGATGTTTGATCCTTATTTTATGAGGAGTTACGTTGAGGGATTACGTGCCCTCCACGCCCACCCTCTATTATAAAGGTCAGCTGGTATTATGGTTCTCTTATCTTACTATGTTGATTCGACTACCGTATCTGTGATTTCACACCACTGCTTTGAAGATTGTCGCGCATGCGCCCTGACGGGTTCTTCACGTAATCCCTCAACGTAACTCCTCATAAAATAAAGATGAAACTTCAAACTGGTAAGTTCTCGTTTAATCTTACTATTACTTCTTCCAGTGGATCTAAAGTTATAGTTTGATGTCTTTGTATATATTTCTTCATGAAGTCACAGATCTGAAGGTATTTAAAATATTGGTTATTTTTCAGCTTAAATTTTTATTGTAATTGTTGGAATGATAACAGATTTCCCATTTCATACATATCGCCGATCCTTTTAATTCCCATTCTTTCCCATTGGTTATATGTTTTATCGGTAAGAGATGGTTTAAATGAAGGATTATTCACTATTGGCATTAACAATGATAGGTTTCTTAATTTTAAAGTTAATTTTATTTGTTTCCAAATTCTTATTGTATCATGTATAATTGGGTTATTCTTATATATTGTGTTGTTCAGTTTTATCGGGGAGAAGAGGATCGCTCCTATATTGCAAGGAGAACAATCCTCTTTCTCCATTCTTATCCATTCTGTCTGTTGGGTAGGACTGTCCAACCAATAAATTATATTTTTGATATGCACTGCCCAGTAGTAGTACAAAAAATTCGGAAGTGAAAGTCCCCCAGTATCTTTGGGTTTACACAGGTGTTTTCTTTGAATTCTATGTGATCTATAGTCCCAAATAAAGTTAGTAATGTTGGAGTCTAATTTTTTGAAGACGTTTTTTGGTATGTATAATGGTATAGATTGGAATAAGTATAATATTTGTGGTAAAAACATCATTTTTATAGCGTTTATTCTGCCTATTAATGACATCGGGTGTGTTTTCCAGAATTTAAGCCACACGTTCAATTTATTTAATAAGGGCATAAAATTAGCATTAAATAATGATTTGTATTTTCTAGTAATTTGGATACCCAAATACTTAAATTTTTTTGTTGCAATTTTAAAGGGGAATTTTAATAGGTGTGTCGGTTCTTGAGGTTTTAACGTCATGATTTCACTTTTATTCCAGTTTATTCTGTATCCTGAGAAAGAACCAAATTCCTCTATTAAATTGAATGAGTTTGGTATGCTCATTTGCGAATTTGTAATGTATAAAAGTATATCGTCTGCATATAATGAAATTTTATTTTTTGAGTCCTTAGTATTATATCCCCGAATATTCGGATGAATTCTTATACTTTCAGCTAAGGGCTCTATCGTAAGGGCAAATAGCAGGGGTGATAATGCACATCCCTGTCTATTGCCTCTCGATAATTGACATTTTTGAGATAACATGTTATTAGTTAATATTCTTGCCGTCGGTTTGTCATATAATAATTTTACCCATGCAATAAAATTCTCTCCCATATTAAATTTTTGCAGTACTTTATATAAATACTGCCACTCTACCTGATCAAATGCTTTTTCTGCGTCCAGAGAAACAATTGATATATCTTCCATTTTATGTGAGTACATTATATTAAACAGGCGTCTCAAATTATTAAATGAATGTCTTTTGGGTATAAATCCCGTTTGATCTGGATTTATCAATTTACTAATATACTTACTCAATCTTCTTGCTAAGATCTTTGCTAAAAATTTTTGATCTGTATTTAAAAGTGATATAGCTCTATATGAGCCTGGTTCTAAATCTTTATCTTTTTTTGGTATAAGCATAATAGTTGATTCAGTTAATGTATCTGGTAGTTTATTTTCTTTGAAGTCATGAGTATATAATTTGGAATCAAATACACAGGACAAGATGTTAAGAAGTCCCTTGTGCCAATAGGTGGGGAGCATTTCACGACATTCGTTGATTGTTGAGAGTGGTAGACGCTCAACATCGGGGGGGGGGTGGGGGGGGGTAACCTTCAGGACAGTTGGGCATAGGACACATCATCAGTAGTGTACCCTTGCATCACTGGGTGTTTCGGCCTTTTAACACTATACACCCTCCACAAGGGCGGCCCGCTGCAGGATGATCAACCCTCAGCGCATGTCCCGTGTCAAACCGTCCCAAAGATTCACCCCGACATACTTGGGGCCCAGCATGGGTCTTTCCGCTTGAGCCAAATCCACCGGCTGCTTCTTTCAGCCGCCTCTGAGAGTGATCTTATGGTCTTCCGCAGAGCCTGATCGTGGATTCCAAGCTCCTTCAGCAGTCTGATGGTAGATGATGCAACAAATCCTCTGCATCCCACTTCAACTGGATAGACTTTGGTGTTCCAGCCACGCTGCGTTGCCTCTGCTGCAAGCTCTGCGTAGCGCAGCTTCTTACGCTCATAGGCCTCCTCAACAGAGTTCTCCCATGGAACTGTGAGCTCTATGATGTAAGCAGTCTTCTGTGAAGGGGACCAGAACACCAAGTCTGGCCTGAGGGTGGTGGAAGCAATTTCAGGTGGAAAAATTAGTTGTCGGCCGATGTCCGCCAGCATCCTCCAGTCACGGGCCCTGCATTGGCTTCCTTCTTCTGATCTGGTGGAAGGAAGTTTAGAAGTTTTCTGTCCTTCTCGGACAAAGGTTATTACCCTTAGGGGAGGGTTGCTTGCTCTCGGAGGCAAGGAGTTGGTCGCACACCGCCTGTTCTCAAGGGCTGATGCCAGGCTTTTTAGTACCTGATTATGCCGCCACGTGTATCTCCCTTGCGTGAGGCTGGTCTTGCAGCCTACCATGATGTGTTTGAGGGTCGCTGGAGTTGGGCAGATGGCACAGGTTGGATCCTCGCCGTACCACTGATGGAGGTTCTTTGGTGATGGAAGCACGTCATATGTCGCTCTGATGATGAAGCTGATCTTGCTTGCTTCCATTTCCCATAGTTCTTTCCAGCTGATCTTCCTCCGCTCCACACCTTCCCACTGCATCCATTGCCCCTGCTTGGCAAGAGAGACCGCCTTTGCACTTCTTGCGGCCTCCTCCTGTCGCCGCACCTCCTCAACCACCAACGTCCTCCGCTCTGATGTTGTGGCCTTTCGCCAAGTTGGTTTACTTGTCGTAAGGCCAAAGCCTCCTCTTCCCTGCTGGACTTGCCCCACTATGTCTTTGTGCCTCAGGGCTGATGAAGCTTGCTGTACTGCATCAGATGGTGTCCACTTCCGGCCAGTAAGTAATCTCGTGAAATCTTTTGTAACATTCATTGCTAAAACCATCTGGTCCAGGCGTCTTACCATTTTTCAGCGATTTTATTGTTTCTCCTATTGCTTCAAGTGTAATCTGAGCTCCTAATTCCTCTTGTTCCGAGGGGTCAAGTTTTGGAAGATTAGTTATTTAAAAAAATTATAATTTTGCTATCTTCTGTTTTAGTTTTAGATGTATATAAATTTTGATAAAATTGAGCAAATCTTTTGTTAATATCCTTAGGTAATGTTAGTAATTCACCTTTCTCTGATTTAATTTTAGTGATAGTATTTTCCTTTTCTTGTTTTTTCAATTGACGAGCTAAAAGTTTATGTGGCTTATCACCAAATTCAAAATGTTCCTGTTTTGTAATTTGGAACAATCTCACTACTCTTGCCGATAAAATTCGATTAAGTTTAAATTTCAATAGTATTATCTTATTATGTTTATCTGTAGTTGGATCTTTGGCATTATCTAACTCTAATTGTCTGATTTCTTGTTCTAACTTCAGTTGTTCTGTCTTATTATTTTTATTTTGGAAAATTTGATATGAGATTATAACTCCTCTGATAAATGCCTTGAAAGTTTCCCATAATAAAGAAGGTGAAATACCTGGTGTCTCATTTGTCTAAAAAAAAAATGTAATTTGTTGTTTTAGATATATATAACCTTGTGGGTTGTTTAGGATTTGGGCGTTAAACCTCCAGAAAGATTTTTTACCAGGCATTCCCTAAAATCTTAATAGAAAAGTCAACGGGGAATGATCGGAAATAATACTGTTGTGGTATTTAGGATTGATTGTATATGGAATTTATTTTGTATCCACTAAAAAATAATCAATTCGTGAATACGTTTTATGTACCGATGAGTAAAATGAATATTCCCTTCCAGTTGGGTTAGCCGTTCTCCATACATCTGTTATATTAGTATTTTTTATATATGTGTTTAGAAGTTCACTAGTCTTAGATTTTAAGTTACCCCCCCTTTGTTTTACTGATTTGTCTAAATATGGGTCTAAAACGCAATTGAAGTCCCCCCCCCCCTATTATTACATTTTGGTAATTAAACTCTGCTATTATATCCAGAATTTTATTAAAAAATTGGGGATTATCAAAGTTCGGAGCGTAAATATTTATCATAGTCAATGGGGTGGAGTAAATTTCTCCCAAAACTATAATATACCTTCCCTCTTTATCTGATATAGTATTCTTTAATTTAAATGGTATACCTTTTCGAATGATAATAGCCGTACCTCTAGATTTAGAAGTAAATGAAGAATAATATGTTTGACCTATCCAATTTGCCTTCAATCTCATCTGTGTTTGTTGTTTCATATGTGTTTCCTGCAAAAAAATGATGTCAGAATTGAATGATTTTGACTTCCGGTGGCGCTATGGAGGCTTGAGTCCAGCGCCAACTAGCTCTGTGCCGAAGAAACTAAAAAACGGGAGAAAATCGGGTCTTACCTGCAGCGATCGCGATCTGAACGGCTGCCTGCGGGACGTCATCAAGCGCGCTACTTTACGGTATGTCGTTACAACGTACCCCCCCCCCGTGTGACACAAAAAAAAGCGGTTAAAGGGAGACCGCAGATGGAAGAGGAAGGCCCTACAGAGGCCTCGGCCTCAGTTACAAAGACGCCCCAGGAAACCCAGGAAGACCCTCCGAAGAAAATGAAACAGAAAAAGTCTGAAATGGAGGACCTTAAAACCTTTCTCGCTGCCGAAATGAAAATCTTTGGAGAGAATTTTAAAGAGCAACTCGACTCTTTTAAGGTAGATTTTAAAGCAGAAATGCATTCTACCGTTCAACAAATGCTGGAAATCTGGAAGAGGACGAGGGAGGAAGAGGTCAAGGATCAGATGGAAGTGCTGGAAGCCAGGCTCGTTTCGGTGGAAACGAAGGTTAAAACGGAGCTGGACCCCATTCATCACGTACTTGATCAACATAGAACAGCGATAACCGAACTTGAGAAATGGGCGGCGACAAGTGAGGAAACTGTAAGTCGACTTCTTACTGAAAACCAACGCCTCTCCGATATGGTGATCAAATTAAGTGATAAATGTATCGATTTGGAGGGGCGTCAAAGACGTAAAAATCTAAGAATTGTAGGGGTGAAAGAAGGAAGTGAGAGGGAAATGGGCACTCGGGATTTTGTGGCAGACCTATTACAAAAAGCCTTAAAATTGGATTACAAACCTTCACTCGGTCGAGCTCATAGAGCGCAGCGACGTCGTACTCAAGACGATGCCCATCCAAGACAAATTATTGTAAAGGTGCAAATGGATCATGAATTTGACGATATAATGAAGAAAACTGTTCGAGGCGGACAACTCCATTTTGAAGGTGTGAGATTCAGTATGTACCAAGATTATCCGGCAGAAGTCTTCAAGAAAAGAGCGCTGTTCACTGAGACAAAAAGAATACTGAAGAATGTACCTGATTTGAGATACGGCTTGCTTTATCCCGCAAGACTAAGAGTCTCTTACAAGTCCAAGGAACACTTTTTTACAGACCATGAAAAAGCACTGCAATATGCCAAAGAAGTTGGTAACATGACCATAGACTGAAGAATTTACATTACTCCTTAGGAGTCAAGGACCAACAGGACTGCCAGATTTAAAAGGACCTTTAAAGTTCTTCTAAGAGCTTTAAGGACATTCGGAAACCGAAATGGACGGAGGACATTGGATAAAACCGTGATCTTTGTAATTTTTTTTTTATATATAAAAATTTGTTGGGTTTTTTTTGTGTTTACTAATCATCATTATTATTTGTATATTCATATCTAACTATATAGGTAACAACTAATACTTATTAAATATCCATATTACCACTAAAATTATTAACATTCATATTTCTCATAAAAATTTAATACGGTATATGATTGATAACAATGATTAATAATTAATAGTCTTCGATTAACGTAGAAATGAATTACATACTTATATTATAAAGGAAGATATGTAAGAAGTAAATTAGCCTACGTCATAATAAAGTTTGACGGTTTTTCTCTTTATTTTTCAATTTAAAATTAGATTTATAGATTTAGTGAAAAAATTAATAGGATAGGTAGAGAATAATAACGTTGTGAATTTTTGCTGTTTTGCAGGGTTACGTGCTTATGTATGTATACATATGGGTATATATATATATATATATATATATATGTATATTGTGTGTGTGTACGTATGGGTATGTAAATAAGTTTGTTACTCCCAAAGAAGTTATTTGAATGTTAGAAATAATCTTTTTTTTTCTTCGGGCACGGAGCTGGGAATTTTTTTTTTCTTACAAAGGCTACGGAAGTCTTTAGAATTCTAGCCACGTTAGTGTGGCTATCACTAACTACACTAATTGTAGATGTAGTTCTTTTTCTTTCACCCTATACTAATCAACTCTATCACTTTTTTCACTTTAAATATTTTTATAATTTAATGTTTGAATGGAAAAATAAGACTAATATAAGGAGATGTGTTCGGAATAGCGACGTATATGATTTTAAATTCATCTATTCGAGGTTCGGGAGCAGGGTCAGGTTCTCTGTGTTGTACCTTCTGCTCGGCTATAGACCACCTTAGAAACAATATGCAAGATGTTAATATGACAAGAGGGGGTCAGGGAATAACATTTTGTAGTTGGAATGTCAAGGGAATCAATGAACCAATTAAAAGAGGTAAAGTTTTGGCACATCTAAATTTAATCAAAACAGATGTAATATTTCTTCAAGAAACACACCTTAAAAAGGAATCTCAACATAGACTTAAAGCTAAGTGGATCGCTGAAGCATATCATTCCTCCTTTTCCCACAAGTCCAGAGGAGTTGCAATATTAATTCGTAAAGGAATACCTTTTACGAACTCTTCAACAATAGTGGATATTGATGGTAGATATATTATACTAGTTGGAGAGTTAAATGGAGAAAAAGTGATTCTTCTGAATGTATATGGGCCTAATTTTGATAACCCCATGTTTTTTAATAAAACATTTAATAAAATTCCTGAATTTACACAATATAAATTAATAATTGGAGGAGACTTCAATTGTACATTAGATTCATACTTAGATAGATCATCAAGGCAAAAAAAAGTAAAATCCCAATCAAGTGTATTTCTAAATTCATTTATTAATACCTCTAATATTAAGGATGTCTGGAGAATAGAAAACCCAACTGGACGGGAATATTCATTTTACTCACCAGTACATAAAACATACTCAAGAATAGATTATTTTTTAGTTGACTCTACGTTTACCCCATTTATTTATAATTTAAAATACCATAACATTATAATCTCAGATCACGCACCTGTAACATTTATGATTAAATTGATTGGAATGTCCGAGAAACAAGCATATTGGAGATTTAACCCACAAATTTTGAATGAAAGATCATGCCAGGAATATATTATTAAACAGATTCAAATATTTTTTGAGGTAAATGACAACCCTGACACACCTACTTCTCTTATGTGGGAAACGTTTAAAGCGTATGTTCGAGGTACATTAATTTCTGCTCAAGCATTTTATAATAAAGAGAACAGGATTAAGCAACAAACATTGGAAAGCGAAATCAAGCAACTAGATATAGAAAATGCGAGAATGCCATCTACTTTAAAACATAATAAAATTGTATTGAAATATAAATTAAATAAAATGTATTCAGAACAAGTAATAAAACTTTATCAAAAAACCAAACAATTACATTTTGAATTTGGAGACAAACCACAAAAACTATTAGCACGTCAGTTACGAAAAATGGAAGGGGAAAAAATAATTCATAAAATTAGAACAGAGACAGGAGAATTATTAAAAATGCCCAAGGACATAAATGATAGATTTCTCCAATACTACTATAACCTTTATTCAACTAAAACAGTAGCACAATCAGAAGGAATAGCAGATTTTTTACTAAAATGTAAATTAAAAGGTTTAGATTCAAACGATAGAGAATTATTAGAAAGGGAGATTACGATAAAGGATATTGAAGAGTCTATTGGTTCTTTAAAAAATGGTAAAGCAGTAGGACCAGATGGTTTAGGCTCCGAATTTTATAAAAAAATTTATGATTTGCTTTGCCCACGTTTACAAAGACTGTATGAATATATCTATACTCAACAGAAACTTCCAGACACTTTAAATGAATCTATAATAACACTTATTCCTAAAGCTGATAAAGATCCGGAAGACCCGGGATCATACAGAGCAATTGCACTTTTAAATACAGATCAGAAAATATTAATTAAAATACTAGCGCATAGATTAAGTACAGTGATGAATAAATTAATACACCCTGACCAAACAGGCTTTATTCAGAAACGGTATTCATATTATAATCTAAGAAGATTATTTAATATTATATATTCCAAGAGAATTATTAACGAAGATCTAGCAATAATCTCACTTGACGCTGAAAAAGCATTTGATCAGGTGGAATGGTCTTATTTATTTTCGGTGATGGAAAATATGCAGCGAGGGGAGAAATTCTGTACATGGATAAAACTGTTATATACAAATCCCACGGCTAGAATATTTACAAACCAAAGGTTGTCATCTAAATTTAGCCTATCTAGAGGTTGTAGACAAGGATGCCCGTTATCTCCATTATTATTTGCGCTTGCTATTGAGCCACTGGCAGAAAGAGTTAGGGGGCATCCGGAAATACATGGGTATAACACAAAGGACACAGTGAATAAAATTTCTCTATATGCAGATGATGTATTAATTTACATTACAAAACCAGAAATTAGTATTCCAAACTTATTAAAGCTAATAACCCAATTTGGTTCACTTTCAGGATACAGAATAAATTGGAATAAAAGTGAAATTATGCCAATAAGGGAACATAACAAACAGATAATACAACAATTTCCATTTAAAATAGTAAATGAAAAATTTAAATATCTAGGTATTTATATAACTAAGAGATATACATCATTATTTAAAGCAAATTTCCCCCCATTACTGAACAAACTACATAAGAATATTCAATACTGGAAAACACTTCCTATCTCAATGGTTGGCAAAATTAATGCTATAAAAATGATTTTTTTACCGCAAATATTATACCTTTTTCAGACAATTCCGATATATCTGACAAAAAACTTTTTTAAAAAACTGGACTCTATTGTTAATGATTTTATCTGGGATTATAAGAATCATAGGATAAACAAAAGACACTTGTGTAAATCAAAAATAAATGGAGGCTTGGTTTTACCCAACTTTTTGTTTTATTTCTGGGCTGTTAATATTAAAAATATGAATTTCTGGTTGGAAGAAATAGATCATCAACCAGACTGGTTAAAAATGGAAAAGGAAGATTGTTTACCTTTTGATATCGGTTCGATATTATTTGCTACGTCTAAATTAAACAAAAAAATTTATAGGGAAAACCCTATAATATTTAGTGCTATACGAATTTGGAAACAATTAAAAAAGACATTAAAATTAGATAATTTATCACTTTTTCTTCCAATTGTGAATAACCCTTTGTTTAAGCCTTCATGGTTGGATGGGGGTTTTACACAATGGAAGAATTATGGAATTAAAAATATGGGACAACTTTATAAGGAAGGCACATTTCTGACATTTCAGGAGTTGCAACAGACTTATGGACTTCGAGGAAATGATTATTTCAGATATCTTCAACTTAGAGATTATGTAAAATCGAACTCTCAAAATTTTCGAATTAGAAATTCAGAAATTCTTGATGAATGTTGGAACAAACATCCTAATACAGAAAAATTAATATCTTATATATATAATATCTTATTAGACAGTGACATTCCTTCGACGGAATTACACAGACAAACATGGGAAAAAGAATTAAATCAAGTAATAACGAAAGATACTTGGGAAGAAAGTTTGCAACACATACATCAGTGCTCACTAAACGCCAGACATTCTCTAATACAATTTAAAGTAATACATAGGTTACATTATTCAAAAACAAAACTACATAAAATTTTTCAACATATCTCACCTATATGTGATAAATGTCAACATTTAGAAGCTACATTATCTCATATGTTTGCAAACTGTATAAAAATTAAAAAATTCTGGGTAAATATTTTCAGTATAATATCTAAAGTAACCGGCACACAATTGGACCCAGATCCAAAATTAATAATACTCGGAATATTAGAATTAAATCAAACATTTAGAACAACACAAAGAAACTTTATTGATTATAGTTTAATAACAGGAAAAAAATTAATTCTAAAATTTTGGAAAGGCCCTATGGCCCCCACAATCAAAATGTGGATTATAGAAATGACGGAGACCTTAAACGTGGAAAGAATCAGATTTTCCCTGTTGGACAAACAGGAATTATTCGTAGGAACATGGTCTCCTTTTATTGATTACTTAAAGGGTCAGAATAGTTCAGCACAGGAACCTGACTAGCACTCGGGCTAAAGAATGGATGAAATGCTATACTCTGAAATGTACGAATATATCTCGAATGAAGTTTTTTATTTTAATAAATTTTTCCATTCTTCTTTAATTATTTTTCTCCCTTTTTTTTTTTTTTCTTTTTTTTTTTTACATTTTTTTTTTATTCTTCTTCTCTTTCTTTTCTTTCTTTACTTCATCTATCTCTTTAGTTCTATCTAGTTTAAAAAAAAAAAAAAGGCAAAAGGTATTGGAGACAATGTAATAATAATTGACAATATTATCAATTTAAAAATGTTAGACTGTAATGATGTAAATAGGTTGTGTACTTATCTCCAATAATAAAAAATATTAAAAAAAAAAAAAGAATTGAATGATTTTAATTGGGCAAAAATCTTGCCCCTCTTAATTGGTTCATTGGCACCCCTTATATTCCAGCTGCAGAACGTAATTCCTCCATTCTTTATTTGTCTATCGTCTTGCATTATAGATCAGTTTGATATTTTTGATTCATATGGTGCAACCAAATACCTCAGAACTTTGGGTGTTGGGTGGTCGTCCCGAACTTTTAGATTTGTTTTGCATCTCCTTCCTCTATTATACCTTGATAAGAAAAAAAGAAAGAATGTGTTGTGATATTAATTAAAAAAAATAAAAAATAAGAATCGTGGTAGTGATTTTTAAAAAAAGGTGATGTTAAGGTATCTAAGGTAAGATACCTTAAAAATGAGAAGCCACCTAAGGTGGGGAAACATTTGTAGACTTCCATTGTTGTTATTGTACATTGAGCTCCGTCCCCTTGACCGAGTATCATGAAAGGCTGCGGGCCGTTTCATATTTTTAAAATTTATCCAACCAGAGCAGGTAAAAACAGAAAAAAAGACTTCAGAGAGGGGAACCCCCCCCCCCCCAAAAAAAAACCAGACATTCAATTCTATATGTATATATGCATTTCCAATTAGTCTAGCATTAAATCTGTTCTAAATTTTACCATATGTAAATTATACATTATACACCCGAAGTTATTACATTATATCCCAGTCTTTAACTTAAGTACAAACAGGTTCCAAGGGGTTAAACAGAGCCAAGCACCTGGATATTTTCTAAGTGTATGATGCTCCTCCCTCCTTCACACACGGTTATATTATGTTAGTATTATTATGAACATTTTAGTTAATTACTGTATTTTAGTATATATCATCAATTTTAGTTCATTACCTTTATACTAGGTTAAAATTATTTAACATCGTGGACTAAGCTCCCTTTATCCCCCCGCTCCGTGGGTTAGTCATATTTACAGATTACATTAAAAGAAGATTAGTATTATTAAGTTAGTTAGATTAATTGATTATTTAATATTAATATATAATAATTAAAGATTTTCTTAAATCAACAGATTTTTATATTCCAGTCCGTTTATGTTTCTTTCCATGTCCCTCAATTTTAATTCTGTATCTTTGACTTCATTTTGTTTATCTTTAGGTTTTCCATCCAAGGTGAAACATGGACTCTACGCTCGAAAACACATTCCAGACAGATAAGTATGTCTGGTAACTGTCTGGAAAAGAGTTCCGCCATCTTAATTAGAACAAAATCTTTTATTAAAAAGTCTGATCTTCAGCGTTCTCCACTGTTTCCTTTGCGATATCTTGTGCATATTTAAATGCCAGTTCCGGATCCGTAAAGGAGCGTTCAGTAGAATTATAAGTAATCTTCATTTTTGCAGAATATATCACCCCATATCTCACCTTGGGGATTCCTTTCAGAATATTTATTGTCTTTGTGAACAAGCTCCTTTTTTTTTGACGATTTCAGGGGGATAATCACGGAAGAATCTAAGATTATCCCCGGCAAATGTCAGATTCGCTCCGTGAGGAATCATCTTCAATATATTTTCCAGTGCAGAGATGTCGAGAAATTTCACTATCATCTGTCTTGGGGAGGCATTTGGTCCTGTTTGGAAACGTCCTACCCGGTGAGCCACATCTATTCTCGGGTTTTCTGGCAGTTTAAAAACTTCTTTAAGTAAGTTGGCAACAAAATCACGTGTTTGAGTTCCACGCTCTCGTCTCTCCTGTACTCCAACAATTCTTAAATTCTACCTTCTCGACCTCGCTTCCAAGTCCAGACATTTATCAGTCATTTTAACAAGTTGCTCCCCAGCCGATTCTTGTGCTTTTCTCAGACTCGTTATTTCCTGAGCCATCTCGCTCATTACAGTCTCCATATCTTCCATCAACTTATCAGACTTTTTCATATTCTCAAACCTTCTCAAATTTCTTATTATAGTCTTTTTCCATTCTGGTAAATTCTGCTGTTGACCTTTTATCAAGCTCTTTAAACTGCTTCTTTAAAGAGGTGTACAGCTCCTTTAATTCACCACAAGCAGTATCAATTTTTTTAGAGAGGTTATTCTCCAATTTAGAGAGATTATTCTCCAATGTAGTGTTCACATCCGCTACCATTTGGGAAAAGTCCTTAGTAACATTGGTTCTTACCATATGTTCCAATTGCTTCATCTCTTTCTGTTTCTCCTTTATCTCTCCTTTTGAAGCCATTTCAGACACAAAACGTTGAGAGTCAGGCTCTTCTCCCGAGCTTTCTGTTGTTGATTGCAGAGTTTGCAGAACTTTACTAGGTTCCTGAAGATGGAGACGTAGCAGTTTTCTTGGGTCTCCGTGGACGATTCCCTTTACTCATTTATTATTTATTTTTTTTGAAAATATTTTTTATTGGAGATAAGTACACAACCTACACATCATTACCAGTCTTACATTTTTGAATTGATAATATTGTCAATTATTATTACATTGTCTCCAATACCTTTTGCCTTTTTTTGTTTTTTTTAAACTAGATAGAACTAAAAAGATAGATGAAGTAAAGAAAGAAAAGAGAGAGAAGAAAAGAGAGAAAGAAAACCCCCCCCAAAAAAAACCCAAAACAAAAAACAAATCAGAAAAGAAAAAGATAGTTAAAGAAGAATGGAAAAATTTATTAAAATACAAAACTTCATTCGAGATATATTCGTACATTTCAGAGTATAGCATTTCATCCATTCTTTAGCCCGAGTGTTAGTCAGGTTCCTGTGCTGAACCATTCTGACCCTTTAAATAATCAATAAAGGGAGACCATGTTCCAACGAATAATTCCTGTTTGTCCAACAGGGAAAATCTGATTCTTTCCACGTTTAAGGTCTCCGTCATTTCTATAATCCACATTTTGATTGTGGGGGTTATAGGGCCTTTCCAAAATTTTAGAATTAATTTTTTTCTCGTTATTATACTATAATCAATAAAGTTTCTTTATGTTGTTGTAAATGTTTGATTTAATTCTAATGTTCCGAGTATTATTAATTTTGGATCCGGGTCCAATTGTGTGCTGGTCACTTTAGATATTATACTGAAAATATTTACCCAGAATTTTTTTATTTTTATACAGTTTGCAAACATATGAGATAAGTTAGCTTCTAAATGTTGACATTTATCACAAATAGGTGAGATATGTTGAAAGATTTTATGTAATTTTGTTTTAGAATAATGTAACCTATGTATTACTTTAAATTGTATTAAAGAATGTCTGGCATTTAATGAACATTGATGTATGTGTTGTAAACTTTCTTCCCAAGTATCTTTAGTTATTATTTGATTTAATTCTTTTTCCCATGTTTGTCTGTGTAAGTCCGTTGATGGAATGTCACTGTCTAATAAAATATTATATATATAAGATATTAATTTTTCTGTATTAGGATGTTTATTCCAACATTCGTCAAGAATTTCTGAATTTCTAATTCGAAAATTTTGAGTATTCGATTTTACATAATCTCTGAGTTGAAGATATCTGAAAAAAGCATTTCCTCGAAGTCCATAAGTCTGTTGCAACTCCTGAAATGTCAGAAAAGTGCCTTCCTTGTAAAGTTGTCCCATATTTTTAATTCCATAATTCTTCCATTGTGTAAAACCCCTGTCCAACCATGAGGGCTTAAACAAAGGGTTATTCACAATTGGAAGAAAAAGTGATAAATTATCTAATTTTAATGTCTTTTTTAATTGTTTCCAAATTCGTATAGCACTAAATATTATAGGGTTTCCCTATAAATTTTTTTGTTTAATTTAGACGTAGCAAATAATATCGAGCCGATATCAAAAGGTAAACAATCTTCCTTTTCCATTTTTAACCAATCTGGTTGTTGATCTATTTCTTCCAACCAGAAATTCATATTTTTAATATTAACTGCCCAAAAATAAAACAGAATGTTTGGTAAAACCAAGCCTCCATTTATTTTTGATTTACACAAATGTCTTTTGTTTATCCTATGATTCTTATAATCCCAGATAAAATTATTAACAATGGAATCCAATTTAAAAAAAAAGTTTTTTGACAAATATATCGGAATTGTCTGAAAAAGGTATAATATTTGCGGTAAAAAAAAAATCATTTTTATGGCATTAATTTTGCCAACCATTGAGATAGGAAGTGTTTTCCAATATTGAATATTCTTATGTAGTTTGTTCAGTAATGGGGGAAAATTTGCTTTAATGATGTATATATCTTAGTTACGTAAATGCCTAGGTATTTGAATTTTTCGTTTGCTATTTTAAATGGAAATTGTTGTATTATCTGTTTGTTGTGTTCCCTTATTGGCATAATTTCACTTTTATTCCAATTTATTCTGTATCCTGAGAGTGAACCAAATTGGGTTATTAGCTTTAATAAGTTTGGAATACTAATTTCTGGTTTTGTAATGTAAATTAGTACATCATCTGCGTATAGAGAAATTTTATTCACTGTATCCTTTGTGTTATACCCATGTATTTCCGGATGACCCCTAACTCTTTCTGCGAGTGGCTCAATAGCAAGCGCAAATAATAATGGAGATAACGGGCATCCTTGTCTACAACCTCTAGATAGGCTGAATTTAGATGACAACCTTTGGTTTGTTAATATTCTAGCCGTAGGGTTTGCATATAACAGTTTTATCCATGTACAGAATTTCTCCCCTAGCTGCATATTTTCCATCACCGAAAATAAATAGGACCATTCAACCTGATCAAAAGCTTTTTCAGCGTCAAGTGAGATTATTGCTAGATCTTCATTAATAATTCTCTTAGAATAAATAATATTAAATAATCTTCTTAGATTATAATATGAGTACCGTTTCTGAATAAAGCCTGTTTGGTCAGGGTGTATTAATTTATTCTTCACTGTACTTAATCTATGCGCTAGTATTTTAGTTAATATTTTCTGATCTGTATTTAAAAGTGCAATTGCTCTATATGATCCCGGATCTTCCGGATCTTTATCAACTTTAGGAATAAGTGTTATTATAGATTCATTTAAAGTATCTGGAAGTTTCTGTTGAGTATAAATATGCTCATACAGCCTTTGTAAACGTGGGGAGAGCAAGTTATACATTTTTTTATAGAATTCAGAGCCTAAACCATCTGGTCCTACTGCTTTACCATTTTTTAAAGAGCCAATAGACTCCTCAATATCCTTTATCGTAATCTCCCTTTCTAATAATTCTCTATCGTTTGAATCTAAACTTTTTAAATTACATTTTAGTAAAAAATCTGCTATTCCTTCTGGTTGTACTACAGTTTTAGTTGAATAAAGATTATGATAGTATTGGAGAAATCTTTCGTTTATATCCTTGGGCATTTTTAATAATTCTCCTGTCTCTGTTCTAATTTTATGAATTATTTTTTCCCCTTCCATTTTTCGTAACTGACGTGCTAATAGTTTTTGTGGTTTGTCTCCAAACTCGAAATGTAATTGTTTGGTTTTTTGATAAAGTTGTATTACTTGTTCTGAATACATTTTGTTTAATTTATATTTCAATACAGCAATTTTATTATGTTTTAAAATAGATGGCATTCTCGCATTTTCTATATCTAGTTGCTTGATTTCCCTTTCCAATGTTTGTTGTTTAATCCTGTTCTCTTTATTATAAAATACTTGAGCAGAAATTAATGCACCTCGAACAAACGCTTTAAACGTTTCCCACATAAGAGAAGTAGGTGTGTCAGGGTTGTCATTTACCTCAAAA
The DNA here is from genome assembly GCA_038087875.1 of Malacoraja senta. Classification (NCBI taxonomy): domain Eukaryota; kingdom Metazoa; phylum Chordata; class Chondrichthyes; order Rajiformes; family Rajidae; genus Malacoraja; species Malacoraja senta. The sequence continues at coordinate 62,155,452 of CM075978.1, forward strand.
AATATTTGAATCTGTTTAGTAAGATATTCCTGGCATGATCTTTCGTTCAAAATTTGTGGGTTAAATCTCCGATATGTTTGTTTCTCGGACATTCCATTTAATTTAATCATGAATGTTACAGGTGCGTGATCTGAGATTATAATATTATGGTGTTTTGAGTTGTAAGTAAATGGGATAAACGTGGAGTCAACTAAAAAATAATCTATTCTTGAGTATGTTTTATGTACTGGTGAGTAAAATGAATATTCCCGTCCAGTTGGATTTTCAATTCTCCAGACATCCTTAATATTAGTGGTATTAATAAATGAATTTAAAAATACACTTGATTGAGATTTTACTTTTTTTTGCCTTGATGATCTATCTAAGTATGAATCTAATGTGCAATTGAAGTCTCCTCCAATTATTAATTTATATTGTGTAAATTCAGGAATTATATTAAATGTTTTATTAAAAAACATAGGGTTATCAAAATTAGGCCCATATACATTAAGAAGAATCACTTTTTCTCCATTTAACTTTCCAACTAATATAATATATCTACCATCAATATCCGCTATTGTTGATGAATGCGTAAAAGGTATTCCTTTACGAATTAATATTGCAACTCCTCTGGACTTATGGGAAAAAGAGGAATGATATGATTCAGCGATCCACTTAGCTTTAAGTCTATGTTGAGATTCCTTTTTAAGGTGTGTTTCTTGAAGGAATATTATATCTGTTTTGATTGAATTTAGATGTGCCAAAACTTTACCTCTCTTAATTGGTTCATTGATTCCCTTAACATTCCAACTACAAAATGTTATTCCCTGACCCCCTCTTGTCATATTAACATCTTGCATATTGTTTCTAAGGTGGTCTATAACCGAGCAGAAGGTGCAACACATAAAACCTGACCCTGCTCCCGAACCTCAAATAGATGAATTTAAAATCATATACATCGCTCTTCCGAACACCTCCTTGAATTAGTCTTGTTGTTCCATTCAAACATTATGTTATAAAAATATTTAAAGTGAAAAAAGTGATAGAATTGGTTAGTATAGGGTGAAAGAAAAAAAACTACATCTACAATTAGTGTAGTTAGTGATAGCCACACTAACGTGGCTAGAATTCTAAAGACTTCCGTAGCCTTTGTAAAAAAAAAAAATCCCAGCTCCGTGCCCGAGAAAAAAAAAGAAGAATATTTCTGACTTCTTTGGGAGTAGCAAACATATATATATACCCATACATACACACACACATACATACATATATACACATATATATATATATATATATATATATATATATATATATATATATACCCATATGCATACATATATACGCACATATCCCTGCAGAAAAGTCCAAAAACAGCATAAATTCACAACGTTATTATTCTCTACATACCATATTAATATCTTCGCTAAATCTATAAATTTAATTTTAAATTGAAAAATAAAGAGAAAAACCGTCAAACCTTATTATGACGTAGGCTGAATTACCTCTTGCACATCTTCCTATAGAATATAAGTATGTAACTCATTTCTACGTTAACCAGAGACTGTTAGTTATTAATCATTGTTATCAATCATACCCAGTATTAAATTTTTATGAGTAATATAAATGTTAATAATTTTAGTAGTAATATAGATATTTAATAAGTATTAGTAGTTACATATATAGTTAGATATGAATATACTAAATAGTAATAGTGATTAATAACAATTGGTCATAACTATGATATTATTGTTCTTAGAGTTTATACTAAAAATAAAAAAAGATTTAAAAAAAAAAAAAATACACGGTTTTCTCCAATGTCCACCGTCCATTTCGGTTTTCGAATGTCCTTAAAGCTCTTAAAAGAACTTTAAAGGTCCTTTTAAATCTGGAGAAGTCCCGTTAATCCTTGACTCTTGAGGAGTAATGTAAATTCTTCAGTCTGTGGTCACGTTCCCGATTTCTTTGGCATATTCCAGTGCTTTTTCGTGGTCTGTAAAAAATTGCTCCTTCTGCTTGTAGGTGACTCTTAGTCTTGCGGGGTAAAGCAAGCCGTATCTCAAATCAGGTACCTTCTTCAGTATTCTATTTGTCTCAGTGAACAGCGCTCTTTTCTTGAAGACCTCTGCCGGATAATCTCGGTAAATACTGAACCTCGCACCTTCAAAATAGAGCTGTCCGCTTCAGACGATTTTCTTCATTATCTCGTCAAATTCATGATCAAGTTGCACCTTTACTATAATTTGTCTTGGATGGGCATCATCTTGTGTACGACGCCCCTGCGCTCTGTGTGCTCGACCGAGTGAAGGTTTTTGATCCAATTTTAAGGCTTTTTGTAGTAGGTCTGCCACAAAATCCAGAGGCCCATTTCCCTCTCACTTCCTTCTTTCACCCCTACAATTCTTAAATTCTTGCGTCTTTGACGCCCCTCCAAATCGGTACACTTATCACTTAATTTGATCACCATACCGGAGAGGCGTTGGTTTTCAATAAGGAGTCGATTTACAGTTTCCTCACTTGTCGCCGCCCATTTCTCAAGTTCGGTTATCGCTGTTCTATGTTGATCAAGTGCTTGATGAATGGGGACCACCTCCCTATTAACGCTCGATTCCACCGAAACGAGCCTGGCTTCCAGCACTTCCATCTGTTCCTTGGACTCATCGTCCCTCGACCTCTTCCAGACTTCCAGTATTTCTTGAACGGTAGAATCCATTTCTGCTTTAAAATCTTCCTTGAAAGAGTTAAGTTCCTCTTTAAGATTCAATTTCAAATTTCCTTCGAAGGTTTTCAACTGTAGTTGAATCTGTTTAATTTCAACAGCGAGAAAAGTTTTAAGATCTTCAATTTCAGACTTTTTCTGCTTTGATTTCTTCGTTGGGTCTTCCTGGGCCGTCATTGTACCTGAGGCCGAGGCCTCAGTTAGGCCTACCTCTTCCATCGGTGGTTTCCCTTTAACGGGTTTTTTTGGCCCACGGGGGGGGTGTTTATGTTGCATCGACATACCGTCAAAGTCACGCGTCCTGATGACGTCACGCGGCAGGCAGCCATTCAGATCGCGATCGCTGCAGGTAAGACCCGATTTTCTCCCGTTTTCATATTCTTCGGCACGGAGCTAGTTGGCACTGGACTCAAGCATCCATAGCGCCACCGGAAGTCCTCCCTTTACTCATTTAAAACTCCCGTTAAACTCCGTTTTTTCGCGGCGATTTCTGATGACGTCACTTATGCGACGTCAAACAGCTCCGGTGAGTATTTTTAAATCGGTCCCGTCTTTCAAAACGTCTTTTTCGCGATTTTAGCGGGAGCGGAGCTCAATGCTGCACCCTTACAGCTCCATGGCGCCACCGGAAGTCCCTAAATGTCCTCCATGAGCCACTGACACGATCCTTGGTCGCTGTGCCTGCGGGATAACCAATCTGCTACCTCTCAGCACACACTGACCAATTACACAAAATTCATCTTTTATGGGAACCTAAGCTTTGTAAGGGCATTGATCCCATTGCCCACTGTGAATACGCTCTCTGATATCTTTGAGTTCAGGATCATGTTCTGATTCCCTTTCAACTTCCTTCGTTGTCAAGGCTCCTGGCGTTGACTGAATTGCTACGAAGCGCACAAAGTTCTCTGCTTCCCTCTCTAGCGTGGATGTTGCTCCCAGCTGTTCATCCTTCAACAGTCTCGACAGCGGGACTGCGATGTTTGCTTTCCCAGCAATATGGACTACTTTGTACTTGTACTGTTGGAGTCTCAGCACCCAACATTCTATTCTGGCACATGGCTTAGACCTTGTTGAATAGATCACTTCCAGCAGCTTGTGATCTGTAACGAGTTTGAATTCAATGCCGTACAAGTATGCATGGAACCTTTCACAGGCCCACAATAGTACCAGTGCTTCCTTCTCTGTTTGAGAATACCTTCTCTCCACGCTGGTTAAAGATCGAGTGGCATATGCTATGATTCTGGGTCCATCTGCATGTGTCTGTACCAGCACTGCTCCCAAGCCGACCAGACTAGCATCTGCTATGACTTTTGGTCCAATCTCTACATCCAATTTCTACACTCATTAGACTCTGTTTCAGTGCTTTGAATGCCTGTCTCTGTTCATTACCAAACTGGAATGGTACGTCTTTCCTGGTCAACTTTCTCAGCGGATCTGCCTGTGTAGCAAAATTTGGAATACATTTTGCACAGTAATTGACCAGTCGTAGAAAGCTCCTCATCTCGGTTGCATTCTGAGGTTCACATGCATCTGCAACAGCTTTCACTTTAGCCTTGGCTGGGTTCAGCCCTTCACTTGTGAGTCTGTGTCCCATGAAATCCATCTCAGAGATGCCGAACTTTCACTTGTCTTCATTCACGGTGAGTCCTGCTTCTTGAAGTTTAGTCAACACTAGCTTCAACCAACCTCCTGTCATACTCTTCCCGAATTGATGCGTGGACGATGATGTCATCTGATATGTTTGCTACTCCTGGTACACCTTGAATCACTCTGTGGGTTTCGTACTGATAGATCTCGGGAGCAGCATTGATTCCAAACATCAGTCTTTTGTACCGGTATAATCCGCAGTAAGTGACGAATGTTGTCACCTCTCTTGACTCAGGATGTAATTCTAATTGATGATATCCCCACTTGAGATCAATTTTGGAGAACACTTTGCTGATTGATAACTCTTGTAGCATCTCATCGACCATAGGAATTTGGTGTCTTTCTCTGATTATTGCCTCATTGGCTCTCCTCATGTCAACGCACAGTCTAATGTCATCATTGGGTTTCGACACAATCACTACTGGACTCGCCCATGGTGTCGAACGTTCAACTGGCTCAATAATGTCCCGATCAGTCAACTCCTTGATTTTAGCTTCTACTTTTCCACGAAGTCCAAATGGCGTTCTCCGCACCGGTTGAGCTATCGGCTTGACATTTTCATCAACTTTACTTGCCGGCCTTTCAATTTTCCAACCCCTTGGAATACTGAATGAAATTTCTGCCTCATGTCATCATATGACTGCACTGAATTGACATGCACTCCGATGTGAAACACTCCCAGCTTTCGAGCTGTATTTCTACTCAGCAGAGGTTCTCCCTTCTCCTCTATCACCACGAATTCTGCTTCAGTTTTTCTATCTCCGACCTACTTTAGCCGTGAAACAGCCAATGGTCTGCAATAGTTTAGTTGCGGTATATGGATATAACTTGCTACTACACCTCCTTGACATGCACTTGATTTTCTGCTGTTTCAAGCATTCCCAAATTGATCTGTCAATAACGTTGCTTTCGCTAACAGAATCTACAATCACTGGCACTGCAACACCTCCTAAAGTCACTGCAACTTTCTTGTGATGGCTCTCATTCAATGTAAACTGATAATTCCTTTTCACAGCATGCTCACCAGCTTCATCACTGTTTCATCACTTCCTAAATCATCTTCTACGTGACGGACATGACCCTTCTTTTTCTGCCAAGGTCTTTTCAATGGACTTCCCTTTCTTGTTGTAATCACTTGTCTTGTCCTGGCCTTACTTTTACATTTCTTTGCAAAATGATCTTTATCTCCACATTTCCTACATGTTCCACCTTTTGCTGGACAACATGCATCTTTCACTATGTGACCCTTGTTGCCACACCTGTAACACTCGATCTCACGTTCAGGCATACTTCTTGGTCTACCGTAGGACAGATGGTTAACTTGCCCAGTCTTGGAATCTTTCAATTTCGTGCTGTGAAATTGTCCCTCAACAGCTTCCAGTGCCGCTGCAATCGACAAAGCATCATTAAGGTTTAACTCACCCCCTTTTTCTAGCAGCCTTCTCCTGAGCTTGTCTGACCTGCCATGCTGGACAACCTGATCCAATATCTGGTTCTCCACATCAGCAGCCACATATTTGCATCCTACAGACACCTGTCTGAGTCTCATCACAAATTGAGCAACAGTCTCCCCCTCTTCCTGCATTGTTTTGCGGAATAAATGGCGTTGAAATGTAGCATTCGGCACCACCACATAATGACTGTTCAAAGCATCAATGGCTTTCTTATAGTCTTCCTTCATTCCGGTATCAGGGAGTGTTTTAAACATTTCTTGGACCGCTGGCCCCGCGGTGTAGAGAAGCAACGCTCTCCGCTGCGCCTTCTGCCCTGGCGTACTCTCCTCAAGAAAGAGCCCTCGACTGTCGGCGTAGGCCTCGAATTCCTCCAGCCAAGTGTTCCACTTCACGCTGAAGATACTCGCATCACCCGTCGGATCGAAGTGTGGAGCTCCGCGAAGTGCTAACAAATCAGCTCCAGCGAATGCCATTATGAAACTTTTTCTTCTCTTTTTCCAGCTCGTAGCCACGGATTCAGAATCCAAAATATCCTAAATATCTTCGACGCCAATGTCACATCTTTGCCTCAGATGTGGAATAATAATGATACTGACACAATATTTACAGGTTACATTCCTTGGTCTCCGTGTTTATTATCTCCCCGACCATGGCCTCCTGCCGTGGCTTACACAGCGCACATGCGATCTGACCTCCAAGTCAGCTGATACAAAGGTCAAGATATTTGCATATCATTATCATGACTTGTAAATAGCCAAATAATACAATCTGTAGTTCAAGATCATCTTTAATCAGTATTCAGATTATAGCGGTACAGCAGGTTGTTAGTTGTTAGAACATCATGACCGCTTCCAAGACTGACCAGTGCAGGAAGTGGGTGTTAGTATAAATCGTACAGTAGGGTGGGGTTAGTGATGCTATTCTGCTTTGATTGGTTCTCATGCATAAACCAATCTACATCCTTCCCTGTAAAGAGTTAATATGGTAAGCATACATGTTGTAAGAATTTAAACATTAATTTAAAGAATTATTTATACACTGAAGTCACAAGAGTTATCGATAAGCATGCCCCCTGGAGAGAAATAAAAGTCAAGGGAAAACATTTACCATGGATTAGTGCTGATTTGATCAACCTTTTTAATGAGCGGGATAAAGTCTGGAAGACTTTCAGGGAAACAAAGGACCCTGCTGATTGGGAAAAATATAGGTCCTTAAGGAATCAGTGTACGAAAAAAACACGTAATGCTAAATCAAGTCATTTAAAAAAACATCTTTCTGAAGACATGCATAATCCAAAAAAGTTTTGGAAAAGACTAAACAATGTTCTTAATAAATCAAATCAAAATATCAGCACTCAGATTCGGGTCAACAATGACATCATTCAGGACCCTGCTGTTATATCCAATGCTTTCAACCAGCACTTCTCCACTGTATGTAGCTCTACTGTATTTGATTCATCTATTATATGTGACTTTCCAGCTACCTCTACAAGTAGAAGCTCTTTTTCTTTTCAAAAAATTAAACCTGTTGACGTTCATCATGTTATTAATGAATTAAAGGATGATTGTGGATCTGGACCAGCTGGTATTGAGACTAAATTCATTAAGTTAGGAGCTAATATTTTAATGTACCCACTATGCGACCTGTTTAATTTGTCCTTCTCAACTTGTACCCTCCCTTCCGCATGGAAGTGTGCCAATGTTACTCCACTGCATAAGGGAGGCGACCCACAAGATATTAACAATTACCGCCCCATCTCAATTATCAACTCGGTGGCTAAAATCCTCGAGAAACTAGTGTTCAACCAGCTATCACATTATGTCTCAACTTTCAATATTCTATCTCCATGCCAGTCTGGGTTCAGACCTAAACACTCCACAACTACAGCTCTGTTAAAACTTACCAGCGATGTGTTCACTGCTTCCGAGGATGGTAAACTCACCGGTGCCATCTTTCTTGATCTAACCAAGGCCTTTGACGTTGTTGACCACTACCTACTGCTTGATAAACTTTACTCTATTGGTCTTTCTCAAAACAATCTACTGTGGTTTAACTCATACCTTCATAACAGACGCCAATGTGTCACCTTTAATGGAAGTCAATCCAATTCCTTAATTGTTGAGAAGGGGGTCCCGCAAGGTTCGTCCTTGGGACCACTCCTTTTCTCTATTTTCATAAACGACCTCCCTAATATCTGTTCTGACTGTCAAATACAACTATATGCCGATGATGCGGTGCTATATACATCTAGTACTAACAAGTCTGAAATTGAAAGAACCCTTCAATCAGATCTTATTTCTGTTCAGAAATGGCTATTATTTAACAAATTAATTTTAAATAAAAATAAATCATGCAGTATGTTATTTGTTACCAGACAAGGCCTTGGTAATTCTGTAGATCTGACTATATCATTTAATGAAGGATCACCATTAGAACAAGTATTGAACTTCAAATATCTTGGTGTTTGGCTTGACCCAACGCTTTCATTTACGCAGCATAGTGAGACGATTACTAAAAAACGTAGCTGTAATCTAGCTATTCTTTACCGCCATATAAATTGTTTCACCTTTCAGATGAGAAAAAGAATTGTCTCTCAACTACTACTACCAACACTGGATTATGCTGATATTGTCTATCAGAATACATTTGATATACATCTTCAACCCCTTAATGTAGTTTATAATAGTCTTTGCAGATTTATTTTAAGGTGTCCATATATAACTCACCACTGTTCTATGTAGGAAACTCTAAACTGGTTATCCCCCCATGCTCGAAGATGCTACCACTGGTTCCAGTTCATCTTTAAACGCATCCACCTCAATTACCCTTCTTATTTAAAACAAGACCTATTACCATACACACCCTCATATTCACTAAGACATATTCAGCAACCCTTCTTTTTCATTCCAAGAACTAACAAAGAAATTGGGAGACGTGCATTTAAATACAAAGCTCATTCTGACTGGAACACTCTGCCTAGTACCATAAGAACTATTAGCTCATTTCGTCTATTTAAAAATACACTTTTACCTTTCCTTATAAAACCATGTACCTGTTTCTAGTATTAGAGTCTTCAAGCTCCTTTATCTAGCTTGCTCTGAGTGTGATCATTTGGCATAACTATGTATATGCATGGCCATTACACTTATGTATTATTGTATTGCATAGTGTAGCAAGGTCTTATATTGTATTATGTCACAATATCATGAAATAATATATTATGTAATAATGTTGATAGTATGTATTAACGTTCGATGTATGATAGGTGGTATATGGTATTATGCACTAACATTATGCTGTAACACATAACTTTTGTTATTATTGGATTTGTAAAGTTAATTAACAATTGTTATAAACTATAACAAGTGGGGATGGAGGGGTTTTGGGATTGGTGTGTGGGTAGGTGGGTCAATGAGAGCCTCTATGTATGTTATGTCTTGTGCTGTATGTTCTATGTTGGACCCCCTCGAAAACGAGATGACTGTCCATCTCAAGGGGTTTTATCCATGAATAAACTTGTTTCAAACTTGTTGTTTCAAACATAGTCGCCATATCTATCAGGCGGTCTACTAATACGGCCCAAATGGTGACCGATAGGGGGAGCATGCAGGAGAGGTATTTTTGTGGTTAGTCATAGCCGCCGGTCGTGGAGGGGTACGGGAAATGCTGGGACTGGTGGCGGCAGCAGACGGCTGGAACTGTAGTGGTGGAGCATAGGGACCAGCTGGTGGTGGACATGGCTCATTCACAGCAAGCAGATGCTGGCGGCTCCGACGGTATATGGTGCCATCATAGTCCACAAGGTAAGATCGTGGTTCTTCAGCCAGGCCAACAACACTACCCAAACGGGAATGTCCCATGGAAGTTTGTAAGCGAACGACTTGGCCCGGTAGTAGAGGTTTTAGTGGTTTGCTGGACTTGTCATGCGACCGTTTCTGTATGTCGTGTTTCTCCTGGATACGCTTTTGGATTGTAGCTGGCTTCAGCACCTGTGGTACCAGCCTCTGCTGGGCAATCGGAATCGGAAGTCTCGTTGTTCTGGACATCAGTCGCTGGGCCGGCGAGCCCAGGGTTCTGTCTCTAGCAATGTTCCTGAGGTTTAAGAGGTCGAGATACACGTCTGAGTTGGCTAGGTGTGCGCGTTCCATTAGCTGTTTAGCGCTTCTGACAGCTCGTTCAGCGAACCCGTTACTTTGTGGGTATTGAGGGCTGCTCGTGACGTGGTGGAAATTCCATCGGTTGGCAAAGAACTTGAAAGCGTGGCTGGTAAACTGTCTTCCGTTGTCGGTCGGCAAACGGACAGGTGCGCCGAATGTAGAGAAGTGTTTCTTTAGCTTTTGAATGACCATTTCTGATGTGATAGAGGTCAGTAAGTCGAGTTCGAACCAGTTAGAATAGGAGTCAACCAGGACAAGATAGTGTTTACCGTGCCATTTGAAAATGTCTGCTGCCAGCAATGTCCAAGGCAGTGCTGGTGGAGGCTGTTGCAGTAAGGGCTGTCTCTGTTGGTGCGGCGCAAGGCTGTTGCAAATGGGGCAGGAGGCAGTCCTGTCCCGTATGTACTTGGCCATCCCAGGCCAGTAGAACAAGTTCTGTGCGTGGGCCAGCGTGGCATCAGTTAGTGGGTGGCCGCTGTGGGCCTCTTTGTAGTATTCATCATGTAGCAATGAGGGGATCACGACCTTCTGGCCCTTAACTATGACACCATCCTGTATTACCAGTTCATCGCAGACTAAGAAGAATGGCTGCGCCTCTGTTGGTACGCTGGGTTGTCTGTCTGGCCAGCCTCTTTTGATTACGGATGAAAGTATCTGGAGAGTGGCGTCGGCGGCTGTGTGTTCAGCTAAGCGGCGCAGTTGTTTTGTAGGAACAAAGTCAATGCTGAGAACCGTAAACTCGTCCCGTTCGGAGGGATGTCGTTCGTTGGATGCCCGTGGTGCACGAGAGAGAGTGTCCGCAACGAGCATGTCTTTACCCTTCTTGTAAATAAGTTTAAAGTCAAATCGCTGTAGTTGCATCATCATGCGCTGCAGCCGTGCAGGTGCTGCGTGTATAGGTTTGTTGAGGATCGTCACCAGGGGTTGGTGGTCTGTCTCGACCGTGAAAACATTGCCAAAGATAAAGTCCTTGAATTTGGAACAAGCGAAGACAAGCGAAGTTCGGTGTCGGTCATGGTGCGGGAGGCATAGGAGACAGGACGCAAAGTTCCATCGGCAGATGATTGTAGGCAGGCTGTGCCGAGTCCGAATCGTGAGGCATCGCAGGTAACTGTCACAGGGCGCATCAGGTCAAAAAATGACAGGGTTGGTGCGCTGGTCAGAGATCTTCGTTTTCTTCCCACACTCCAAAGACGTACAGATATGTAGGTACATTGGCTTGATAAATGTAAAAAATAATTGTCCCTAGTGTGTGTCGAATAGTGTTAATATGCGGGGATCGCTGGTCGGCGAGGACCCAGTGGGCTGAAGGTTCTGTTTCCAGGCTGTATCTCTAAACTAAACTAAACTAAACAATTTACAATAACAAGGTTTAGAATCTGTACATAAATGCACAAAGTATGGTGAATTAGATTGGTGAGCTACAAGCACAATTAGCTATGTGGGAAAATGCAGTGGCCATACGGGAACTTTAGCTTAAAGGTTGCTAGTACTGAGCACTCAACATTCAAGGTGCGAAATGCACTGAAAAATTAGGGAAGCACACAAAGGGAGCCATGAATCAGAGAAGTCATCGAGATTTTGGAAACACAATAATTAAGAGCAGAAGTGGCCATATGGTCTCTCAAATGTACTCCACCATTCAATAAGATCACAGTAGATTCTGTCTTGGTCACAGGTCAAGATGGAATCAGCCGTGATCTCTATAAATTTTCCAACATGTTTGTCATGATTCTCAAATTCACTAAAGGTCAACAATCTTTTTTTTTTTTTTGTGATATAAATTTTTATTAGAAGCAAACATATTACAATGTAGAGTAACATATTATAATAGAAGAAAAAACTTTTCATATACATCAATCACTCATACATTATTAAATTTGTCAATTGTCAGTTAATTCTGCTTCTAGTGTTTTTTTTTTAATATAGATAGAAAAAGAAAAATAGAGAGAAAGAAGAAAGAAGAAAGAGAGAGAAAGAAGAATTACAATATCAAAAAAGAAAAAGAGGTGGAATGAATAACTTATAATACGTCATAGGAGATAAGTTCGTAGGTTATGAACTATAATTACATCTAATCCTGAGTTCAAGCTTCAGTCGGGCTTTCGCGCTGGGCCACTTCAAATAGGCAATGAATGGAGCCCATATTTTAACAAAAAGTTCTTGCTTGTCCATTAAGACAAGTCTAATTCTTTCTAGATGTAGGGTCTCCGACATTTCCACAATCCACATTTTAATTGTGGGGGTTGTAGGGCCTTTCCAGAATTTTAATATTAATTTTTTCCCAGTTATTATACTGTAGTCAAGGAAGTTTCTTTGGCTTGTTGTGAGTGTTAAACTTTGTTCTGATATCCCAAGTATTATTAATTTTGAGTCTGGAGCCAATTTGGTATTAACAACTTCAGAGATTATTTGAAAAATATCAGTCCAGTAATTTTTAATTTTTATACAATTTGCAAAGGTATGTGTTAAATTGGCCTCTAGGTGCAGGCATTTATCGACCAACAACCAGAATGGTTAAGGATGGAAAAGGAAGACTGTTTACCTTTTGAAATAGGTTCGATTATATTTACTACCACAAAATTGCATAAAAAAACCTATAAGGAAAACCCTATAATACATAGTGGAATACGAATTTGGAAACAATTAAAAAAGGCTTTAAAACTGAATAATATACCACTATGTCTTCCCATTGTAGATAATCCTCTATTCAAGCCATCCATATTGGATAGAGGTTTATACAATGGAAAAATCATGGAATTAAAAGGATTGGACATCTTCATAGGGAAGGCATCTTTCTGTCATTTCAAGAGTTACAACAGAATCATGGACTACACTCAAATAACTTTTTCAGATATTTACAAATTAGAGATTATGTTAAATCCAATACACAAGTTTATAGGACTAGGGAACCAGAAATTCTTGATGAATGTTTGAATAAGCATCCTAACACTGAAAAATTAATAGCTTATATTTATAACATTCTCCTAAATAACGAGGTACCACCGATGGAACTATATAGACATAAATGGGAAAATGAGTTAGGTTATCCTATTACGAAAGATATTTGGGACGAAAGTTTACAACATATACATCAATGTTCGTTAAATGCCAGACATGCTTTAATACAATTTAAAGTCTTACACAGATTACATTACTTCAAAATAAAACTAAATAGAATTTTCCCACATATCTCTCCTATATGGTTGTTGGTCCATTTCTTCCAGCCAGAAATTCATGTTTTTAATATGGACTGCCCAAAAATAAAATAAGAAATTTGGCAAGGCCAAACCTCCGTTGCTCTTTGACTTACATAAATGTTTTTTACTTATTCTATGATTCTTATAATCCCAAATAAAGCTTGTAACAATGGAGTCGACTTTTTTGAAAAAGTTTTTTGGAATATATATCGGAATTAATTGAAATAAATATAGTAGTTGCGGTAAGAAAATCATTTTTATAGCATTAATTCTACCAAGCATTGAAATAGGAAGTGTTTTCCAGTACTGAATATGTTTGTGTAATTTATTAAGTAAGGATGGAAAATGTTGTTTAAATAAAGAGGTATATGTCTTAGTTACATAGATTCCTAAATATTTAAGTTTATCTTTAACTATTTTAAAAGGGGATTGTTGTATTGTATTTAAGTTGAATTTTGTTATTGGCATAATTTCACTTTTATTCCAATTAATCCTATATCCTGAGAACTGACCAAATTGTGTTATTAGATTTAATAGATTTGGAATACTAGTTTCTAACTTTGTAATATATATTAATACATCATCTGCATATAAGGACATTTTATTCCTTGTATCTCTAGTGTTGTATCCATGTATTCCTGGATGGTTTCTAACGCTTTCTGCTAATGGTTCAATTGCAAGAGCAAATAATAGTGGGGATAGTGAACATCCTTGTCTACAACCTCTAGAAAGATTAAATTTGGCTGATAACATTTGATTTGTTAATATTCTAGCTGTTGGATTAGTATAACAATTTAACCCATGTACAGTACTTCTCTCCCAATTGAAATTTTTTCATTACCGAAAATAAATATGTCCATTCTACCTGGTCAAATGCCTTTTCAGCATCTAACGAAATAATTGCTAGATCTGCATTTGGAATTCTATTTGTATATATAATATTGAATAGTCTTCTCAAATTATAAAATGAGTAACGTTTTGGAATAAAACCTGTTTGGTCCGGGTGTATTAATTTGTTAAGCTCAATCTATGAGATAGGATTTTGGTTAATATTTTCTGATCAGTATTTAAGAGAGCTATTGCTCTATATGAACCTGGGTCTTCAGGGTCCTTATCCGGTTTCGGTATAAGTATGATTGTAGATTCATTTAGAGTTTCTGGAAGTTTCTGTTGAATATAAGCTTGTTTGTAAAGTCTCTGTAGACGTGGAGAAATCAGATCGTAAATTTTTTTATAAAATTCAGAGCTTAGACCATCAGGACCTGCGGCCTAGGTCAACAATCTAACTTGGGCTTGAAATATTTCAATGATTCTGCCTCTACAGCTCTCTGTGTTAGAGCATTCCAAAGATTCATAACCCTCAGAGAAGAAAAGCCTCCTTATACATTTCAAATAATCCTTGGGTATTAAAGTCACAACATTATTACCCCTCCAAAAACTTAGAGATCCATAGAATTTTACATTCTCCACTCCCTCTTCTCTCCTCTCAGGCAAAAGGTATAGAAGTGTGAAAACGCACACCTCCAGATTCAGGGACAGTTTCTTCCCAGATGTTATCAGGCAACTGAATCATCCTACCATAACCAGAGAGCAGTGCTGAACTCAATCTACCACATTGGTGACCCTCAGACTATTCGTGATCAGACTTTACTGGCTTAACCTTGCACTAAACGTTATTCCCTTATCATGTATCTATGTTGAGGTTCTATAAGGTGCTGGTAAGGCTGCATTTGGAATATTGTGAGCAATTTGGGCACTATATCTGAGGAAGGATGTGCTGGCTCTGGAGAGGGTCCACAGGAAGTTTAATAGAATGATCCCAGGAACGATGAGTAGGTTAACCTATGATGAGCATTTGTCGGCACTGGGCCTGTAATCGCTCGAGTTTAGAAGAATGAGGGTTCTTGGTTTCTTGGTCCTCGAAAAAATATTCCAAATGGAATTTAAACTGGAGGACCTCATTGAAATGTGCAGAATAGTGAAAGGCTTGAATAGAGTGGATGTGGAGAGGATGTTTCCACGTGGGAGGAGTCTAGGACTAGAGGTCATAGCCTCAGAATTAAAGGACCTTATTTTAGGAAGGAAGTGATGAGCAATTTCTTTAGTCAGAGGGTTGGTGATTCTGGAATTCTTTGCCACAGAAGGATGTGGAGGCCAAGTCAGTGGATATTTTTAAGAAAGAGATCATGGCCGTCCGAAGGGGGGGGTGCGCGGGGTGCGCCCGCACCCCCCTTATTTTCCCCAGAGTAAGAAAAAATCCCCAGAATTTTTTTTTTAATCGGAGCACAATCAGCATTTCCACTTTGTGGAAAATCGCCTGAAATTCTGGTTCCGGCCACTGGGGGAGAAAGAAATGCGCCCATCCGCGCCTGCGCAGTTGGGGAAGCGACGCAAAATGACGCAGGATCAGACTGCCATTTGTGCTTCACCCATTGAGCTCGATGCCTCGCGTCTACTCCAGGTAAGTAGTTGGCGGGGGGGGTGCATGGTGCGGTGGGCCCCCCCCGGTCCAGCGTTTCCATCCGCGGTGTCCGGGGGGGGTGCGTGGTGCGGTCCAGCGTTTCCATCCGCGGCGTCCGGGGGAGGGGGGGGGTGCGGGGTGCGGTGTCTGCCCGCCCGGTCCAGCGATTCCATCCGCGGCGTCGGAGCCTCGCCAACGGCCAGTCAGGCTACCAGGAGACCGTCCTCCCGTCGCCGGGCGGGAGCGGCTGTAACCCCAACACCAGACGCCGCTGCGGCGGGGCCCACTGCCTTCGCCTCCCCCCGCCGCCGGGGCCCAAGCCATCTTCCGCCCACGCCACACCCCCCCCGACCCCCGATGGCCCATGCCACCTTCATCTCCCCTCCCCGATGGCCCACGCCACCTTCATCTCCCCCCTCCCCCGCTGGGCCCACGCCACCTTCATCTCCCCCCTCCCCCGCTGGGCCCACGCCACCTTCATCTCCCCCCCCCCCCCCGGCTGGACCCATGCCACCTTCATCTCCCCCCCCCCGCTGGGCTCACGCCACCTTCATCTTCGCCCCCCCCAGCCAGAAAGAGGGGGGATGTGAGAGGGGGAGGGGGAGAGAGAGAGGGGGGAAGGGAAGGGAAGGGGGAGAGAGATGGGGGAGGGGAGAGGGAAAGGGGGAATATTTTTAATGAGATTGTAAAATTGAGGTAGGTTTTAGAGCTATTATATTTTTTCCTCATGAATAGTATCAAATAATATCAAACAATTGGAACTGCTTTCTTTGCCTTGATAACAATACTGAAAAATATGAATTCCAAAGTTTGTGACTCTTTTTGCAGCATATTTTTAATATAATTTGATGATGTTGCTACTGTGGAAGCCAGGCAGAAGGTTGGAAGATCTCCTTGGTGCAGTAAAAGACAAACGTTTTATGATTCTATATCATGAGTTCTTACAAGAATTGTGAAAACTTCACATATATGCAGCCTATCAGGAAAATATTTTTTGAATACATGTCATGTCTTAAGTCCTGTTAATGATAATATTGGCCAAATAAAATATGTCACAAAATGGAGAATCTCTGTATTTGCAAAGCCTGTTTGTCCACTTTCTGTGGAAGGTTGCAAGCTGTGAGTCACGCTCCAAGGAGTCTGGACCCTAGATGGAAGTTGAGGATAAGGCGAGGTCCAAATGTCTCTCCTTTTGTTTATATGTATGAGGGTTTTGTAGAAGAGCTAAGAGGTGTTACATATGCATGATTAGGTCAGATAGGGGGGTGTTGTAAAGTACTGTTAATTATGTTGCAGTGTTTGTGCTGTAATCTTGTGAAGTGTGAAACCTTGTTCAAATTGTTTATACTACCTGGAAAAATGTTTCTATTCTTTTGTAAACTGTCTTCCTGCTAGAACTTTCTGTAGAAACAATGTAATGGTGAATTTTGTGATTGGGTTCGGGAACTGTCAATAGCTATAATCTAATCAAGATTCAATTGCGTTTATTGTCATGTGTCCCAGATAGGACAGTGAAATTTTTGCTCGAACTTCTCTCGAGCATGAAGGAGAGTTACATGGACCTCCTAGGACCATGTGTCGACCATGCTGCAAGTTTGAGTCGAGTGCAAACATTTCAAAACTCGCAAATTAGGTCCCCGCAGTGGGACAGGCCCTTTAGTTGATCCAGTGCTGGACTCGGTGTTTTACTGACCCACATGCCCACCAATCGAGGCCCACCTAGCTCCTGGCCCCGCCCCCCGCTCAAGTACGCTCGCGCCATGCCTCCCGCAGCTGGACTCGGTGTTTTACTGACCCACATGCCCACCAATCGAGGCCCACCTGGCTCCTGGCCCCGCCCCCCGCTCAAGTACGCTCGCGCCATGCCTCCCGCAGCTGGACTCCAACTTCCGCCCGCTCCACCCCACCTTTCTCTACCTCCCCCACCTCTCTCTCTCTCCCTCACCTCTCTCTCTCTCCCCCACCTCTCTCTCTCTCTCTCTCTCCCCTCCTCTCTTTCTCTCCCCCTCCTCTCTCTCTCTCCCCCTCCTCTCCTCCTCCTCTCTCCTCCCCTCTCTCTCTCTCTCTCTCTCTCCCTCCTCTCTTTCTCTCCCCCTCCTTTCTCTCCCCCCCTCCTCTCTCTCTCTCTCTCCCCTCCTCTCTACCCCCTCCTCTCTCTCTCCCCCTCCTCTCTCTCTCTCCCCCCCACCTCTCTCTCTCTCTCCCCACCTCTCTCTCTCTCTCCCCCCCACCTCTCTCTCTCCCTGTTCCCCCCATAATAGGAGCAAATTAATAACATTAATATATTGACAAGGGGGGTAGTTAGCGCGTGTGCGGGGGGGTAGTTAGTGTGTGGGGGTGGTTAATGTGCGTGACGCCACATGCCCCCCCCCCCCGCAACCGCATGTTGGGCGAACAGACCCAACGGGTCTGCACTTGGTCTAGTTCTCCTTAATTCTACCACAACCAATGAAGAAGCTGCTAAAGCTATTGCCAACCTCTCAGAAGCTGTACCTCATACAGAATCACTTTAAACTGGGTCCAACATACAAATATGGTGCCTTGTATAAGAATGGATGCTGGCGAATATTTAACCCTGACTGGTTTCGAGCATATCCCTGACTTGTATATAGCGATCATGTGGATGGCGTCTTTTGCCTACCTTGTGCCTTGTTTGTGAACAACAGGAAATCACTTGTCGTCAAATCAAGGTAAGTCAAGTCTATTTGTCACATATACATACAAGATGTGCAGTAAAATGAAAGTGGCAATGCTCGCGGATTGTGCAAAACAACGGAACAGGTGCTCCTGAATGTATATTGCCATTTACCACTAATACTAATGCAAGGGCATTCGTTGGCCTTGCCCTGTAAACCAACCCTGGTTCCGGCCCGAAATGTTACCTATTTCCTTCGCTTCATAGCTGCACCCGCTGAGTTTCTCCAGCATTTTTGTGTACCTGGTTCTGCAAATCCTGTCATGCCACCCCCCTTTTTGAAAAGCTTCGTACGGGCCTGGAGATAGATAGATTCTTGATTGGTACGGATGTCAGAAGGTATGGAGAGAAGGCAGGAGAATGGGGTTAGGAGGGAGAGATAGATTCAGCCATGACTGAATGGTGGAGTAGCCTTGATGGGCCAAATGGCCTAATTCTGCTCCTACTACTTATGCCCTCTCGATTGTAATCATGTATTGTCTTTCCACTCACTGGTTGGCACGCAACAAAAGTTTTCACTGTACCTCGATACACGTGATAGTATTATAGACTAAACTAAACAAGGGCCCATTGTTGGCTGTGGGCCAGGTGATAGTGAGTTATTGAGTCCCTTTCCGCGGGGTGGTTGTGAGGGTCCCCTTCCCTTACCCCAGGGATGCTGCATCTGGACGGTCGGCAGCCAGCGTCGTCCCCAGGTTGACCCCCCCCCCCCCCGGCCGAGCGCCTTTCCCTCCGTGTCTCGCGCCGCCACCAATCAACCGCCGAACCCGCATTAATATTAAGTTAATCTCATGAATATTCCGATCGTAATTTTAATGAATATTTCAGAAGGAGGGAGTCGCTCCCCCTCCCGAGGCTTTGTCCAATCATATCATCCGTAGATGGACGTTACGGACCAATAAGGAAGGGGCTGCTGTTTCATTGGCTTGCCTTGTGTCCAATTGGCGGTCAGAGTGTGGCGCGGCCTGTGATTGGGCCGGGGAGGGGGTTGGTGGGAGGGCACCGCGTGTCGGTGGTGGCGGCGTGCCGGCGTCGCGAGAGCGGCCGCACAACGGACGGAGAGACCGCGGCTGCACCTGCACCGACCGGGCCGTTTGGACATGGAGGCAAGGAGCGGATGAGGGGATCCAGGCAGCAGCGCCGAGGTGTGAACTGAGCGGCGGAGGTGACGGCCACGCCGGGTACGTACTACCTGCCCGCCCACCCACCTGCCCACCTCGTCTCATCGGCCGGGTGTTGTGCGCACTGGCCATCCGCACCGATGCTGTCCCTCAGCTTATAGCGACCAACAGCATGGGACGAAGCCCTTCAGCCCATCAAGTGTCTGCTAGACCCCCCCCCCACACCTTCCTGACATGTCCGAGCCCGCCCTGTCTCACATAGAGAGTGATGAATTGGGTGTCGGGTTGGGTACGTTGAAAATGTTCTAAGAGTCGTTTAGGCAGGGAATTGAGGGATACAGACCATGTGCAGTTTAAATTATCATCGTGGTCAGCACAGACATCATGAGCCGAAGGACCCGTTCCTGTGTTGTACTGTTCTCTGCCTTCAAAGTGCATAAAGACCCCTTCCTAGTCATGCGCTTGTCCAGATATATTTTAAATGTTGTTATTGTACCCTCATCAAATACTTTCTCAGGTTGCTTGTTCCTTATATCCACAGCCTGCAGTTGAAAACGTTGTTCCTCAATTTCCTGTTAAATATTTCCCCTCCCAACCTACACCATCTAGTTCTTGATTCCCCTATCCTGGAAAAAAAAAGATTGTGCATTCACCCTATCTATTTCCCCATGATTTTATAAGATCACTTCTCAGCCTCCTGCGCACCAAGGAATACACTGACCATGCTCCCTATAGCTCAGGCTCTCAAGTTCTGGCAACATCCTTGTAAATCCTGTCTGCATTCTTTCCAGTTTA
This sequence comes from Malacoraja senta, assembly GCA_038087875.1. NCBI lineage: Eukaryota > Metazoa > Chordata > Chondrichthyes > Rajiformes > Rajidae > Malacoraja > Malacoraja senta. Next base: position 62,175,677 of record CM075978.1, read on the forward strand.
ATTGTGTTTTTCCCATGAACAGGGTGACCTGTTGGTGACAGCCTCACCAACCATAGTAAAACCAAAGTATGTAGTGAAACTCCAAGTTGGGGACTAGGCATTGATCCACATTGTATACCACCAGTATCAGCCTGCTGAAGTAAGAACCTGTTCCTATTCTGTTTTTTATCTGCCAACCAACTTTCAATCCGCACTAGTGTAGAATCTACAATTCCACTTGCTCTTCGTTTAGTTACCTCTTATGCCGGATCTTTTCCAAAATCTAATGGTATCACACCTCTGGATGCATCCCATTCCCCACTATAGGCATTCGCGTTCACGAACAATGTACAATGTTCATCTAATCAAGTCTATACAGGTGCAGAGAGCAATCCCATTTCGCCACATTCCCATGTAAACTATTCCCTCATCATGTGTAGACGCAAGGAACTGCAGATGCTAGTTTACAAAAAAAAAGACACAAAGTGCTGGAGTAACTCATTAAGACAAGCAGCATCTCTGGGGAAGGACCCCGAGTGCTGGAGTAACTCAACAGGTCAGGCAGCATCTCTGGAGAACATGGATAGGTGAAATTTCGGGTCGGGACCCTTCAGACTTCACATGCCCTCCATCATCTGCTATACCCTCATCACATGCCCTCCAACTTCACTTGGATTCCCCCTCCACTACCCAAGTTGGGAGTCATTTACAGTGGTAAATCATCCCATATCTTTACGATGTGGGTGGGGGTACCGACACAGTCACTAGGAAAACATGTCTATAGACTCTGTGGATACAAGGAACTACCAATGCAGCATCTCTGGAGAGCTTTGCTAGGTGTGGAGGTGTGGGGTTTGGGGGGGTGGGGTGGCACGGGTAATAGGGAGCCTGGCAGGTAATAGGTTGATACAGGTGAGGGAGGGCTTTTGATAGGTAGATGGTGGACAAAGGCCAGAGATGAATGAAGGTGCGAAAGGAAAGGATTGAAGAGTTGTGAATTGTGAAGCTAGAGGAATGAATGTTGGTGGAGGTGAGGGCAAAAATAAGTGCAAATCCAGGTGGGGCACAGGGGGAGGGGCGGGAGGGGGGCCCAGTCTCTATTGGTCAGATAAGGTTTTATAAAATGCTACAACTTAATCTTCAAACATGAAAAAACATAAGAGACTGCAGATGCTGCAATCCAGTCAGCTGGATAGAAGACAGAGGGTAGTGATGGAATGGTGTTATTCTGGCTTGAGGTCTGACCAGTGTTATTCTGCAGGGATCTGTGCTGGGACTTACGTTTTTTTTGTGATAGAGCATAGAACAGTACATCACAGGAAAAGCCCTTCGGCTCAAATTATCTATGGAGAACATGATTGCAAGATAAACTAATCTCATCTGCCTGCCTGTGATCTATATCCCTCCTGTCCCTGTAAAAGTCCTTTGTAAAAGTCTCTTATATGTTCTATCATTTCTGCCTCCACCACCATACCTGGAAGCGTGTACCAGGCTCCCACTACGCTTTGTAAAAAAAAAGAACTTGCTTGCACATCCCCTTTAAACTATCCCCCTCTGACCTTAAAGTCTTTGACATTTCATCCCCGGACATGGTCTGACTGTCTATTCTATCCATGCCTCTCATAATTTTATACACTTCTATCAGGCCTCCCTCCAACCACCCACACTTCAGAGAAAAAGATCAAAGTTTCTCCAAACTTTTGCTTTAGCAAGTATGAATTGGATGTAAGTGTAGATGGGTTGGTTAGTAGGTTTCCAGATCGAACCGGACTAACGGCAGCAATCCCACCCCTGTTACTGCAACCCATGTCCAATGCCCCTCGCCTGGTTCCAAGTCACCATCATGTATCCTGTGGAACAGTCAGCATGGATTTGTTCAGGGAAGGTCATAATCTAATTAACCCTCCTGTTTTATCAAAGAACTCCTCGATCTTCCTGTGAGGAGTATATGATGCACTAATGATTTTTGCACAGTGTTGGTCAAAGCCCAGTCTATCACAAGGATCGAAAAGGTGTAGGATTCAAGCAAGAGTGGCAAGTTGGATCCAAAATTGTCTCGGTGGCCTGAAGCAAATAGTGATGGTTGAGGAGACATAAGGAACTGATTAATTTAAACGCATACACTGTGGTGGAGGAATTCAGCAGATCAGGCAGCATCTCTGGTGGAATTGGTTAGGTGACGTTTTGGGGCAGGAACGTTCTGCAGATTGATTGTTTTAAGTGTGATCGTCGAGGGGTGGACTGGGGTTGGGTTTTGTGACTGGAAATTGTTACTATTTTACTGAATTCATTAATCAGTACGAGAGAGACACAAAATGCTGGAGTAACTCAGCGGGATAGGCAGCACCTCTGGATAGCAGGAATGGGTGATGTTTCAGGTCGATACTCTTCTTCAGACTGAAACTTCACCCATTCCTACTATCCAGAGATGCTGCCTGTCCCGCTGAGTTAATCCAGCATTTTGTGTCTATCTTCAGTGTAAACAGCATCTGCAGTTCCTTCCTACTCAGTATTCAGCACAATGCTTTTTATGGTGAACATTATTAGTTTAGACCAAACATAGGAGGAATAATTAAGATGTTCATAGAATTATAGAAACTACTGTAAGGTTTAGTAGAGGCTGTTTGTGGAGATCTGATTGAGGGACCAAGGAAGAGTAAATAGGAAGTGGCTGTTTCTCCTGGCATTCAGTTCAAAAACCAGGGGCAAAGATTTAAAGTAATTAGTGGAAGGATCAACAGGCATATGAGGGTTTTTAATTTCCAACTCAGAGTTGGTGGGTATCTAGAAACAGAAAACTGATCACATTTACACAGTACATGAATATGGGTTTGATGAACATAACCTGTAGGGCTATGGACCCAGTGCTGGAAGGTGCGGTTAGGTTGGGGTGTACTTCTCTGACTAGCATGGTTGCGATGGCCAAATGCCATTCTTCTGTATGGTAACTTTTCTGTGATTCTATTATTCAGCACTAATATCAGTGCCTTAACAAATTATTTGGTTCATCTTCAGCCATGAGGTTTGATACCCATGAGGTTATAAACAATTTGGTTTTGACTGTAAAGCACATGGTGTTTAAGATTATTTTTTAGCTAGTTTTAGTGTGCTGATGTTCTGCTAGTCTAGTTTCACAAGAATTATTTGGATAAATTATTGGAGTTCTTAAGCTCTGGGTCACTTTGCTTTATTGTATGTTGTTGCCTGCATTTTTCTTAAGGCTTATGATGTTGATGTTATCAGAAATCTGAGATCTTTAAATTATTTTCTACAGAAAACAATATATAATTTTCAGTGAAAATTTTGTTTATCTGTGGTGGGATTACTGAAGATGAATGTGAAAAGTTGCAAGCCAATCCAAATTTGGTCAGATGTAATGAAATGACAGTGAGGAGAGATATAAAACTGCTCATCAGGAAATTGATTTATGCAAAATTATTTTCTTGTCAGCAATCTTCTATACACCAACATGATGCATCTGTGCTATTGCTCTCTGGAGAGTGAATAAGTCACTTAAAAAGCTTGTGATAAAAATTGTGCTGCATACATAATGTGGTTGTTAATGTTATCAAGCCAATTTTGACAATAACACAGGATTGTCTGCCAGCTGAGACTTTTGGTAAGTACAGAAGAGAAATGGGGTATGGCATTTGACTGTGAAGAGTTTAGCAATGTTTTCATACGCCCCGAGTCATGTTTTTCAGATTTGTCTTTGTTATTATGTTGATAAATACATAGCATCTTCCTCTCTTGCTTTAGTAAACCAAATTGTATCTAATCCTTGGGTCAAGTGGGAAATAAAGGTCAAAGTACAGATTCAAATTTGATACTCTTTAGTATAATGTATGACAATTGTTAATTTGTTCAACATTGCTCATCTATGATGCAGGCTTTATGATCAAGTTCTGAACTGATTGTCCTTTATCATCATCCAAACACCATTCTTAAATATAGTGAATCTATAATTGTTTCAAAATAGTTTATTTATTGCTTAAAAAAACTGGTAATTATATTATTTGAATGAGATATATACATAGTGTGATTTGTTTAAAAAGTTATGGTATTTTGTGTTAAATCGTAAAAATCTGAATAATTTATTTGATAGGTTAGTTGTCTTTGAGGACAGGCTTTGAAGATGAATGTATGTTAGAATAATGAGCACTCAAAAGCAGTGACTGTAGCCCCTGGTCCCTTAGATATTGATCCGTTTTTTAAAAATAAAATGTTCTTTAGGTTTAGTTTAATTTCTCATAAGCTGTACTGATCAAAGATTGTTATTTGTCGGGTACATATTTGGACCAGAAAGTCAATTGGACAATAATATGATTGGGAAAGTAATTGTATTCAGGCAGTGTTCATGTTACAGATGTTAATACTGGACGAGCAACTGATGTACAATAATCTACAGCATTATAAGCAAAGTGCCAGGCACTGGGCTTGTTAAATAGTATTGGTTTGGCTGGCATGTGTACAATGGATTGAAAATCCATCACTTCTACAGTAAATTTCAATAGTTTCAGGAATTCACGTTAAGAGGCTCCATGTGTTCTCCATATAGTTTATTCAGAAAAGTGTTCAACTTCTAGCCATATGCAATCTTAGTACAGGTAATCTGTACATGAATATGTTGATGGAAGAGAGGTAGTGGGCCTCTGCTCATGGTAGAAGCAGAGGGCCCTCAGTGCATCCTGATGTGGGATGGGGATGTGAAGGGACTGTACACCTTGATAAACATGACCTGATAGAATAGGTCAAAGATGAATAAGATGGGCGCAATCACTCTGATGGTTATACCGGAGGGGAGGGGCAGATGTACAGCAGGCCTCCCTATAGCTAGCAGGAGATACAGGAATAGATATGTAAGCAGACAATGGAAAGATCTAAAAACTGCAGGATAGTTGTTGTGGGTGACTTTTAATTTCTTCAATGTTGACCAGGATTCCCGAAGCGCCAGAGGCTTGGAGAGGGCAGAATTAGTTACAGAAACAGAGAAACATAGAAAATAGGTGCAGGAGCAGGCCATTCGGCCCTTCAAGCCAGCACCACCATTCAATATGATCATGGCTGATCATCCAAAATCAGTACCCCGTTCCTGCTTTCTCCCCCATATCCCTTGATTCCGTTAGCCCCAAGAGCTATATCTAACGCTCTCTTGAAAACATCCAGCAAATTGATCTCCACTGCCTTCTGTGGCAGAGAATTCCACAGATTCACAACTCTCTGGGTGAAGAAGTATTTCCTCATCTCAGTTCTAAATGGCCTACCCTTTATTCTTAAACCGCGACCCCTGGTTCTGGACCCCTCCCCCCCAACACCAGGAACATTTCCTACATCTAGCCTGTCCAATCCCTTAAAATTTTTATTTGTTTCTATAAGATTCCCTCTCATCCTTCTAAATTCCAGTGAATGCAAGCCCAGCCAATCCATTCTTTCATCATATGTCAGTCCCGCCATTCCGGGAATTAACCTGGTGAATCTATGCTGCACTCCTTCAATAGCAAGAATGTCCTTCCTCAAATTAGGAGACCAAAACTGCACACAATACTTCAGGTGCGGTCTCACAAGGGCCCTGTACAACTGCAGTAGGATCTCCTTGCTCCTATACTCAAATTCTCTCACTATGAAGGCTAACATGCCATTTGCTTTCTTCACTGCCTGCTGTACCTGCATGCTTACTTTAGTGACTGATGTACAAGCACACCCAGGTCTCGTTGCACCTCCCCTTTTCATAATCTGACACCATTCCGATAATAATCTGCCTTGCCACCAAAGTGGATAACCTCACATTTATCCACATTATACTGCATCTGCCATGCATCTGCCCACTCACCCAACCTATCCAAGTCACCCTGCAGCCTCATAACATCCTCCTCACAGGTCACACTGCCACCCAGCTTTGTGTCATCCACAAACTTGGAGATGTTACATTTAATTCCTTTATCTAAATCGTTAATATATATTGTAAATAACTGGGGTCCCAGCACTGAGCCTTGCGGCACCCCACTAGTCACTGCCTGCCAGTCTGAAAAGGATCCGTTAATTCCTACTTACTCTTTGCTTCCTGTCTGCCAACCAGTTCACTATCCATGTCGATACCTTACCCCCAATACCGTGCTCTAATTTTGCACACTAATTTCTTGTGTGGGACCTTGTCAAAGGCTTTTTGAAAGTCCAGATACACCACATCCACTGGCTCTCAATTATCCATTCTACTTGTTACATCCTTGACCCAGGAGTGCTTCTAGATACAGTTTATGCACAGTTCAGATGCCCAAAGTAGGTGAATCAAGGACCATAGGTCATAGGTTTAAGGTGAAGGGGAAAATATTTCATAGGAATCAGAGGGGAAGCGTTTACATGCAAAGGATGGTGGGTGTATGGAACAATCTGCCAGAGGAGGTGGTTGAGTTTGGGACTATCCCAACGTTTAATTTGGGACTATCCCAATTGTGTAATTTGCTAGGCAGTTACATGGATAGGACAAGTTTGGAGGGATATGGATCCAATGCGGGCAGGTGGAATTAGTGTAGGCCAGTGTGGGCAAGTTGGGCCGAAGGGCCTATTTCCACTGTATCACTTTTACTTTATGACTCTAAACAGTTTGGAAACAGTCCAACCAGGGAAGGAGCCATGCTAGACCTTGTATCGGGAAACAGAAAAATTGGAGCAGGAATAGGCCATTCGCCCCTTCGAGCCAGCACCGCAATTCAATATGATCATGGCTGATCATCCTAAATCAGTACCTCGTTCCTGCTTTCTCCCCATATCCCTTGATTCCGGGAAAAGAGTCTGGCCTGTTATTTTGGCTGGATGGAGGTCTGTGCTAGTGATGTTCTGCAAGAATCAATGCTGAGATCTCTGATAAATAAAATTTGGATGAAATGTATCTGGGCTTCTTAGTAAGTTTGTAGACAGAATGGAAATTGTGTCGTTCTGGATTATGAGGAAGGTCGTCAAATGATATAGATCAGTCAGAAATATGGGCCGCAAAATGGCAGATGGAGTTTAATCTGGACAAGTGTGAGACGTTGCACCTTTCAACGTCAAATGTGAGAGAAAACTGTACACTAAAAGGCGTTAATGTATGGAAGGATCTTGGGATGCAAGTCCACTTGTGTTGCTCAAAGCACAACACATGTAGATAGGTTGGTAAAAAAGGCATATGACATACTTGCCTTTACTGGTTGAGGCATCTATATTACTAAAAGTAAGATTTTAACCACTTCCTGTTTTTCTGTTTCATGATTTTTGAAAAAATGCTGCCATTTACAGCTGTGATTTTTGGCCATCTTACTCAGAGACCCCTCCGCTGCACAGGACAAGAGGATTTTCCCCTCCATGAAAAATAAAAGAGTTATTAATGTTTAAAGCATGTTCACGTTCTCTCTGCTGCCCCTGCTGATGGGAGGGGGGAGGGACTATAAAACCCGGAAGTGTTGTGCCTCACTCAGTCTCTGCAAGGTGGAGGAAGCGAGAGGGTCACGTCTCTCTGAGCTGTGAATAATACTGAACACATGTCTACTCAACTGTGAGTGCCCTTAATGTGGTTTGAAAATTAAAATGTGGTTGCTTTGAAATGCTGCACTGCAAATGGTTGTTGTTGGTGGTAACTGCTTTGAAATGCTGCACTGCAAATGGTTGTTGGTGATGGTAACTGCTTTGAAATGCTGCACTGCAAATGGTTGTTGGTGGTGGTAACTGCTTTGAAATGCTGCACTGCAAATGGTTGTTGGTGGTGGTAACTGCTTTGAAATGCTGCACTACAAATGGTTGTTGGTGGTAACTGCTTTGAAATGCTGCACTGCAAATGGTTGTTGCTGGTGGTAACTGCTTTGAAATGCTGCACTACAAATGGTTGTTGGTGGTGGTAACTGCTTTGAAATGCTGCACTGCAAATGTTTGTTGGTGGTGGTAATTGCTTTGAAATGCTGCACTGCAAATGGTTGTTGGTGGTGGTAACTGCTTTGAAATGCTGCACTGCAAATGGTTGTTGGTGGTGGTAACTGCTTTGCTGCACTGCAAATGATTGTTGGTGGTGGTAACTGCTTTGAAATGCTGCACTGCAAATGGTTGTTGGTGGTGGTAACTGCTTTGAAATGCTGCACTGCAAATGGTTGTTGGTGGTGGTAACTGCTTTGAAATGCTGCACTGCAAATGGTTGTTGGTGGTGGTAACTGCTTTGAAATGCTGCACTACAAATGGTTGTTGGTGGTGATAACTGCTTTAAAATGCTGCACTGGAAATGGCTGTTGGTGGTGGTAACTGCTTTGAAATGCTGCACTGCAAATGGCTGTTGGAGGTGGTAACTGCTTTGAAATGCTGCACTGCAAATGGTTGTTGGTGGTAACTGCTTTGAAATGCTGCACTGCAAATGGTTGTTGGTGGTGGTAACTGCTTTGAAATGCTGCACTGCAAATGGTTGTTGGTGGTGGTAATTTGACAACTTCCTGTTTGCACTGTATATTGATTTTAGATAAAACGCTACTATTTACGGCTGTTATTTATGGCCATCTTATTCAGTCCCCCTCCGCTCATCAGGTGCAGAGGATTCTTCCCATTAATGAAAAATAAAAGTGTCATTAGTGTTTTAAAAAAATGTTGAGAATCTCTCTCCTGTCAATCACGCCATGAAGGCCACGTCCCTTTCCAGTGGGAGAGGGGAGGGATTATAAAACCTGGAAGTGTGGGTGTGGCTCAGTCTCTGCAAGATGGGGGAGGGAGAGGTCACGACTCTGAGCTGTGAATCAACTGAACACACTGAACTGTGTGTGGCGTTTATATGGTGTTTTGTGTGGTTTTATGGTGGTTTTATGGTGGTTTCACCCTGCTTGAAATGGTATGAAACTGCATTTGAATGTGGTGGCCTTGCACCCTGCATGAAATGGTATGAAACTGCACTTGAATTTGGTGGTCTTGCACCCTGCTTGAAATGGCATTAAACAGCACTAGCATTTGGTGGCCTTGCACCCTGCTTGAAGTGGCATGAAATTGCACTTGAGTTTGGTGGCCCTGCACCCTGCTTGAAGTGGTAGGAAACGACACTTGAGTTTGGTGGCCCTGCACCCTGCTTGAAGTGGTAGGAAACTGCACTTGAATTTGGTGGCCCTGCACCCGGCTTGAAGTGGTATGAAACTGCAATTGAATTTGGTGGCCTTGCACCCTGCTTGAAGTGGTAAGAAACTGCACTTGAATTTGGTGGCCTTGCATCCTGCTTGAAATGGTAGGAAACTGCATTTGAATTTGGTGGCCTTGCACCCTGCTTGAAATGGAATTTCAAGGAATAGCCGTGTCAACTGCTCGCCCACCAGCCGTGAGTGAGCTGCCAGCACATCAGGCTTGAGTGACTGAGCTTTCACCCCAAGAATCCATTTGGCTCACAATGTCCATACTAGCCCTCTGGAAACCAGTCCCTTCAGCCCACAGTACCCACACTAGCGCTCCAGAAAGCCCCCCCACTGGCCACCAATATTGGAATTGGTGGAGAGGTGGAATATTGTGTTGGGGGACCAGCTCTCCCATGTGAACATGGGACCCAACGGGTCCCACTTAGTCTAGTTGCATATAAAAGTTGCAAAGTCGTGTTGCAGAGGGCATGTCCCAGTAGGGCACTTATGCAGTATTCTGTGAAGTTTGGGTTGCTGAATTACAGGAAGCATGTGGAGGATTTGGGGAGGAGGCAGTAGAGGTTCACAAGGATGCTGCTTAGATTAGAGGGTATTAGCTATAGAGTTTGGACACTTGTTTTCCCTGGAAGGACGGAGGCTGGTGGTGACAGAAATAAATAAAATTATGAGAGGCATCGATAGGGTAGACAGTCAGAACCTATTTTCCAGGGTGAAAATGTCAAATACTAGAGGGTATAGCCTGAAGGGGGGGGGGGGGAGGTTAAAGGAGGTATGTGGCACGTACACTGGCAGTGGTAGGTGGCTGGACTACACTGCCAGAGTAGGTAGTGGAAGCAGATAGGATTGTAACATTTAAGAGGCATTGTGTATGGAATTGATGTGTTACAATGCTGAGAACTATATTCTGCACTCTGTATCTTTCCCTTTGCTCTGTCTATTGTATTTGAGTTTGACTGGATTGTATTTATGTCTGGTATATCTGATCTGATTGGATAGCATGCAAAACAAAGCTTTTCACTGTACCTCGGTACACGTGACAATAATACACCTAACTCTTAAACTAGACAGGCACAGAACAGGCTGGGAATGGAGGTAAATAGATCTTGTGCAGGCAGGTGGGGTTAGTTAAAATGAACAATGCTGTTCTAGGTTATTTGAGTTTTGTTAAATCACATCTACAGCTGTGTTTTGCTGGGGCTCAGCATTTGGTGTATTTACTTGACTTGGCCATTTTTTGATATATGGTATGTGTCAGATGGTGGTAATGGAGGGATGTTTTTACAATTGGGGGCATATACCAGTAGACCGATAGACCGGTGATGTGTTGCAGGGATTGGTGCTAGTCATTTATATTAACTACTTGGGTGCGAATGTAGGTGGTATAATTGGTTTATTTGCAAATAGCGCCAGGATTAGTGGTGTGGTGGACAGTCAGGAAGGTTGTCTATGGTTACAATAGGATGTAGATCCTGGCATAGTGGGCAAAGGATTGGCAAATGGAATTTAGCTTAGATGGTGTGGGATGATGTACTTTGGGAGGTTAGACCAGCATGAGACGTGCGTGGTGAATGGCAGAGCCCTTGAGATCAGAGAAATGTAGGGGTGCAGGTACATGACTCCATGAAAGTGCTGACGCCGTCAGACAAGCGATGAAGAAGGCATATGGCACACTTGCACTGGGACAAGTGTTGAAGAGTTAAAGGCCTGTCTCACGAGTCTGCGGTCATTGGCGGCGAAACAGGAACTATACCGCTCCTGGGCCGCCAGAGATCGTGGGCTCGGTCAAACGCACAGTGCCGGGGCCGTGCGGCGTTGTTCCCAACACCGCACAGTGCTAAAACAACCCCAACACTGTCCCAAAATATGTTCCTTCTGCACAGCCGCCACCAGTGAGGCACGAGTGCGGCACGGTCACCGCCACAGCCGCCGCCAGTGAGGCACGAGCGCCGTGAGTCGAACCTGCACCGCCACAGCCTCCTGCAGTGAGGCACGTGTGCGGCACGGCCGCCACCACAGCCGCCGCCAGTGATGCACGGCCGCTGCCACAGCCGCTGCCAGTGAGGCACGGCCGCCGCCACAGCCGCCGCCAGTGAGGTACGTGTGCGGCACGGCCGCCGCCACAGCCCCGTGATCCGAAAGACATCAGCCGAAACCGCAAGCTCGTGGAACCGGCCGTACTTGGCCCCCCGCGCAGCATCCGTGCGGCGCTCTCGTGGTTACCGTGCGGTCCCCTCTTCCGGCGACGCCGCGCTTCACCGCCAACGACCGCAAACCCGTGGGACAGAGCCATTATGTTATAACTGTACAATATGTTGATGAGACTGCATCTGGGGTATTGTGTGCAGTTCTGGTGACCACACTATAGGAAGAATATGATTAAATACATAGTGATGTCTGTTCTTATCTCTGCTTTCTGAGGGGGTATTGGATTTCATCAATGTAGTTACTTTATTGAAATGTGCATAGACGAGTCCGGTGACGTCACCACCCTGAATGGCAGCATAAGATAACAGCTCCTCCGAAAAATACTTATTTAGCCCTGTTAGTTTGTCAAATATAACATTTATTGAGAATAACTGACCTGATGAAAGGGGCAAGAATGGGAAGACGAGAAGCAAACAAGAAAAGAGCCGCTGAACAACCCGAAAACGAAGAAAACACGGACAGCTCACCTACAAATGTACAAGAGGGCGGAGCTAACAACAACCCGCATCAGAAAGGCGTAGAGTTAAGTTTAGCCACGGTTTTGGAGGAGATACGGGACTTTCGCAAAGACACAAAAGAACAGCTAATCGATATTAAGGGCCAACTCACCAAGGTTAATCAAAAAATAGCTGTGGCGGAGACACAGCTCGAAAGGGTGGAAGACCGTGTGCTAAACGTGGAGCAGGTGCTAGCTAAGATGCAGCAAAAAAACAAGCTACACGACCTAGAAGGGCGATCTATCAGGAGAATATACGGATATATAATGTTCCCGAAGGAGCTGAGGGGTCATCTATGGTGGACTTTGTGGTTAAGCTTCTGCGGGACACACTTGAACTTCCAACCACCACGGAGTTTCACATCGAGAGAGCGCACCGATCGCTCGCCCCAAAACCCCCTGGAGACCCAGGGGATAAACCACGATCCATAATAATTAGATTTCTCCGCTACAAAATGAAAGAGGAGATTTTGTGCAAGGCCTGGGGAAAGAAACAAGTTTTTGAATGGGAGACTAATATACTTAGATCAAGACTGTGCCCCAGCTGTGTTACAGAAGCGAAAAGAATATTCTGAGGCGAAACGGGTGTTAAAGCAGAACAAGATCCGCTTTCAAACCCCGTTCCCCGCCAAGTTACGAATATTTTACGATGACGAGACACGGCTGTACCAGACGGTGGATGAGGCGACCACTGACATGAGGAACAGAGGACTGCCCGTCAAAGTGACCACACCGAAAGAGAGCCTGGCTGAGCAACTGTCCCGCACTGCGTGAGAGATGGTGGGAAGATCAAGACCGCAGGGGACGTCCGAGGAGCGGGAGAAGGACATCGTGGAGAGACTACGGGTGTTCAGAAGACAGCCCTCATCTTCAGAAGAGCTTTAAGTTATGGGTAACTTTTAAAATGTAGGTGAGCTGAACAGAACTTAAAAGTTGATGGTGCATTATTTCATTTGTTACGTTCAACTGTTTTCCCATATTTAAATGAAGATAAATACAGGGGAGGACAATAGACAATAGGTGCAGGAGTAGGCCATCGCTAGAATTTAGAAGATTGAGGGGGGATCTTATAGCAACTTACAAAATTCTTAAGGGGTTGGACAGGCTAGATGCAGGAAGATTGTTCCCGATGTTGGGGAAGTCCAGAACAAGGGGTCACAGTTTAAGGATTAAGGGGAAATCCTTTAGGACCGAGATGAGAAAAACATTTTTCACACAGAGAGTGGTGAATCTCTGGAACTCTCTGCCACAGAAGGTAGTTGAGGCCAGTTCATTGGCTATATTTAAGAGGGAGTTAGATGTGGCCCTTGTGGCTAAAGGGATCAGGGGGTATGGAGAGAAGGCAGGTACAGGATACTGAGTTGGATGATCAGCCATGATCATATTGAATGGCGGTGCAGGCTCGAAGGGCCGAATGGCCTACTCCTGCACCTATTTTCTATGTTTCTATGTTTCTATTCGGCCCTTCGAGCCAGCACCGTCATTCAATGTGATCATGGCTGATCATCCCCAATCAGTACCCCGTTCCTGCCTTCTCCCCATATCCCCTGACTCCGCACAGGGAAGTGTATTCTGCCTTATGGATGGAGTTTTTTTTCTTTTTGGATGCTGCAGCGGGGCCCCTCAGCTCACAGACAACTAGGCTTTTCCTCAAGCCTAGCCCAGGGTCATCCACAGGAGACCCCTACCATCGAATCACGTCTTTGTTTTATTCATGTTCTTTTGTTTTTGTCTGTTCAGGGAGTAGATATGTTACTGATACACAGAAAATTAAATACAAATGGCTAATGGCAAGGTAAAATTCATCTCTTTTAATGTGAATGGACTGTTAAACCCAATTAAACGCAGCAAAATTCTAACTAAAATGAGGAAAGAACAAGCTCATATAGTATACTTACAGGAAACCCATCTAAATGACAAATAACACGAAAAACTTAAAAGAATGGGTTTCACTAACCTCTTTTTTCCTCATATATATCAGGACGTAGGAGAGGAGTCGCTACTCTCATCTCAAGCAAGTTAAATTTTGAGAAAGTATTTGAAATGAGTGATAAGGAGGGTAGATTTATTTTAGTAAGGGGGAATATAGATGGGAATCAAGTTACGTTGCTGAATGTATATGCACCTCCTGGAAGTGATTTTAATTTCTTCCAGAGAATTATTAATATGATAATGGAAAGGGAAGGCCTTCTTATTTGTGGGGGAGACCTAAATATACATTTACAACCAGAGTTAGACTCGTCCAGTAGAAAAACTCATGATACAAAGTCTTTACATAAGAAAGCAAAAGTATTTTTAAAGAGGTCAGTTGAATTGATATATGGCGGGATAATTTCCCTAATAGAAGGAATTACACCCATTACTCGGCCCCACACTCTCTATACACAAGAATAGACTATTTTATAACATTTGGAAAGGATAAAGATAAAATACACACCTGTGGAATTGGAAGAATAGATTTAAGTGACCATGCACCTATTTACCTATCTGTTGATTTAGACCCATGTCCAAAAAATGCTACATGGAAACTGAACTCGAGCCTCCTCAATGATCTTAACTTTAAGGAACAAATTAAAAAGGTGATAAGTCTCTATTTAGAACTCAATCTATGAAAGTATTGGCATGGAAACTGAAAAAAAAGATGGCTGAAAATACAGTTCACAGAAACAGAGACCCAAGAACAAAAATATTGAAAAGTAAATTAAGTGAAATTCAGGAAGCCTTTGAAGTATTCTACAGAACTCTGTATTCTGAAGTTCCAGGAGCTAGCCAAACTCAAGTAGACACCTTTCTGAATTCCTTAGATTTGCCTATCTTAAATGAAGAACAAAACGAGACAATGACTGGAGACATAAGAGAGGGTGAATTAAAAATTGCACTTAGTAGGCTCAAGCTGAGCAAGTCACCAGGATCTGATGGTTATACGGCAGAATGGTATAAGGAATTTAAAGATGAGTTTACACCTGTTATACTCTGTACATTAAACTGGGTTTAAAAAAAGGCACAAACACCACCGAGCTGGAGGCAATTATATCTGCTATACCAAAAGAAGGTTAAGATGCTTTGAGAGGTTGATAATGACGCAGATCAACTCCTACCTCGAGAAAAACATGGACCCACTGCAGTTCGCTTACCGCCACAACAGATCAATGGTGGATGCGATCTCGCTGGCCCTCCACTCCGCTCTGGACCACTTGGACAACATAAACTCATATGTCAGGCGGTTATTCATCGATTACAGCTCGGCATTTAATACAATCATCCTCTCCAAGCTGGTTACCAAACTCGCAGAACTGGGTCTCTGTGCATCCCTCTGCAATTGGATCCTGGACTTCCTCACTCTCAGACCACAGTCTGTTCGTATTGGTGGAAATGTGTCAGACTCGATAACAATTAGCACGGGAGCACCTCAAGGCTGCGTGCTCATCCCCCTGCTGTACTCACTCTATACTCATGACTGCGTAGCCGGACATAGTGCGAACTCCATCATCAAGTTCGCTGACGACACCACTGTTGTGGGACGTATCACTGATGGGGATGAGTCAGAGTATAGAAGAGAGATCGAGCAACTGTCCATATGGTGCCAGCACAATAAACTGGCCCTCAACACCAGCAAAACCAAGGAACTGATTGTGGACTTTGGAAGGAGTAGGATGGGGACCCACAGTCCCATTTATATCAACGGGTCGATGGTTGAAAGGGTCAAGAGCTTCAAATTCCTGGGCGTGCACATCTCTGAAGATCTTTCCTGGTCCGAGAACACTGATGCCATTATTAAGAAAGCACATCAGCGTCTCTACTTCCTGAGAAGATTACGGAGAGTCGGTTTGTCAAGGAGGACTCTAACTTCTATAGGTGCACAGTAGAGAGCATGCATCGTGGCTTGGTTCGGCAACTTGAGCGCCCTGGAGAGGAAAAGACTACAAAAAGTAGTAAACACTGCCCAGTCCATCATCGGCTCTGACCTCCCTTCCATCGAGGGGATCTATCACAGTCGCTGCCTCAAAAAGGCTGGCAGTATCATCAAGGACCCACACCATCCTGGCCACACACTCATCTCCCTACTACCTTCAGGTAGAAGGTACAGGAGCCTGAAGACTGCAACGATCAGGTTCAGGAATAGCTACTTCCCCACAGCCATCAGGCTATTAAACCTGGCTCGGACATAACACTGAACTTTATTAGCCAATACTGTTATTTGCACTTTATCAGTATATTGATTCATGTCTGTATATATTTATAGAATGCCTACTATGTTCTGTTGTGCTGAAGCAAACAAGAATGTCATTGTCCTATCAGAGACACATGACAATCAACTCACTTGACTTGACTTGAGATAAAACCGAGTGTGGGTCATATCAGTTCTTAATGTAGATTATAAATTATTCACTTCTATCATGGCCAAACGGTTAGACAGTTCTTGCCTAAATTAATACACAATGACCAGACGGGGTTTATTCGGCAACGTCAAACACAGGACAATATACGACGGACACTACATATTGTGAACAACTTAAAAAAAAAAATTTAAAAATGGAAGCAATAGTGATAAGTGTGGACGCTGAAACGGCATTCGACTGTAAACTGGATCTTTATCGAGTTCTACATAGGTTTGGCCTGCATTTGACACTATTATTAAAACCATACACGCACTATATAATAAGCCCACTGCTAGAATTAAAGTTAACGGATATTTATCAACGTTTTTCTCTAGAAGTTCAAGTTCAAGTGAGTTTATTGTCATGTGTCATAGGACAATGAAATTGTTGCTTTGCTTCAGCACAACAGAACATAGAAGGCATTGACTACAAAACAGATCAGTGTGTCCATATATAATTATATAAATATATACACACATGAATAAATAAACTGATAAAGTGCAAATAACAGATAATGGGCTATTAATGTTCATAGTTTTGTCCAAGCCAAGTTTAATAGCCTGATGGCTGTGGGGAAGTAGCTATTCCTGAAAGGGGTTCAAGACAGGGATGTGCGTGGTCACCATTACTCTTTGCATTATATTTGGAACCACTAGCTCAATATATGACAAAATGAAGAAATAAACGGTATTACTATTCAAGGGACTGAACATATATTGGCCTGTTATGCGGATGACATTTTGATTTATTTGAGATAACCAACAAACTCTCTACCTAAATTGATGCAATCACTCGAACAATACGGTCAACTATCAGGATGCAAGATTAACATAGGTAAAACACAACTGCTTACATACAACTACCGCCCATCAACAGAAGTCAGAAGTAGGTACCCTCTGGCATGGCAAGCAGAACATCTCAAATATTTGGGCATCATTATACCAAGGGATTTTACAGAATTATCAGAATGCAACTATTCACCTATACACCAAAAAATTAAGGAGGATATAACTAGATGGAACCTAATCCCTTTCTTAAGTCTCAGCTCGAGAATTGAATCTATTAAAATGAACATATTTATTTCAGACCCTACCAATAGAGATTAATCAAAAACACTTTAATGAATGGGACAAAATATTGTCAAGATATATATGGCAAGGTAAAAGACCTAGGACCCGTCTCAAAACCTTACAGTTAACAAAAGAAAAGGGGTGATGGGGTCTACCCTCTCTCAAAGACTATTATCAGGCAGCACCGTTAAGATCTATGATATGCTGGTGCAACCCATCATATGATGCTCAATGGAAAAATATTGAAGAGAGAACACTCGCCATTCCTGTACAAGCGATCATAGCTGAGAGCAACCTACAAGACTATATAAATGCTATTGAAAATCCTTGGGTAAAATTGACTTAAAATATGGAAAACAGTTATAACAGAGTATAATTTAGAGGAAGACATTAGAACTCTTAAATGGTGCGCCTATGACACAGATTTCACTCCTAATAAATTTGATAGTAGGTTTAAAGAGTGGACAGTTAAAGGCATAACTGTTCTTTGTAACATAATGAAAGAAGGAACACTGTTAAGTTTTGAAATGCTTAAAGAAAAATCCCCGTTAGAAAAACAAGACTTCTATCGATACTTACAGATGCGGAACTATGTTAATAAAAATATTTAAAATAAAACAGTCGAGTATAGGTTTGATGGGATTATTTAGGGAAGCGTATAACTCAAATACTGGTAGTAAAATTATTTCATGTATGTATAAAGGGTTACTGAATCTTAAGTCACACTCAACCTTATATATTAAAATGAAATGGGAGAAGGAAGGAGGGATAATCATATCCGAGGAAGAATGGACAGCAATATGGAGGTATCAATGGAAGTGTACCAGCTCACAAAACTGGAGGGAGTTTAGTTGGAAAAACCTGATACGGTATTTTATTACGCCTTCTCAGAAATCCCATTACGGTGGGAACTCTCCAGTTTGTTGGAGAAAATGTGGAAATTTAAAGGCAGATCATTACCATGTTCTCTGGGATTGCCCTGTTATTAAAGATTTTTGGAGAGACTTACATGATGCCTACATGAAGACATTTTTAGATGTCATGTGCCCCTGGAGAGTAAGACCATGTTTTTTGGACTCACACCTGAAGACTGGTGGAAAAAAGACAAATACTTACTGAATATATTGATGGTAGCTGGTAAAAAAGCTCTCACAAAGAAATGGTTGTCACAGGAGAGCCCAACTCTGAATGCTTGGATGGACATCACAATGGACATTTATAAAATGGAGAAAATAACAGCATATGTTAACTTTAAACTGGATTTATTTGTGTAACGCTGGGAAAATTGGGTTAACTATGTAACGCCTCATAGGCCAGACTTTATTTTTACAAAATTTTGATTATATGGTAAAGAAAGGATCACTTCCTAAGTGTTCGTAGTTTTTACTGTGTTCTTGTTTCTATATTTGTTTTGTACAAATCTCAAAAAGAGGCAATTCAAGACAAACATAAGTGGATGATGTACACATATAGCATTATACCTGAAACCGGTTTTATGGAAATGTGTTTGCTGTGGAATGCCAATAAAACAGTATATTTAAAAAAAAGAAATGTGCATTGGGTTGAGTAATGAAAGGGATCCATTACTGTGACAATAATACAAACGCATCCCACAGATAAATTGGATTGGTCAGGAATTTGTATACACATTTTGAAAGTAGCATTCTCAAAGCAAAATTCTGCAAGCTTCTGCAAATTCTGCATGCATACATGGTTGAATAGTTGCACGCTCAACAAAGGAAAAAAAAAGTAAAGGATTACTGATGCAAAGGAATGCATGTTTTTCCTGTTTTAACTCGTCAGAAATACTGCACAGAAAGAGGCGCTTCAGCCCTCCAAGGCCTCACCTAACATCAAATATCCATTTACACTACTCTTACATTAATTCCATTTTATTCTCCCCACATTCTCATCAACTCCCCCTAGATTCTTCGATGCATCCACTCACCAGTGGCAATTTACAGTGGCCAATTAAGCCACTGACTCGCACATCTTTGGGAGGAAACCAGAATACACAGAGGATACCCACATGGCCAAAGGGAGGGCATGCAAGCTCCACATTGACAGCTCCAGATATCAGGAGCTAATCCAGATCTGTAAGAATGTGACTTTCCTGGTGACGTCAGTAATCCTTTACTTTTTTTTCTTAGAAAGGTACAACCATGCATCCTTGCCTCTTGGTAACAGCATCTAATTATGGTCTTTGTCTTCACAGTATTATTCATGTCATTGTTTGGATATAGAACACCTAATCTTTTGATATCCATTTAAGTATGCTTTCTTCAGTTTCTGCCCATGTGCTCTCTCTATACAGTAATTTATTTACAACATTTGATATATAAATGGTGCTAATTCTGAAATTTATGCTTGTAGGGAGAAAGTAAAGGATACATGAAGATAGTGAAATTATGGTAAGTGTGCAAAAGTACTTTTACACAATTAATATTCCTTGTTATATTTGGTAAGATTGTGTCAATTCATTTCGAACAGCTCTAACTGGTACTGCAGAATACAAAACACTGCTCTATTATTGGCTAACTATTTATTGGAAGGCTACTTAAAAATCCCCAACACATTGCATGCTGTAGATCTGATTTAAACCAGAAAACAACAGGAATACTCACCAGCTCAGGCAGCACCTGTAGGGAGAGAAGTAAAGTGAAAGGTTCTGATGTAAGGTCATCAATCTGAAACGTTTCTGGAGTTTGTCAGTATCTTCCCAAATATTTGATGCTTGGCTCATTTTTTTGGATGGGGGTCTTTTGTTGATTTGATACATGGTGTACTTCAATGATGGAGATTGTTTCTTGAGATATACAATTGTATTGTGGGTTGTAAATGATCAAAACACGATTATAGTTCTGAATCTCCCTAATCATTAATCTGATTCTCTTGAAGTTGATGACAACACCTTTGTTTTGTGATTTTCATAAGTCATAGGAGCAGAATTAGTCCATTCAGCCCATCCAGTCTACTCCTCCAGTTTGTCATGGCTGATCGATCTTTTTCTCTCAACATCATTCTCCTGCCTTCTCCCCATCACTGTTGACACCCTTACTAATTAAGAGCCTGTCAATCTCCATTTTAAAAACTTGACCTCCACAGTCATCTGTGGCAATTAATTTTACAGATTCACCACCCTCTGGCTAAAGAAATTCCTCTTCATCTCCTTTCTAAAGGTATGTTTTTTTTCTGAGGCTGTGCCTTCTGGTCTAAGACTCTCCCACTAGTGGAAACATCCTTTTCACATCCACGCTATCCAGGTCTTTCATTATTTTATAAACAACCACAAAGAATTTGGCACCAAAGGGGAAGTATATCACTGAAATAGTAGTGAATAAGATGCATGTTATTTGAAGGGTATATGCTTTTCAGGGGAGGAGGTGGGGTGGAAGGACAATTAAATTAAAATACTGCCACTATATTCTGCTTTATTTTGGTTTTATTTCAATAATTCTGTCAGCTTGTGAGGCTATTTTAGGTGCCCAGATTTAAAAGATTAAACAATGACATCTACTAGAAAATAGTTTGAACAAGCTGTGATGATGAAGGTTGATTTTGATTGAATTGTATTAAATTATTATTTGATATAATTTTCTATTGGGAATTAGCTATGCAATATTTCCGTGGTCTGAGAGGCTGTATTTCAATAAATTAAGCCAACAGGCTACTCAGGATAAATAATTTTTATTAGAAGAGATCCATCCTGAATGAGCTGTTCTATGATATTGCTTCTTAGTACATGCAACATTTTGCCAGTTGGACAGAGATCAGCCAAACTTCTCAAGGATAACCAGTGAAGGGCAATTAACTGCTGTAACAAACTGCTAGCTTGCAAATCCTTGAATTAATATATATAAATTAGGATAATAAAAATAAATGTTGACTTCCATTTTAAATTTTTGCCGTGTTGTAGGAACGCCTTTGTCATCTTCAGAACTGACCTAACCCTCATTTCTGCAATCTCTTCCAGTCTTAGTCTACTTGGAATTTCCATTTCTCTGCTTGTACATCTTTCACACAACTCCTGTCCCATAATTGGCGGTGTTCTGCGGACCCCATGCTTTAAACAATTAAGTTGGAGTGAAAGATCCTACTCACTGGAGATCTCTGTATTCATCAGTGATGTGACTGCGCATCATTTCAAAGATCTTGATGATATTTTATTCTGTTATGTCTCTGGACTATGACAATATTCTGAGTAATTTAAATCTGCAATGAAGTGATGTTTTTCTTTCTGCGAGGAAGAGATAGTCATAATGGTTTCATTAATATTAATTCTTATTAAATCGCACTATGGATTAGTTTTAAACTGGAAAATAGCTGATCGCTTGCAAAATTGTTTTGTGCAAGTGATTCTTTTACAATATGTGCCTGAAAATAGTGGCTGATGTGTGCAGTGCATCAGACAACTCGTTATTATATTCAAAATACATGGAGCTTTCCAAATCGGTGGGGGGTGTTGGTGACAGGGGTTAGCAAAGGGAGCTGTAAGAAAATAAGAATGATGGGTTTAGCTTGTGGAGGCTATAATTTTTCTCTTGGAATCCATGGTATGGATATTGTTTATTAAGTTGTGTCCATGGAATTGTGGTATTTAATGGCAGGCGTACATGTAGAAGTGACAATGTAAAATACCCTATGCAGAGCTGTGTATGCATTTGTCAAGCTGCCTAGGCACTTGGCTTGAAGCCCGCAGGCTTTTGTAATCAAAGCATGATCACGATCACCATGCAGTTACTACTGGGATACTGACCGATGTCTCTAGAAGCTGTTTGGAAGAGGCCCAGGATTGCTCATAGTCAAAATGCAGAAGGCTGTGAGTATTTTCATTTGTATTTTAAAAGACTGACGTAGTCTTTGTGAAAGCTATGAGTAACAAAGTAAGTTTTGCTATGTGTAGCAGAGTAGAGATGACTATAAATCTATATTAGAAAGAAATCGCTTATTAAATAGAAGGTAGTGCCAGCCATTTTCAGGCTGGTCGATCAGCTGGGTTCTGGTTACAGCTATTCTGGTTGCAGGAGTTGAATGTTGGGTATGCATGATCAGCACGTGTGTGTGTGTGTGTGTGTGTGTGTGTGTGTGTGTATGTTTGTGTGTGTGTGTGTGTGTATGTCTGCATTTGAGAAGAAATATGTACATATATATATTTAAATCCATACTTCAAATTCTCCTGAGAGTCAGTTATCAGTGGACTCAAACTAAAGTGTGACGCTACAAGAAAGGGATTCTATTCCTGGAATAAGGCAGCAGTCAGACGGTTATGACTATGCATTTGCGCTCTTGTGTTGAAAGCAAAAAAGGTATGAATGTTAGGTTCTACACTAGCTTGCAACAAAGATAATTATTGGCATATAAATCTGTCAGCATGAGAGTTGGGTTTACAATTTTACAATCAAATAACTTCACTTAAGCCATCATGCTTTTTCTCTGTTGGATTGTGCAGCACTATCTTTGAATTGTAGAACAGCTGTAGATTCTTTTGTCTCTTTGTCTAAGCTGAGAATGGAGGACTCGTGATAAATTAATATTGGTGAACCATGATAAGACTGGGGTGGGGGGCGATTGGGGGAGGGTGGAAAAGAAATGGGGGATGGGAGGAAAATGTTTACATCAGAATTCAAATACACTTGAAGTCTTTTGTTCTTTTACTTATTGCCTATATTTTTTTCTACCATGTCGATTGCTCAACATTATCATATGAAGTTTTATCCTTGTATGTTATTCCCAAATTAATGTTAGAGTACCAAAACTATTTTCGGATAGACCTTTAGGAACCTTCTTATATGAATGCTATTTACTAGCACTTGGTCTGGAACCTTTTATACCATGGAAGTTCAAGTGTTTATCTTAATAATTCTTAAATGTTATGAGAATGGCTGCTTCCAGCCACTCAGGAGATTGCAGCAATTCTGGGTGAAAAAAATTCTTCCTGAGATCGTCTCTCATCCTCCTGCGCTCAAACTCATCTTATCCAGTCTGTTCCCCTTATCTGATTCACTACGTTTCAGGCAACACTGTGATGAATCACCTCTGCACACTCTGGTGCAATCACATCCTTGCTAAAGTAAGACATCCAGAATTGCACACAGTATTTTTGGGCTGAGGAATGGTTGATTAATTTAATACTGAGAAATGCGAGGTGTTGCATTTTGGGAAGACTAACATGAACAAGACCACGCAGTGAATGGTTGAGCTCTGGGGAGTGTTGTAGAGCAGAGGGACCTACGATCAGAGGGAGATCTAGCAGGTACATAGTTTGATGAAAGTGGCACCACGGGTAGATGGGGTGCTCAAAAAGGCATTTGGCACGTTGGCCATCAGTCAGAGTATTGAGTATAGAAGTTAGGAGGTCATGTTGCAGTTATATAAGATGTTGGTGAGGCAGAATTTAGAGTATTGTGTTCAGTTCTGGGCACCATGTTACAGGAAAGATGTTGTCAAGCTGGAAAAGGTGCAGAGAAGATTTATGAGGATGTTGCCAGAACTCGAGGGCCTGAGCTATAGGGAGAGTTTGAGAGTAGGACTCTATCCCTTGGAGTGCAGAAGGATGAGGGGTGATCCTATAGAGGTATACAAAATCATGAGAGGGATAGATTGGGTAGAAGCACAGAGTCTTTTGCCCAGAGTAGGGAAATCGAGAATGCAGAGGACATAGGTTTAAGGTGAAGGAGGAAAGATATAATAGGAATCTGAGGAGTAACTTTTTCACACAAAAGATGGTGGGTGATTGGAACGAGCTGCCTGAGGAGGTAGTTGAGGCAGGTACTATTGCAATGTTTAAGAAACATTTAGACAGGAACATAGATAGGACAGGTTTAGAGGGATATGGGCCAAATGCAGGCAGGTGGGACGAGTGTAGATGGGACATGTTGGTTGGTATGGGCAAGTTGGGCTGAAGGGCCTGTTTCCATGCTGTATGCTTCTATGACTACGAATCTACTTCAGTTGCAGTCTAACCTTTATTTTATAAGTTGTAAGATTACCCCATCTTTGTATACTGTGCTATGCTAAAGAAGGCAAGCATCCCTTATGACTTCTTCACAATCTGGTCCACCTGTGCTGCCACCCTCTGGGTATTTGGAAAGATACAAAATGCTGAAGTAATTCAATGGGTCACGCAGCATCCCTGGAGAATATGGATAGGTGACGTTTTGTGTCGGGACCCTTCTTCAGACTGAATATCATTTACTAGGTTACCATTTCTGGATATTTGGAAATGTGTACCAAAGTCCAAGTGTTTTTTCGTGATCCCCAGGGTCCTTCCCTTATTATCCATCCCACAGGTCATCAACGCATTTATTGGAACTAATTTCCATCTATCAATGCTCGGCCTTTCATATGAAGTTTAATATCATCCATGTATTCTCAGACTACCCTCCTCACTTTCAACAACACCACCAATTTTTGTGCCATATACTAAATAAGTTTTGGATTCACTGCTTTGGATCCCATAACCTTTAACCTTTTGGACCAGTTTCAAATGTGGGACATTGTCAAAAGCCTTCTGCAGCCCATGTAGATATTGACCATGTTGCCCTCATCAATACATTATGTTTTTACCCGCTGGTAAAATTGAAATAGATAAGATTTCTCCCGAGCATTACCACGTTGACTAATTTTGATTAATTTCCTCTCATGGATATCAAGTGCCATGCGTATCAAATGGTATGACTTATGACACATTGTTGTACCAGCCACTGCTCTCGGATGAATGATTGTCTTTTTTTAGTTTAGTTTAGAAATACATGGTGGAAACAGGCCCTTCGGCCCACCGAGTCCGTGCCGACCAGCGATCACCGATCCACAGGTTCTGTCCTATATACTAGGGACAATTTACAGAAGCTAATTAACTTACAAACCTGCATGTCTTTGGAATGTGGGAGGAAATCAGAGCACCCGGAAAAACCCCACAGGGAGAACGTACAAACTCTATATAGACAGCACCCATACTATGGATTGAACCCAGGTCTCTGGTGCTGTAAGGCAGCAACTCTACCACCGTGCCACTGACCCTTTACTAGCATAGCTACATTACATTTGTTGAGAGGCTCTATAAAGCAATGGCCTACAATAATGCTCAAGATGCAAGTAACTGCAGCTCATGGAATCCTGAGCAAAACACGATGTGCTGGAGGAACTCAGAGGGTCAGGCAGCATTCGTGGAGGGGAGTGGACAGATGATTTCGGGTCAGGATGCTTTACTCTAAGTTGGCACGATATTTTTCTACTGCTTGACTCCTGTATACGTTTGTCCCATGTCCCACTACATGCAGATCCTGCCTCTTTTCATTCTTCAAACGATGCATGAGTTGTACAGATGCATGCATGTGTCTTCATTGCTGAACAAGTTGTTTTGAATGTGCAGTAAATGCACATTGATAACTGACAGTAAAAGCACCGTCACTCATCTGTTCGTGGAGTTTGTTATGTAAAACACCTGAGCATTGCTGAAAGTTGTTCTGAAATTTATTGAGATTTTAATTGGGCAAGGGTGCATACTTTTACATTTCCAGATGTAGAGGTGGGACACAGAGGGAGGTGGCAGTGAGAGGAGGTTGGTCCGTATATCTTGCCTGTTGTGACCCTTTAAAATAGAAGAGACAAATCAGTGTCATTGAATCTAGTGCATTGAAGGCAGGGATGAATTTCATCATCAATGTTTGTTGTCTCCAAGAGGCAGCTGAGATGAGAAATGGTCCACAATGGTCCACCAAATGAGTGCAGGTGTGCTACACACCAAAGGGACTGTGAAATCAACAGAATAATGTTTTTTTTCATGTTATTTATTTTAGTTGTTTATTTTAGACTTTTGCTTTTAGAAAATGTGTGAATGGTGCACTGACTGGTTGGCATTTCTAATTTTGTTGTACATGTTTACATGTTATAATGACAATAAAGTATTCATTCATTCATTCATTTCCCATAGTAACAATATAAATCTTTATTGTCAGAGGATGGTGTGGTGCAACATTGGGGGTGGTTATTAGAGGGACTAACAGACGTTGAGTATCAGACCCATCCTCCTTCACTGTATGTTTCGGTGAATATCTTGGATATGGATCTCTGAGCATGCATAATTGTAAGCACCATCTGTGTACTGCAGCTCGACCGCTGAAGTTTGGGTGATATTCATTCTAAATTCATGTCAAAGGAGCAGAATTAGGCCATTTGGACCATCTAGTCTGCCATTCAATCATGGCTGATCTATCTTTCCCTTTCAACCCCATTCTCCTGTCTTTTACCCTTAACCTTTGACGACCTTACTGATCAAGAATCTGTCAATCTTCGCTTTAAAGATACACAAAGACAGCCACAGCTGTCTGTGGTAATGAATTCCGTAGATTCATCACCCTCTGGCTGAAGAAATTAATCCTCATCTTTCTAAAGGTAATTCCTTTTATTGTGAGGCCTCTGGTCTTAGACTCTCGCACTAGTGAAAACATCCACTCTATCCAGAACTTTCATTATTCAGTAAGTATCAATGATGGCCCCTCCCCCTCCCCCTCCACCCATCCTTCTAAACAGGCTCAGAGCCGTCAAACGCTCATCATACGTTAACCCCATCTTCCCTGGATTCACTCTCGTAAACCTCCTCTGGACCCTCTCCAACGCTAACACATCCCTCTTCAGATATGGGGCCCAAAACTGCTTACAATACTCCAAATGCAGTCTGATCAGCAGCTTATGAAACCTCGGCATTACATCCCTGCTTTTATATTCCCGTCTTCTCAAAATGAATGCTAACATTGCATTTAAGGTCATAGAAACATAGAAACATAGAAAATAGGTGCAGGAGTAGGCCATTCGGCCCTTCGAGCCTGCACCACCATTCAATATGATCATGGCTGATCATCCAACTCAGTATCCTGTACCTGCCTTCTCTCCATACCCCCTGATCCCTTTAGCCACAAGGGCCACATCTAACTCCCTCTTAAATATAGCCAATGAACTGGCCTCGACTACCTTCTGTGGCAGAGAGTTCCAGAGATTCACCACCTTCTGGTCATAAGGTCATAAGTGATAGGAGCAGAATTAGGCCACTTGGGGCAATCAAGTCATCAATCAAGGCTGATCTATCTCTCCCTCCTAACCCCATTCTCCTGCCATCTCCGCATAACCCATGACACCCGTAATAATCAATAATCTATCTATCTCTACTTTAAAAATATCCATTGACTTGGCCTCCACAGCCTTCTGTGGCAAAGAATTTCACGATTCAACACCTTCTGACTAAAGAAATTCCTCCTCATCCCCTTCCCAGAGGAACATCCTATAATTCTGAGGCTATCTCTAGTCCTAGACTCTCCCACTAGTGGCAACATCCTCTCCACATCCACTCTATCCAAGCCCTTCACTATTCGGTACGTTTCAATGAGGTTCCCCTTCATTCTTCTAAACTCTAGCGAGTACAGGCCCAGTGCCGTCAAACGCTCTTCATATGTTAACCCACTCATTCTTTGGATCAATTTTTTAAAAAAGCACATCAACGCCTCTACTTCCTGAGAAGATTACGGAGATTTGGTCAGTGATGATTCTCTTGAACTTCTACAGGTGTGCTGTAGAGAGCATATTGACTGGTTGCATCACAGCCTGGTTTGGCAACTTGACTGCCCAAGAGCAAAGAAGACTGCAAAAAGTTGTGAACACTGCCCAGAAACAGCTTCTTCCCTATAGCCATTCGGCTATTAAACACTACAACTTCAAATAAGCTCTGAACTATATAAACTATTATTGTTATTGTTAGGTATGTGATATAATTAGCATATGTGATGTCTTGTGCAAGGACGCATGTGCAGGGAGACTCAAGGTGGCGTCCTGGAATAATGAAGCTTGTTAGTGTACTCCCGTGTCCGAGCGTTATTTTAAGTCTGTTCCAAGCACCCAAATACACAACAATTGGCGACGAGGATAAAAGAACAGAAAAGAAAAGAACAAGGACAGCCAAGAAAAACGAAAACAAGTTAAAATAGAGGTTGTATTTGGAAACAAAGTGGAACAGCACCAAGCAAAAAGATTTGGCGCCAAATGGTTTTGAATTGGCGCCAAAGAAAAAAAAGGTCGGAACGGGAAGCAAGAGCGCAGGGAAGCAAGAGCGCTTGGAAGACAAGCGGGGCAGTAAGGGTCACCGAGCGCAGCTGGAAGCTAGGAGCGACGGTGTCAGCTTACCTGGAACGTTTTCCAGGGCTGTGCAGCCCACAGCCAGGCTCAACCAGCAGCCACAGATGCCGGGTGAGGGCCTAGTACCGTGTAAGCCATGGACAGGTCCGGAGAAGCCACCGACGAAAGCCGAGTCTTCAGCCCGGTCGGGAGCAGAGGCAGCCCGGTTGGGGGAGAAAGCCCAGTCGCGGGAGACGGCCGAGAGCGGAGAAAGCCCGGTCGCTAGAGAAAGCCGGCCGAGAGAGAAGCGGGTCCGCGCGAGAGAAGCGGGACACAGCGCATAGCCAGCCCCGACGGCAGGGCACAGTCCCGACTCATGGAACAGCGGGGACCAGCAGCAGAAACGAGCAGCGACTCACCTTCTGCAGAGTGTCCACGGGAGCCAGCGATGAGCCGAGCAGCAGGTCCAGTAGCAGCCGGGAGGGGTGTGGAGTCAGCGGGCAGGCAAGTCGGCGGAGCAGCAGGAGTCGACTTGGCAGTGAGCCAGCGGAGGCAACAGCAACGGCTGAGCCAGCGTCAGCAGCGGAGGTCCGGAGTGGCCAGCAGTATTTAAAAGTAACGGTGAGGCCCGGGGGAGCCAGCGAAAGCAGCAGCGGAGGTCCGGTGAGGCCAGCAGTATTTAAAAGTAACGGTGGGGACAGCCCGAGAGGTCGAGGAGGTGCCGGAGTCCATAGGCCGACAAGCTGGACCGGTGAAATCGTTCACAATAAAAGCACTGTTTGAATGTTAGGCATTATTCACTATTCATTCACAGTAAAAGCAGGACTGTTTGGATATAATGCATTGGTCACTGTTATTAATAGTAAATCTGTGTGCATAGCAGGAATATGGTTTAAAATGTTCTAGTTGGCTATTAAACTGAAATGTTGGTTATTAGTATAAATCTATTATAAGATTAAGTAATAGTCAGTGGGCTGGATAATGTAAAATGATTAAGTCCAGGGCAGAAAACACAGTGAGAGAACAGAATATAGTGCACCTGAATAGTAAGATTAAACGAGAACTTACCTAGGTTTGAAGTTTGATCTTTATTTTATGAGGAGTTACGTAGGTGATTACGTGAAGAACCCCGCCAGTACGCCTGCGCGTCAATCTTCAAAGCAGCGGTGTGAAATCACAAAAAACAACAACCGAAGTAATATAGTCTTATAATAAAACGAGTAATACAAGAACTTCCATCTGACCTTTATGATAGAGGGTAGGGTCGTGGTGGGCACGTAATCACCTACGTAACTCCTCATAAAATAAAGATCAAACTTAAAACTTAGGTAAGTTCTCGTTTAATCTTACTATTTTACTTCGGAGTCACGTGAGTGACTACGTGAAGATTTTAAAGCTTTGTGATTTCATGCCGTGGATCAATCCCGGCTTCTAACTGCATAGATTGATTCGGAATGAGAATAATCAATCATGCATTCATAATAACATTTGTACCACAAATGCAGTAATTCATTTCAATAATGAAATGAATCAGATCCCCTTTAAACCAGCGGAATTTACACAGAACTTAAAATAGTTTCTGCAAACAACCCCGCATTAACAATAGGCCGATGGTAAAAATGTTGAAACATCAACTCATTGGACCACCCGGCGGCTGCGAGGATATGGTCGACGGGGCCGTCTTTTGCCCTGGCCGCCGACGTTTCTGCTGCCCTAGTCGAGTGAGACGTAAAAACATAAGTGTTAATACCAGCAGCTGTTAAGACTTCTTTTATCCATCTGGAAATAGTCTGTATTGAAACTCTCTTGTGTGGTTTCTTGTGTGTGATCAACAACCCAGTTTCCGTATTCTCAAATTCTTTGTGACCTCAATGTATTGTAATAAATATGTCTTAATACAGAGACATGGATCATTTGGATATGCTGCTAGCATAATTTTAAAGCCTGTCACACCTGGCCTAATTTACTTTAGTAGGTCATAGATATAGAATGTAACCTTGTCTTCAGTTACTTCCATACTGTCTATTTGTAATTTTCCAAGTGTTTGCACTCGTTGTGCTGTCACTCATGCCATAAGCATGAATACTTTCATACTGAGCTTGACCAAAGGTAAAGACACACTTGATGACCATTCACAAACTAGTTTCAGTACCACACTTACATCCCAGATTGTCACGTACCTAGGTTTCGGTGGTTGGAATTAAAGATTCCTTTCATTAGTCTGGAAACAATTGGGTGTGACCCAATTGAGTTTCTTTCTGAATCCAGAACCAAATATGAGGACAATGCACTTCTGGCTGAATTAATTGCACTACAACTCAGACCTTCATCATAATAAAGTTTTGACAGAAATTCTAAACATTTGAAATATCTGCAGTACTTTATTGCACATTCTTTTGTACACAGAACTCTTCCCATTTCTTAATATAAGAAAGGTACTGTTTTTTAGTGCTCTTCCTCCAGGCTGCCGTAAGCATGTCCACAGTATGCTCAGACAGTCCTCGTCCCAGAAAAGGCATTCTTAAAACCTGCAAATCAACAAATCCAAACGATCATATAATGGATGTTGTTCCCCTGTACAGGGTGCAGCAATAAATTACTCTTTTTTGGGACTTTCATCAACATTTGTGTTGTTAATTCTAATATCAACGGATACCATGGCTGTGTAGGCCAATCTGGTACTACCAATACCCTTGAAGCAGCATCTTGCCTGATTTTAAGCAAACATTGTCTTATGGGGCAGAAAGGTGGAAATATATATGAAAACATACCACCCCAATGTAGCGAGAAAGCATCAATCGCCACTGCTCCTGGATCTGGTTTCCATGAGACATATCTCGATAGCTGATGATTCAAGTCGATGTCGGTCATTCCAAATCTGATTACTATATCATTGAATACCTCTTGATTCAACATCCATTCTTTATTATCATGGAACTTTTTGTGACCTGGTGTCTGCTATCGTGTTCATTCTACCTTGTAGATAGATAGCTGAAATCCAAATGTTCTTTTCAATACACCAAGACCAAAGTTGATTTAACCATTTTGTCACATGACACCGACTTAATTCCACCCATATTAATATAGGCAACTACTGTTGTGTTTATTAATTTGAACTTGAACCTTCCTTTTAGTTGTGTTAGAACCATAAGCTTGGAGTCCATAGAAACCTCCTAAAAGCTCCAAATAGGTAATTCCCCATGTCTGCAGTAACACTAACTTTTCCTTATTCCATCTGCCTCCACAGCTCGATGTTAAGTCAGTTGCACCCCATCCTAGTGCACTGGCATCAGTTTGTAATATCATGGAAGGTTGTTCAATCAGCACTTTGCCTGAACTGCTTGAGACATGTAGAATCCACCACTGCAGATTAGAAACAGCATTTGTTGTTACTTGCATGGTTCTATCAAAATGACCAGCATTTACTCTCAGTGCCTGTTCTTTGATTCTCTGCAGCTGTTGATAATGTAATGGTCCATACTGGACTGCTGGGAATCTACTAATTTTTCCCAGTACTCGAGCCACCTGTCTGATTAGAGGTTTTTGCTCGTTTAACAGATTACTGCAATCTTTAATCAACTCCACCCTTTTTTCACTGGGCAAAGTAATTTGCATTTGGGCTAAATCAATTGTGAACCCCAAATAATCAATCGAGGTACATGTTTTTAACCTTGATTTCTTTTGATGAATTTAGAACCCCCCAAACTTTCAAAAGTTTGATTTTATTACTGCAACCGATGCTTCTGTTGACTGTTTTGTCCTTCCTATAATCAGGACATCATCCAGGTATGCCATTAGTACATGCCCCTGGCTCTCAGCACTCCCAGAATTGATTTTAACAATTTTATGAATATTCTGGGAGGGAACGTTAACCCATTAGGCAGAGCTTTGAACTGCCCTAATTGGTTCATCCATGTAAATTTAAGATACTTCATATCTTGCAAGTGAACAGACACTGAACAAAAGGATTCAGACTTGTCAAGTCTATAATAATCCTACATCCTCCATCCTTTTTTGATCGAGGGAATATATTTGACCCAAATTGGTGAATTTGGTAGACAGATTCTTCAATAACACCTTTTATATATAGGGTTTTGAAGCGCAACTTGAACCTCCATTACTTCGCAAAGTGGAGAGTTCTGCTAGGAACATGCTGTACAGGCAAATCATAATTTGGATTGAATTCAATTCGAAATCCTTGTATATTATTCAGAATTACCACATCTGAAGTAATCTTCCAATGTTTATTGAAGAGACGTAATCTGCCTCCAACTTTTGGACTTAATCCAGTTAGTATGTTCCCCTGAGAACCAGGTCCACCTACCTCTTGAGTCATTTGAGTATTCTGAAATCCCTGGATTCTCCCGGAAGCACCACCACTGGTCCTTACTACCGCTGCAGGCCGCCAGCTACGTCCCTGCGTTAATGAGCAACTTGGTCCTGGTCTAGGATCCGTATGACGTCTGAAAGGATACTTCCTCTTTACAGACTTTGCAACCATTGATGTTTTTATCAATCCTGTTTTCGCTTCATCTTCCAACTCTTTAATACGTCTCCTGAGATCCTCTCCAAAGAGTAAGTTGGGTAATTGTATATTACTTGGTTTGCAGAGTGCCGCGAATTTCGGATTCATAATTGGCCCTATAGCACTTTCCTCAGATAATTGATCTCGAAGTGGGTGCTGCATAGCAACCCCAGTGCTTCCTGGTGCAACTTCGTCATCTCTTGGCTGTTACCTGCTATTCTGGTAAAAGCAGTTATTCCAGAACCCAGCAGCTTTAATATTCTCTGCAACTGATTCCAGATAATTTGGTTCACTGTTGCTGCTTTCAGCAACCCACAGTTACTTGGGGTCTCCTGCTTTCTTGCAGTCTCATCCATCTCCTGCTGTTCCAGCTGATGGTAAATCAAGTAATTTATTAAGGAGGCCAGTTCTTCTCCTAATGGTTCTCCTGACCCTGACGGGGCAGCGAATCCTACTGCCAGGGGTGGAACATCTGGCAGCTGCCGTTCATTGCCTTGTACAGCCTCACCGTCAGAGTCGGGGTCTGAAATCTCATGACCCGTAGCACGCTCCTCATTCCTGAGGGTGCATTCCATCAGCCCTGAGCCAGGTGCTGTTAAGCTGCTTCCTGCAGCTTGGATTACAGTACACTCCTTCCTGACTGAACTTTGCTCCAACAGCCTATGGAAAAGGCTTTCTATTTGGGCAATACGCTCGAAAGCAGTATCTAGCCCTGTACCAGGAGCTGTTTGAGCTGCTTCCAGCAGCTTGGCTTTCAGTACACTCCTCCCTGAGTGAACTTTGCTCCAACAGCCTATGTAAAAGGCTTTCTATTTGGGCAATACGCTCGAAAGCAGTATATCTTTGGCTAGCTCCTCCCTTATGCCTCTAGTCCCCTTTGCTCAGCACACATCCGATTTCACCTTCTCCCTCTAAAATGTCAGGTTAAATCTTATATTGTGGTCGCTACCTCCTAGTGGTTCTTTTACCTTGAGTTCCCTTATCATATCCGGTTCATTACACAATATTAAATCCAGATTTGCCTTTAGACTCCACTACAAGCTGCCCTCAGAAACCAACTCGGAGGCATTCTACAAATTGCCTTTCTTGGGTTCCAGTACCAACCTGATTTTCCCAGTCTACCTGCATATTGAAATCTCCCATGACCACCGTGGCATTGTGTTTCTTAAATGCCAATTGTATCTCCTAATGTAACTTGAATCCTATATCCTGGCTACTGTTTGGGAGCCTGTAAATAACTCCCATTAGGGTATTTTTACCCTTTCTCACCTGTACCCACAATGACTCTACATCTTCTGATCCTATTTCACCCCTCGCTAAGGACTGAATTTTGTTCCTTACCAACAGAACTACCCCACCCCCACCTGCCTGTCTTTCTGATAGTACATATAACCTTGAATATTCATCTCCCATCTCCGATCCTCTTGCAGCCACGTCTCTGTAATTCCCACAACATCATACCTACCAATTTCTGTGCTACAAGCTCATCCACTTTGTTTCTTATACCACGTGCATTTAAATACAACACCTTTAATTTGGCATTCACCTCCCCTCCTCTCACACCGGTCCTGATTTTAATCAACCTTACTCTTATCCCTTCTTAAACTTCTGGTCCTAATACTTCTGGAGACGTCTGAACTTTTTCTGTACTCTCTTTCCCTTTAACTCCACCCTCACACTTCCAATTTGTCCACCCCCCCCCCCCCCCCTCCCCACTATTTAGTTTCAAGCTCTATCTACAGTCCTGGTTATACGGTTTGCCAGGTGTCTGGTCCCTGGTGGGCATAAGTGGAGTTTGTTCTGTTGGAACAGTTCCCTCCTTCCCCAACACTGGTGCCAATGTCCCACAAATTCAAACCCATTTCTTCCACACCAGTCTTTGACCTGGGTGTTCAACTCTCTAATCTTCTCAACCCTATGCCAATTTGCAGTTGGGTCAGGTAGCAATCCAGAGATTATTTGCCTTCATTAGTACTGATTCAATTTGCAAATGAACTTTTGGCAAACCTGCACCAGCACTCCCAAGTCCCTTTGCACCTCTGATTTCTGAATCCTATACCCATTTAGACAATAATCTGTGCCTTTAATCCGACTACCAAAGTGCATGACTGCACACTTTGCTATGCTGTATTCCATCTGCCACTTCTTTGCCCACTTTCCTAACATGTCTAAGTCCTTCTGCAGACTCCCTGCTTCGTCTACACTACCTGCCCCTCCAATTATTTTCATATCATCCATAAATGTGGCTGCAAAGCCATCAATGCCATCATCCAAATCATAAATAAACAGTGTGACAAGTAGTGGACCCAACACCGACTCCTGGAGTGTAATATGAACATTAAGCCCCACACCTGCAGAGGTGTTTTTCGAGGTGAAGTGCAACAAGGATTAAGAAAAGTTCACCACTTGAGGAAAAAATTGACCTCTCCATCAATGCACTAGCTTTTGATCGACTGGTGAAATGCAGGTTTGAAGATAAAGATTTCCGACAGAGCTAAACTCAATTTAGTTTAGTTTGTTATCAAGTGTACCGAGGTACAGTGAAAAGCTTTTTTGTAGTGTGCTATCTAGTCTGCAGAAAGACTGTACACAATTCAAGCCGTCCACTGTGTAGAGAAAAGAGTGAAGTGATTGTAATGAATGATTGCAGATCCACTTCTGGGATGAGCAAGCCAGCCCGGCTTGGGTGCCATCTTGGGTAAAGTAGAAAAAATGGCAGCAGTGGTCGCTTCTCTGGGTCCTTGACCACTCACAAGAGGCTTCTTTAGGCATAGCAAAATCATTGCTGTCTCTGCACAATTAACCAAATTCACAAAAAGGATAACAGAACAATGATGCATCATCTGCCAGGCCAAATACCCATCATTGATGTCCTACAGTTGGCTACATATAACCATATAACCATAACAGCACGGAAACAGGCCATCTCGGCCCTTCAATTGGGCAGGCTCAACACCAGACTGCTGAAATGGATACTCTGTTTCAAGCTGTGTTCTGGAGCAGATTGCCAGGTGGATCGGAAAAAAAGTATGAGGCAGTATTCAAAACTACTTTGAAGAGAACATAGAACAGTACAAGAACAGACCCTTCGACCCACAACGTCTATGCCAAACATGATGCCAAGTTAAATAATCTCCACATGATCCATATCCCTTATTTTCCTACTTATCCAAGTGCCTGTACAGAAGCTGCTTAAATGTCACTATCGTATCTGCCTCCAAGCCCCCCATGGTAAGTACGTTCCAAGCACCCATTGCTCACTGTGTAAAAATTATATATATTTTTTAAATGCCCTGTGTGGCGGCACCTGGGCACCAAGGGCACAACGAACCACCGGCTCTGGAGGACGGCGTCTTGGTGTGGGAAGCGATAGTCACGGAGTCGGTACCTGAGTTAGTATTTAAGGCCGGGCAACACCCGTGTC
This sequence comes from Malacoraja senta, assembly GCA_038087875.1. Taxonomy (NCBI): domain Eukaryota; kingdom Metazoa; phylum Chordata; class Chondrichthyes; order Rajiformes; family Rajidae; genus Malacoraja; species Malacoraja senta. The sequence continues at coordinate 62,211,983 of CM075978.1, forward strand.
CTGGGAGGAGTAGGGAGCTGTTTTGGAGAGGATAAACACGTCTAGTGCACACAACTCCTGTCCGACTAGTTTTTGGCTGGACTCCTGCGAGTCCCCGCTACACTGGTGACCCCTGACGCCCAGGAGTGTAATCCTGGATGGGAAATTTGAAGAAAAAAAGGAATTCTGCCGCTGCCACACACGAGGCCGACGAGGCCGGACTCAACGCCGTCTCCCTAAAGCTACCTACATTTTGGACCTCGCAGCCGGGGGTTTGGTTTCGACAGGCCGAATCCCAATTTTACATCCGCGGTGTTACAGCCGACGAGACTCGCTATCACTATGTGGTAAGTGCCCTTGACCAGCAGGCGGCCTGTCGGGTCATTCCTTACCTGGATAATCCGCCGGCGGCGGGTAAGTACACAGGCCTCAAGGAGCGCGCCTGTCAGGTCCTTGTTATGGGCGGGCTCGGCGACCGGATGCCCTCGGCCCTCATGAGCGGGATGCTCACGCACATGGGCGACCACCTGCCCTGCCCGCTTTTTGAATTTACTTCCCTGCAGCAGTTATTATTTTTTTAAATTATTAACATTATACTTATGGGCGCCTTTCAAAGACTCACAAGGACGCCTTACAAAATTTAATAAGCAGATTACAAAACATAAACAGAATAAAACAGAAAAACAAAAAAAGTAGTAGGGACTTCAACAACACAATTCAAAGAGAGAGCAGCGGCAGCTAATCGCGCTAGCGTTCACTCTCCCTTCCGGCAGCCATCTTGGGGACAAAACAAACAAAACACCTTTTAACATTGAACATCCACCACAGTGACTCCTACACACTCCTCACTGTGGTGGAAGGCGAAATATAGTTCAAGTCCTTCCCCTTGCTCTTCCGCGGTCGTGCGCCACGAGCCCCCGTTGATGGGACGATCTTGACTCCCGTAGCCGGCGTTCGGGCCCTCTGCATCGAGGCGCTCCACTCCCGCATCGGGGGGTTGTCAGCTCCCCCGCGCCGGGCGATCGAACCTCGCATCAGGGCTGGTCGAGCCTTCCGACTAGCCTCTCCTGAGACTGCGAGCCCTTGTTGGTAAGTCCACGGTGGTCGCGGTGGGAGCGATCCCAGGCAAGGGATCAGCTCCGATGTAAGTCCACGCCCCGCGGTGGGGCTCACGACAGTCCAAGGAGGCTTCCAGCTCCAGCGATGGTAGGCCGCAGAGCCCGGAGAATGTGATCCGAAAATCAATCACATCTCCGGGAAGGTAGGAACTTGAAAAAAAAGTTGCCACGAGACATCCGCCGGCAGATCGCAGGGGAGAGCTTCGAGGATCCCATCCGGGTAGCGGCCCGCGCTGATGAGCTGTGGATTTCTGACCAGCAGCAGGTGGGCGCGCTGGAATACCTGGAACCGTTTGGAATCCCCGGAATCGCTGGACAGGATTGATTCAATGCTCTGGCAGGCCCAGCGACTCAGGACGACTCACTGGCGCCCTCAGCAGCGCCAGCTGGCTGCCATTTCGGAGTACACAACGGACGTCCGACACATTGCCGGGAAATGCAACCTCATGTCTTGTCCTGTCCGGCAATTGCAGCCTCGGGAATAGATTATTCTGCCTTGGCGGCGGCTCTGCTGGCGGATGATGAGAGGCCATCCCGCTCACGGACACTTCAACTCAGTCGTGCCCTCGTGGCAACTTGCATTGTCCGCTTTGGGGTTCCACTTCACATCATGTCCGACCGGGGCGCCCAGTTCACGTCTGAACTGTGGTCCGCCATGGCCCGCCTGTTGGGGACGCAGCTCCACCAAGCGACAGCGTACCATCTCGTCAAATGGGTTGGTGGAGCGGTTCCACCGCTCTGAAGGCCGCCCTGAAGGCTCGTCTCACAGGCCCTGGGTGGATGGACGAGTTGCCATGTGTCCTGTTGGGGATTCGGACGGCTCCCAAGGAGGATCTGTCATCGTCCTACGGGAATTTGGTATATGTGGCTCCGCTCACTGTCCCTGGGGAGTTTGTCCCTGCTGCTGATGGGTCCCAGGAACCCCCGTCATCGATGATCCGCTTGCGGGAGAGGGTTGGCGCCCTGTCTCCCATCCTAACATCACGTCATGGAGTGGCCCCTTCCCATGTACCACTGCCACTGATGGGCTGCCCGTACATTTTTCTTCGCCATGACTCACATGTCGCCCTTGCAGCGCCCGTATGAAGGTCCCTTTCACATGCTGTGGCATGGGCCTACTACATTTGATTTGGACATGGGAGGCTGGGGTGAAACTATGTCTGTGGCTCGTTTGAAACCGGCCCACTTGAACCTGAGCGAGCCAGTCCATGTGGCTCAACCGCCCCGGTGCGGGCGTCCGCCGTCCCGGGCTCCCGGATATTCTTCCGAACCGAGCAAGCCCCCTTGGCGTGGGATTGTATCTACGCGTTCGGGCCGCCTCGTTCGGCGTTCTGGGGGGGTATTATGTGGCGGCACCTGGTGGCACCCAAGGGCACAACGAACAATTGGCTCTAGAGGGCGGCGTCTTGGTGTGGGAGGCGCTAATCTCAGGGTCGGTACCTGAGTTGGTATTTAAGGCCGGGCAACGCCCGTGTCCTGGGAGGAGTAGGGAGCTGTATTGGAGAGGATAAACACGTCTAGTGCACACAATTCGTGTCCGACTAGTTTTTGGCTGGACTCCTGCGAGTCCCCACTACACCTGCACATCTCCATTAAACTTTCCTGATTTCACCTTGCTGTGTCCTCTAGTCTTTATCATTTCCATACCAGGAAAAAGGTTCTGACTGTCTAATCTATGTATACCTGTCATAATTCTCTATCAAGCCCCCCCTCAGCCTCCAATGCCTGGAGAAAACAACCCAGGTTTGTCCAACTTCTACTTAGCGATGTGTAGGAAGGTCCTGCAGGTGCTGGCTTACACAGAAGATAGACACCAAATGCTGGAGTAACTCAGCGGGTCGAGCAGCATCTCTGGAGAAAAGGAATAGGTGACGTTTCACCAAAGACCGAAGCCAATTAACCTACTAACCTGCACATCTTTGAAATGTAGGAGGAAACCAGAGCACCCGGAAAAAACCCACGCGGTCACAGACAGAAACACAGCACAGACAGCACCCGTAGTTGGGATCGAACTCTGGTCTCTGGTACTGTGAGGCAGCAGCTCTACTGCTGGGTGGAACCCCTGGCTCACAACCGTTCAAAGTGGAGAAAGAGCATTTAGAATGATATTGCGAACATTGAGTTTATTCATTGGGACCACACAGAAGTCCTGTTTTAACAATGGAAGGAGTGCATCACATCTTAAACTGCACATTCCCTCGGCCTGTTTGTGGAAAAGTCTACAATTTCCACGTTGGACTCATTTGCCCCTTCAGACCCACAAAACTGGAGTGGAACTAAGTCATCCTATACCCTAAGGGACTGTTTAAGAAGAGGTAGCAACATATACATGCCGGCGCACTTGCAAACTTTTAAATCACTTAGCAAAAGAGTGATCTTCTTGGGCTTTCTTCCTTGGAGAACTTAGTCATCCAGATTGTGGAGCCAAGATTTCAAAAGTGCATACAAGGTAAACATAACTGACCTGCCATTTCAGATGCCTTCTCCTCTTATCGTATCCGCACCATAATCTATGTATGTGACTGTGAGCAATCCTATTAACAGCATACACTCACCATCATTACATTCTTTAGTCTAAGATGTGGCAGATTCAGCCAGAGATAAACCCCAGTCTCCTTCCTTCATTTGAAGAGGAAGGCAAACCATTTTTTGCTTGATGTTCCTATGCCAGATTATTTTGTGTCACCATGCAGATCAAAGAGCCTATTTTGGAGATGTGCTTTTATATAGTGAGACTCCTCACACTAGCAGACTACAGAGAGTAATGGAAGGTACTGTACTATAACCCGAGAAGGTGAGATCACGCAAACATTTAGTACTGGACGACTTGAAAAGACATGAGGAAAATTGAGATGGATGCACATGGATATTCTTGACACGTCAACAGGCCTTTTAGAGAGCCTGCCAGAGATGCCAAAGAGCGTGCAGTTCTTCCCCAACTAATTCTGGGTAATTTGAGAAGCTGTGTCCACCTAGTCAGCACAAGATGACATTCACACAATGTTGCCACTATCAAGTCAGAAGCACGGATTAAGTCCAGGTGGATCAGCGAAAGCTCAGCCCATTCCCAATTAAGTTCTGCTTGCTGTCAGCCAAAGAGTGCTAACTACAGTCGGGCACAGATATCTGCTTTATATGAGCTAACAGCTGGTATCGGGGAATTGTGATTGAGCATGATAATGGGTTGTGAGACGATGACAGCTGCAATGCATGTATTCATTGTATGTGTAGGAAGCAACTGCAGGTGCTGGTTTACACCGAAGATGAAGAAGGGTTGATTCTGAAGCTGCCTCTTGTTTGTCTGCAGTAGTTAGCAAATTCTGCCCTTGGGTTGGTTCAGCTATAACTGTTATACTGTCAGATCTTGGAATATTTGTGAATATATAAAATCTATTGAAAATTGTGCTATTAAACATTTGAAAAAAAATGATTATAAAAATTTAAACCGTAAAACAAAAAATATTTTAAATGCAGTTAAGCACGTGTAACAATAATGATTGGTTATCTGAACAATGTAAAAGCACATTAATTACTGTACAGGTCCATCGATTTTCCAGCATCCTTGATACCAGAGCCTTGCTGGGTTATCTGTTTTGATATTCAACTTCCTGACGGGCAGGACCCAGGTGGTGAGAATTGGCAGCCACACCTCCCTCACTGATCCTCAACACAGGCGCAACACAGGGCTGTGTGCTCAGTCCTCTCCTGTACTCCCTGTTCACGCACGACTGTACTGCTAAGCACAGCTCCAACATCATCTTAAAGTTCGCTGACGACACGACCATCCTGGGCCTCATCACAGACAATAATGAAACGGCCTTTAGAGAGTAGGTAAAGGCACTAAACAGCTGGTGCCAGGAAAAGAACCTCTCTCTCAATGTCAGCAAAACTAAAGAGATGATCGTGGACTACAGGAGACAGCAGGGGAGTGGACACCTCCCCATCCACATCGGTGATGCTGAGGTTGAAAGGGTCAGCAGCTTCAAGTTCCTCAGTGTGCACATCACTGAGGACCTCTCTTGGACACTGCACACGGACACAATAACTAAGAAAGCCTGCCAGCGGCTCTTTTTCCTGAGAAGGCTGAGGAAGCTTGACATGAACGCCAGCATCCTCACAAACTTCTACAGATTCACCATCGAGAGTCTGCTGACGGGCTGCATCACAGTCTGGTACGGGAAATGTTCTTCCCACGGCCGCAAATCACTACAGAGAGTGGTGAAGGCGGCACAGCACATCACTGGCAACTGTCTCCCGGCCATTCAGGACATTTTCCACCGGCGGTGCCTGCGGAAGGCACACAGCAACATCAAGGACCACAGCCACCCAGCACCCAGACTGTTCTCCTTGTTGCCGTCAGGCAGACAATATAGGAGCATGACCACCAGACTTAAGAGGAGTTTTTATCATCATGCCATCAGGCTTCTGAACTCATAAACACATCATATATGTTGATTATTTTATTTATTATTGTCTTTTACCTACCATTGTCACTTTTGCCTTATCTTTTTTTTTACCTTAATTTTATCCTTGTAATATCATTGCTGAGGTGACCCGTTGTCAAACACATTTCATTGTACCGTTGACCCTGTGTTAACCTACATATGACAAATAAAACTGAACTAAACTGAACTGGACCAACAGAGTTCACAGCCTCTGAGATGAGCTGAATGGTACTAGAAAGATCCACCTAGGCTGCTGGAGGGCCGAGATATAGGCCTGCAATGTCAGCCTTGGTTATCGGAATTGATCTGCCAGCTCTGGCCAGGCTGGAATTCCAAGGGCCCGGCAGCAGGGAGAAATTTTGATTTGCCGATCGGCCATGGAACTCCCGATGAAATCGAGATCCGTTGCCTCACCCGGCCTAGACACTATATTTTCGGGGTGATTTCCGGAGGACATTCAAGGCTGATAATTTTGTCCGAACTGAATGAGGTGCCAAACCACCAGTTGACGGAAAATTGGTGGTGAACCTGTATATCAAGAGTGTTTAATTGTCATATGTGCTTACAACAGAACAATGAAAATCTTTCTTGCTTCAACTGTACAGGCCCATTAATGCAAAAACACGCATCAATATATACAATAAATGTATCATTATTTCCCAGTACAACTCCTGGCAAACTGCAAGAAACTGGTGCCCTGCAGCTGGGCTTCATGAGGAGTGCTTAGCTGAATGACTTAGCTGCTAAGACATCTCAGGAAGTTCAGCAATTCCTTGTTTATGCAAGAGCCCATTGGAAGTAACTTGGATTATCTGTCTGGCAATCTATGTGAAATATATTGTATGCCAAATTAGTTGGCCCATTAATTCCACGGAATATTAAAGAAAGCACCAAGGTCATTAGTTTTTTTTTAAATCGTAAATTTTTAAGTTTTGATTGCCTTTAATTGGCACATGCTTATGTTCATTACATTTCTTGCTGTTCTGGACTCTAGGCTTTTCATTTTAATGGAAAGTAGGAGTGAAAAGCATGGCATTGGGAGAATGAGACATGATATCCGTTTATTCAATGTCTGTGATTGATCCTGCCTACATTGCGACAGTGGGCACGGTATTTTCAGGATTGTTATAAATCAGCATTACTTATCAGATCATTCTTCTTCCACAGTAACATGGTAATTAATAGAAGGGGAGTCATTTTCCCAGAGAGCTTCAAATTCAGATCAGTGAATTGTCATTTACACCAGGGCGCACTGAAATTCCTTGTTCGCATGGAACTGAGTATGCAGTGTACAGTGATGATAAATACAACAATAAATATTAAAATGAGTGCAAATAACAAACTGGTGCAAGATTGTAGTGGCATCCAAGGTAGTGAAATACAATATTATCAATACTAACGTGAGAGAGGGAGAATCTAATGGAGATGTGCGAGGCACAGAGAGGAGTGGGTGCCTGGACTGCACTGCCAGTGGTGGAGATACAATAGTGCACATGGAAGTGCAGGAAATAGAGGGTTATGGATCATGTACTGGCAGATCAGATCAGTTTAACTTGGTACCATGTTCGCCACAAACATTGTGGATCAAAGAGTCCTTTCCTGTGCTGTACTGTTCTATGTTCTTTAAGTGACTTCTGACATCCCAAGTCCTTTCCTCAATTAATAAGGTACCAGTCAGCTTGGATGAGTACACTCAACGCCACTTGAGAATTTTGTGACCATCCAGAACATTAAGCCTGAATTTACCACCCTAAACATCCATTCCCCAGATCAGATGTACTGTGGGTGCCCTCTGCACCATCTATGAAATACATTTAAACCCCTGTTACACTGTGCGAGCTGACCCACGAGGTACCCCGAGTTTAAAACAAATTTAACTCGTGGTAATCACGTACAATTAACGTAGCGGGAACGTCGGAACTCGTGGACGCAACTTAGCGACTCGTGGCGCTAACGGCAGGTACCCGTGAAACTTGTTAACTCTTGAAAAAGTTCAAACATGTTTGAACTTTTCCACGAGTAAAATGTACTCTTGAGGTTAAAATTTAAAACATTTCAACTCGTTGTAAGAACGTAGTGGCCCGTGCGTTTACCTTTGTGACTCGTGATTCTACCGTGGGAACTCTTTTTAGAAACAATAGTCAGGGACAGAAATATCAGTTACTTAGACTTTTTTAAGACAAATTCTGCTTAACAAAGTAAAAGTTATTGATAAGGTGACAGAGTGGGTTGAAAAGAAAAAATTGCTTGAAGTTTATATATAGATTTTGTGTATTTGGGACTGAGCTCACAACCTTAAGACAAACCAGTATTGAGGAACAGCGTGAGAACATTTTATGACACTTCATGGCAGCCTAATCTGAGGTTTGCCAGTCACGTCCAGAAGCCATCTCTACCAGTGCTGTTGAAGAAGACAGGGTTGTGTTCACCTCTCCTGCACCTCTGTTCCGTAGGACAACACCAACTCTTTCATTATGCGGATGTTAAAGGCTGGGTTTTAATCTCAAGCCATGATGCCAGATTCCCGATCTCTTTACTGAACTTTACTGAATCAAAGGGTTCTATATGAGGTACTGCCTCAAAAAGGCAGTCAGCATTGTCATGGACCCACACTACCCTGGCCATGCTCTCATTTCATTCCTGCTGAGCAGAAGGTATAAGAATCTGAAAACCATGACCTCCAGGTTCAAGAACAGCTTCTTCCCAACAACCATCGGGCTCTTGAACGCTACAAATGCTAACTAAACTATGAACTACAAACTGCCTTGGTTGCACTAAGGACTTTGGGATTTTTGCAATAATACTGGATTTTTTAATATATATTTTCTTTGTTTAGTATATTATCTATGAGTATTGTGTTTATTGGCCTGTTATGCTGCTGCAAGTGGGAACTCTTTAACAGCGGGCAGGCAGCATCTCTGGAGAGAAGGAATAGGTGATGGGATGACATTTCCAAATTGGGGGAGGGGGGGGGGGTGAGGGGGGTGGGGTGGAGGAGAGGGGGTGGAGAGTGGAGAGAGAGGAGGGGGAGACAGATGGGGGTGTCTTCATTCACTGGCTGCGGGTGCCTGTCACTGAAACAGGTAGGTGAGATTTCACATCCACCTTGTGTGTGTGTCTCTCCCTCCATCCCTCACATAGGCTGAGAGACTCTGCCTCTGTGAGTGTACGTCCCTTTCTCCCCCTCTCCCTGGGCTCTATACGCTCATTGTTTGCTATGAGAGACTTTGAAAAATAAGAATCACATTTCACACATTGATTTTATGACTTTTAATTCTTAACATGACCATAATCACAATCTTTTACCCGATGGCAAATAAGATCCCAAAGTGCAGTGTTAAAGTGCTAATGTTCCCGGGGAACATGAAATATTGTTACACAAATTCTGAGATGTAATAATTGATTAGTGATAATGCCAGTAATATTGTGAGTGCCAACAGTATGTCGATCTCACAATATTACTGGTATGATCACGAACCCGGAGACCACGGTATCCCGGCTGGAGTTTTACAACTTGGCACGGATTCATATCATGATCCTACCCCCCCCCCCCACCATCCCCCATAAACTGGGATGAGGCGAACATGGTATTGATATTGGGTTATTTTGTCACCTGAATGTTTGCGAGTTTTGAAATAAAGCCGTACATAAGTGCAATAAATAGCTAGCGCAAAGAGAAAGAAAATACCAGCATGCAGATACAACACAACAAAGTTTCGAGTTTTTTTGTCCAAGAGCTGTAATGGGGTATATCAGGAGATCAGGACTTCAGTTATGAGAAGATAGACACAAAATGCTGGACTCAGCGAGACAGGCAGCATCTCTGGAGAGAAAGAATGGGTGACGTTTCGGGTCGAGATCCTTCTTCACACGCCGAAAAACTTCCGTTTCAGCAATCTAATGACAGTGAGGAAGGAGCTGTCCCTGAATTAGGTAGTACATGTATGTGAGCGTTTGTATTATCTGCTCATGGGGTGAAAGGAGAGGAAGGAATGGTACGTTGGCTGCTTCCCGAAGCAGGTCGAAGTGTAGATTGAGTTGATAGGGGGAAAGCTGGCCTGTGTAATAGACTGCACTACATTTGCAAGTCTCTGTAATATATACTGCGCTCTTGGGCAAAGCTGCTCCCAAAACAGGCATTGATGCATCACAATATGATGCTTTGTACGATGTAGACTGTGGAAGCTGGTAGGCTGCCCAGGCAATCAGACATGACTCCGGTGACTCTCATGTGCACTCTGAACTCGTCAGCTGGACAGAGGGAAAAAAAGGTGAGTAAAAAAAAGGTGACTTCAACATCAGCATGTGACCTGGGTCAATCTTGGGCGTTTCACATCATTGCTGGTGAATCTTTTTGATAAGAAGCTTGCTAGAGATGGCTCCCAGAAAAGTTCGACGAAAGGGAAGAGCAGAGCCTTACAAAAAACCTGCCATGGAGGCTATAGTCATACAGGAGGAGGAGGAGGAGAGGCAACAGGAGATTCAACAGGAGATTCAACAGCCAATTTAAACAAGGCAGGCTTTTTATAGTATGTAAAAAAAAAGCATGACATCATTTTTTTAACATGTGATGATTTTTCAACACGTCGATATACATTGTTGCCTCAAGATTAACGGGAGAGGAACTTGGTACACTCGGGAGACGAACTTGGAACATCGCAGAAATGAGAAGTAAACGGCAAACTTAGACATACCCGTGGGAACTCGGTTAAACTCTGGATCATAAACTTGTAGTCTCGTACGCAACCACGAGTCTTTCACTCGGGGTACCTCGTGGGTCAGCTCGCACAGTGTAACAAGGCTTTGAGTTACTATTCTAATGGCACATCCCAAACTTGTAACCTCCAACACCAATAATGACAAGGTTAATGGGCACAGGTCATTCACTCTCATGGCCTACAAAGAATATTGCCATTTTTTTCATTGTACCCAAAACTATTGTTGAACTTTACCGGGGTAAATGCAGTGATTCAAAACGATTCCTCACTGTCATATCCTGAGAGCAATTAGGGACGGGAAATAAATAATTGTCCTACCAGTGATAGCCACATCCAAATATATAAATTAGGAATGGAATGATTAAATAGTTGTGCTTGGTTATGACATGAAAGTGGGCTTTTGTGTTGTGAGCGGAACTGAAGCTATCAAGGTTTCTGATTGTTTCAACTTTTTGATTTTGGCTTGAAAGGATGCACTGATATTTCCAGCTAATGAAACTTATTACTGTGTTGAAAATGTCATTATGCTTTTCTAAAATCAGTTTTCTTCATGATTCTGCTCCATGGTTTTTAAATACCCTTTTCATTGGGTGGTACATTTCAAAAATGAATAAAAACAATGCCATTACTGCAGCTTTATCAGAGTTCTGAAAACAGCCGATGAATCTGAAGCATTTGCCGGGTTAATGTTGGGTTCTCATGATAGTATTTCCTCAAGTGCTATGACCATGGATTATGGACAGTGGTCTTACCTGGGTGGGCAAGTGTGTGTGATGTCTGTCATGTTTAATACAGATGCAATTAATCAGAGAGTTGATTCTCACAGTAGACTCCAGCCAGTGAATGCCAAAGACTTGTAATGTCAAGGTGAGCCTCTTTTATTCAAGTTCTTACTTTTCTTTGTCTGGCAGAGGCTGTGGAAGAGTGTTTAATAGAGCAATGAATCACATAGTGGCAGCAAATTCAGAAGGGGCCACCCTATAGTATTGTCTGCCTGTCTACATCCTTGTCCCCTCTCCATCTCCCCCAGTATATTCCTCCTCCAGGTGTTGGACAAGGGCTGTGGGCTCATGATGGTCAGATTGTGAAGTATGCAGCAGATGATGATATCAAAGAATCAATTATGTCTGGAAAATCGTGCACAGAGCCTCCTTCCATTAGTGATCTGTAGGCTCCAACTCTTGCTTTGAGATCGTCGATGTCATTGGGCTCTTGGTCGTCCCATGGTCCTGATTATATTGGTCTTCATTTCCACCCGTAGGAGCCTGCAGAAGAGTGAGGCTGAGGAAGGAGGGAATATTTCCCCAAAATCAGCCATCTATGTGAACTATGGTAGGCACTAGAAGCTCGAGACTGAAGGAATTGTGTGAGTGTTCCAAAACTGTTCCATTGATTAAAGGATCTGCAAGGGTTCTGAACATCCTACAGTTTTCATACTATAGAGATCTCAAAATAGGAGCATAACGTGAATGTAGGGAAACTAGCAAATTGGTATATGAAGTGATTGATCTCTACTCAAGGGGAAATAAATTATGTACCTTTTCCTTGAGTAGAAAACATCATTTGCATCTCAAATGCAGTGAGAGCAGCAGGCTGTGATATAAGTATTAAAACAGCTGTTGTTGCCTGGAATGATTCCAACACCTCGTAGAGCTGGGTGATGGTGATCTTTAATTCTACAGGTTGAACATTGATTTTCTGGCAACTGATAATCCGTAATTCAGCGAATAATTCAGCGGGTTCGAATCTCTGGAAAACATGGATAGGTGATATCGGGACCCTTCCTCAAAATTATTCAGATAACTGAGTTACTGCAACACTTTGTATCGTTTCACTTCAAAACTAGGCATGGTTACTGTGGGTTTCTCTCCAGGGACATGGTGGGAGCTGGGGATGGGTCAGCAGGTCATTCCATTCACATTCAGTTTATGTTTTATCTTTGTCTTTTTAAGTTTCTAACCCATGGGAGGGGTGTCATTAATGGACCAGGGTTTCATTATCACTGTTGTTTCATTATCACGTGACCTCAGTGGACCCGGAAAAAGGATAATCCTGAAAGGCTACCGGATGCCGGAAAATCGTTGTTCAACCTGTATGAGCAAAGCAATCCAGGTCTGGGTCCAACTACAGTCAACACTGGATTGCAAAACTGTATTCTCTGATACATTGCTTCCCAGAGAGCTTGTAAGAGTGTGGTTCTTTGTATGCACTTGGGGAATAGTCTGTGCCATGAAACTTTCTTCCTCCAACTCTGGATTCTTAGCGGATGTCTACTGTTGTATTGCAACAGCATCCTTCATACAGCAGACCCACTGAAAACAAGTACTGAAGTACCCAAGGCAAGATGGAATTCTTTCATAGCTTAACCAAGGTTGCTTTCATAGCTTGGATTCACTTTGAGGCTCCAAGCATCCTCCAAGATCGTGCACAGCAACTGAACACCAAAGTGACAAATGTGCAAGGCACTATTCAAAGTGCTAGGGTGCTGTGAATGGGCACTGTGAAAAGCAGGTGCCCTGTAAATGACCCACTGTGTTTCTTAATGAATAGACCTGATCCAGTTTTAGCAGCCAGTGTCCGAATGTGTGTTAAGAGTTGGTGCCTCACAGCTCCATACTTAACTGGATGATGTGCTCTTTGAATCTCCAGTGTTACCCTGTTTGCACAATTTATGTACAAAAACATTGAAATTTCCTCACCTGACATAAACGATGTTCAATGGAAATAAATTTCCAGCCCAAAATGGGCATTATCGTAATAGCAAAATACTATAATTTGTTTGAAATATGAAACTAAAACATAAAATGTTTGAAATACTCAAAGGGGGCAGCATTTGTGAAGAGGGTTGCAGAGTTAAGGAATTTAATTGAGATGGATCAATTTGAATTGGACTTTCCACTATTGATATGCTGCTCTTCCTTTTAACCTTAATAGAATTCTTCACTCAAGCAGGCTGTGAATTATTAATAATCCACCAAAACATTCTTATTTGGATTACATTTGTGATTGAAAGATATAGCATAGAAACAGACCGTACGGCCCACTGAGTCAATACTGACCATTCCATCGATTACTTGTTCACACTAGCTCTTTGTTATTCCACTTTCACATATCCAATTAACCTACAAACCCGCACATCTTTGGAATGTGGGGTGGGGGTAAGAGCACTTGGAGGAAACCCACGCGGTCGCAGGGAGGTAGACACAAAAATGCTGGAGTAACTCAGCGGGACAGGCAGCATCTCTGGAGAGAAGGAATGGGTGACGCTTCGGGTCGAGACCCTTCTGATGTCGGGAGGGGGCAGGACAGAGATGGAATGTAGTCGAGACAGTAAGACTGGTGGGAGAACTGGGAAGGGGGAGGGGATAGAGAAGGAAAGCAAGGGCTATTTGAAGTTAGAAAAGTCAATGTTCATATCGCTGGGGTGTAAACTACCCAAGCAAAATATGAGGCGCTGTTCCTCCAATTTGTGCTGGGCCTCACTCTGACAATGGAGGAGGCCCAGGACAGAGATTGGGAATGGGATGGAGAGTTGAAGTGCTGAGCCACCAGGAGATCAGGTAAGTTAAGATGGACTGGTCGCAGGGAGTACGTGCAAACTCCACAAAGACAGCACCAAGGTCAGAATTGAACCCAAGTCTCTGGAGCTGTGAGGCTGCAACTCTTGACACCTGCGCCACTGTGCCGCCCAAGTGTACATTAGCTAGGTTTAGATTTAATATTTTTACATATACATAGGTACAATGAAAAGCTTTGTTTTTCATGCTATCTAAGCAGATCAGATATACCATCGATACAATGACGTCAAACTTAAGTACAATTGGTGGAGCAAAGGGGAAGATGCAGATTGCAGAATATAGATCTCAGTATTGTAGTGCATCAGCTTCACAGACAAAATCCAATCTAAATCTGTCATTGTACATCGATACCTAAAAGCATATTTTCCTATTTCCTTCTATCTTGAGTACTAAAGCAAAAATACTTAAATACTTAACCTACAGAGATCTTCAATTTTAGTTTCACTCCAGATTTTCTGCCTACTCTGCTGAAGCTCTATTAAAGACCACCATAGTCAGTTATTTTCTAATGGAATTAGGCCGTATCTGTTCCCACATCCAAATACCTACAACTTAATAGAATTTGTTTCTGATTGTAAAATAACAAAAGAGTATTGGTACTCCCATGAGCCATCAGTTCTCTGATTCAGAATGCAGTTATGATAATGAATAATAATATGAATAAAAAGCATTAGAGATCAGGTATGTAGGAGGAACTGCAGATGCTAGTTTACACCAAAGATGGACACAAAATGCTGGAGTAACTCAGCGGGTCAGGCAGCATCCTTGGAGAAAAGGAATAGGTATAATGTTACTCCAGCATTTTGTGTTTATCTTTAGAGATCAGGTACATGGATAGGAAAGGTTTAGAATGATATGGTCCAAACGCGGGCATTAGTGTAGATGCAGCATCTTGGTCGGTATGGGCAAGTTGGGCTGAAGGGTCTGTTTCTGTACTATGACTCTATCTATCTGATATATCATGTAGTTCACTGTCTGTGCTAATGTCATGTGTTTAGATAAAACAATGGCAGGTACGCATTTTCAGAATTGAAGAATGATAGAACATGAAGTAGCCTGCAGTGCTTTGAAAGAGCCAACCAGTTTGTCTCACTCCCACTTTCCCATAACATTGGATTTTCTTTTATTGTTTTTTTATTTTTCTAAATCCCTTTTTTTTTTAAGTTGGCAAATATCATAACATTTCAAATTCTCCAATTTAAAAAAAAAATTGCCATGTGAATTGGTTTACATAGAAACTATTTGATGTGCACTGCATGCTTTCCTTTTCTTTCCAGGATGCAGCAGTAGACATAATTTTGAAAACTAAAGAGGAGAAAGATGCAGAACTAGATAAGAAGATAGAAGCTATGCGGAAGAAGAATGTAGCGCTAATGAAAAGATACCATGTATGTAACTTTCATTAAATGGTTTTGAATCATGCAGAATGTGAATTCTTCCTTACTTTAAGTAGCATTTGAATAAGCTATTTCTGATTAAAGTAGCAGTTCTATATTTTTTATATTTCTATATATTCTATATTTTTCCTGCTCATACTGGGTTTGTGGGCATCTATGCTCATTAATTTTTCTATTTTTCTGAATTGACTGTTAACTTTGTTGCAAAATATTTAATCTTAGCTTTATAAATTCTATAGTTATTTGACATTTTCTATCCAAATGTAATGGAAAAAATAACGTGAAGTATGCCATCCAATTCTACATCGTCACTATTTTATATTAGGAAATATCAAAGGTCAAAATCATAAAGGGTGGCGGACAAATTGACTAGAATGGTTCCAAATTTGAGGAATTTCCCTTTGTAAACTTAGACTTTGGATGCTAGGGTGTTCTTCCTTGGTGCACAAAGAATGATGGGAGTAAAAATAGAAAATGATCAAATCACTCAGCAAGTTTTGCAGCATTTGTGGAGAGAGGATTTGAGAGTGTTGTCCCTTCAGATTTCAGCATATGCAATATTTTTCTTTTTGAGGGGATTTCATAGCGCTGTATAAAATCGTGTCTGGTTTAGAGAGGGTAAATAGAGGAACACTGCTACTGTTAGTAGTCATTTTAATAATCTGGATACAAGTGAAAACTGCAAATGTTACAATAGAGATGCGAGGAAAAACTGAATGTAGCGAGTAGTTATGATCTAGTGCTCTGTCTGTAAGGCTGGCGCAAACTGGATCATCTCTATATAACTAAAAGTCTTCATCTTGTTTGTGTTTGTGCCCACGATGTATCTCTGTGTCAATCTGGTTAATTCCTATCTTCTTCCAAATGCTAGGCCACAGCCTTCACATTTTCACACATCCTACTTACATTTTTCCCGTGGTGACGATAAACATCTTCCCGTCGCATTTCCACCTATGTTTCCGAAGTTATCGACGATTCAATTTAAAAAAAGGAAAAAAACAGTTCTCACACACAGCCACAGTGCCACAATGACATCACAATGGGACGTTGCCAATGGTAACCTCAGCATGAGGTTGCTGCCCCTATCTAAAGGGGCTGCTCCTCAAGTTCTGGTTGCATTTTAGTCCCAGGATCTTGGTGTTTGGACACAAGGCTGGGAGTTGGGAGGGCCGATCGGGGGGATGGGAATCTCCCTGTCGGTTTGCTCCAGGGCCTGGCTGAGATGCCCCTTTGCGGGTCCAGGCAGCGGGCGGCGATGGTCACACCAGAGTCGGCTGGCTGCCCCTCTTCCGGGCTTACGTCTGCGCACGCGTGTACCTGTAGAGGGAACACGCGGTGTCCATGGGGACGCTGGAGGCTTTCTGTCAACGCTGGTCGCTGAGGGGGAGGAGAATGCTGCGCGCTGCCATCGAGGGAGGGAGAGGGAGAGAGTGCGCCCGCAACCATCCCCACACATCGAGTCCACGCTGCCCGCCGTCCCACTCCCACAACCCTCACCCCTCCCGCCCCCACCCACCCCCCCGCACTGGGGGCGGGGCGCAACAGGTCCCACTTGGTCTAGTAGCTTTTAAAAAGAAATGAGATAGGTACAAGAGAGAGAATAATGTGTAGTTATGTGGAAAGAATTGGGGAAATGGGACGAATAGTGTCTCTACCAGGAGCCACGATAGACTCGATGGGCCAAGTGACTATTTCTGTGCATTAAAAGTTCAACATTTAGTTGACAGAACTGCACCATTACTGGGAATGGTATGCTATGATTTAGCTTAGTTTATTATTAACACGTATACCAAGGTACAGTGAAAAGCTTTTTGTTGCGTGCTATCCTGTCTACAAAAAGACCATACTTGATTACAATCAAGCCGTCCACAGTGTACAGATAATTGATGAAGGGGACAACATTTAGTACAAGATAAAGTACGATAAAATCTGATTTAAGATAGTTCTAAGATCACCATGAGATAGATGGGAGGTCAGAACCGCACTCTGGCTGGTGAGAGGTCAGTTCATTTGCTTGATAACAGGTGGGAAGAAACTGTCCCTGAATCTGGAGTTGTGTGTTTTCAAATTCTGTATCACTTGCCTGATTGGAGAGGGGAGAAGAGAGAGTTACTGGGGTGAGACTGGTCCTTGATTATGCTGGTGGCCTTGCCGAGGCATCATGAAGTGTAGATGGAGTCAATAGAAGTCCTCAACTCTATAATATTTTGCAGTCTTGGATGGAGCTGTTACCAAATCATGCTGTGATGCATCCTGATAAAATGCTTTCCACGACGCACCTGTAGAAGTTGGTGAGGGTTGTTGGGGACACGTTGAACTTCCTAAGCCTTCTAAGGAAGTAGAGACATTTGTGTGCTTTCTTGGCCATTTGCTTTGATGTGGCTGGTCCAGGAGTAATTGCTGGTGATATTTATTCCATTGAACTTGAAGCTTTAAATCATCTCTACTTTAGTGCAATCAATGTGTACTGGGGTGTGTTTACGGCTTGGTTTTCTGAGTCAATAACGATTTCCTTTGTCTTGCTGACATTGAGGGAGAGGTTGTTGTCTTGGCAGCAGGTTACGAGGTTCTCAATCTCTTTCCTGTACTTCGTCTCATCATTATCTGATATCCAGCCCACTACGGTGGCATTGTCTGCAAACTTGTAAATTGAGTTGGATTGGTAGTTGGCTGCACAGTCATCAGTGTTTAAGGAGTATAGTATGGGGCAGGAAACGCATCCTTGCATCAGTGTTGAGGATTATCGTAGAAGGTGATTTGCCATCAATCCTCACTGATTGTGGTCTATTGGTCAGGAAGTTGAGGATCCAGTTGCCGAGGGGCTACCAGTGAGCACAGAAATGCACCTACAATCTTACAGCCACACAGCACAGAAACCGGTCCAAAGACCACCCATGTCTATGCCAACCATCAAGTACCTTTCCATACTAACCTTTTTACGTTGCACTTAGTTCTGTAGCCGACCATGCCTTGACACTTGAAATGCTTGTCCAGATATTGTTTACATTTTTAGTGTATGTGCCTTCATCCACCTTGGACAGATACAGATTACAGCCATCTTCTGGGTGAAATTTTAGTGAGGTGAAAATACAGTTTGACATTTCTGGTTACATTTTGATCTCAATTCCTGGCTTTAAATTATCGGTATAATGATATACAATGTTGTTGATTAATCCCTTGTTTTGATTCATGGAGGCAATCTAATGTTGGGCTACCAAAGATTTGTAAACTTTAACTTTAATTTACCCCAGTTTGCATTGACGGCGCCGAGGTAGAGATGATTGAAAACTTCAAATTCCTATGAGTTAATATCGCCAACAACTTCTCCTGGACCGCCCATATTGAAGCAACGACCAAGAAAGCACCCCAATGTCTCTACTTCCTTCGAAGGCTTAGGAAGTTTGTCATGTCCCCTAAAACTCTCACCAACTTCTACAGATGTACCATAGAAAGCATTTTATCAAGATGCATCACAGCTTGGTTTGGGAACAGCTCCATCTTAAGGGGCTGTCCCACTGTACGAGCTAATTCAAGAGCTCTCCCAAGTAAAAAAAAAAAATCAAACTCGTGGTAAGCACGTAGAATGTACGTAGCAGGCACGTCGGAGCTTGGGACTTCTCTTAGCGGCTCGTAACGCTAACGGCAGGTACTCGAGAAACGCGGTAAGCTGAAGATTTTTCAACATGTTGAAAAATGTCCACGAGAGCCCCAAGTACCTACGAGCGGCTATTACCGTAATTCTCCGAGTTCGAATCAGGGGAAACTTGGGAGAACTCTTGAATTAGCTCGTACAGTGGGACAGCCCCTTAAGTCTGCAAGAAATTGCAACAAATTGTAGACGCAACCCAGACCATCACACATACCAACCTCCCTTCCATTGACTCCATTTATACCTCACGCTGCCTCGGCAAGGCCAGCAGCATAATCAAGGACGAGTCGCACCCTGGCCACTCCCTCTTCTCCCCTCTCCCATCAGGAAAAAGATATAGAAGTGTGAAAACGCACACCTCCAGATTCAAGGAACGTTTTTTTTCCAGCTGTTATCAGGCAACAGAATCATCCTACCACAACCAGAAAGCGGTCCTGAATTACTATCTACCTCATTGGTGACCCTCGGACTATACTTGATCGGACTTTGCAGACTTTACCTTGCACTAAACGTTATTCCCTTATCATGTATCTGTACTCTGTAAATGGCTCGATTGTAATCATGTATTGTCTTTCCGCTGACTGGATAGCGCGCAACAAAAGCTTTTCACTTGGTACACGTGACAATAAACTAAACTAAACTAATGAAAGTGATATTTGATTATTGCAGGAAATTGAAGAAGATAAAAAAATGGCAGAACTTGAAGGAATGGCTGTCGTCACTCGGAAAAGTAGACCAGAGAGTCTCATGATCACGATTACAAAATCCCCAAATGTAAGTTGTTTTAACAGCAGGGTTTTTCTTTGGATGCAATTGAGGGGCTAATGAATACACTATTCGTAGTTCTTGAAAATATTAATCCTTATGAACATCCTTCACAAGAATTGTCTTCTGAGCTTTCCATTCTTTAATTTTCCTGTACAGCTGTTTTTCTACAACAGGATAGTTGTACTCATAAGAAACTTGGTGGTAGAGACTTTAGGGTGGCAGAGTGGCGCAGCGGTAGAGTTGCTGCCTTACAGCGCCGGAGATCCTGACTATGGGTGCTGTCTATATGGAATTTGTATGTTCTCCCTTGTTGGGTTTTGTATGTCCTCCCTTGTAGGACCATGTTGGGTTTTCTCTGGGTGCTCCCACACTCCAAAAACGTACAGGTTTGCAGGTTAATTGGCTTCTGTTAATTGTAAATTGTCCCTATTGTGTAGGATAGCGCTAGTGTACGGGGTTATTGCTGGTCAGCCCACCCTCGTTGGGCAGAAGTGCCTGTTTTCATGCTGTATGTCCAAAGCCTAAAGAAAATCATGTTATAAGGACCATTGTGTAAATGGGGAAAAGGAGGTTCGGGGCTAGAGAATTTCAAACTGGCAATAACAACGTTATTTTTTGTGCAGGAATTTTAAAAATAAATGTATTTGTAATAGCTATACGTTTATTTTGTTATTGTAAGCTAAAAATACTAAAGGATGCATCCTTGCACAAGAGGATTAGATTGGGTAGAATTTGTTAGGTGTACTCAAGACAGTTTCCTTAAACAGTATGTGGATAGCCCAACTCAAGGAGGACCTTGTATTGGCAAACAAACTTGGCCAGATGACTGTGTTATGGTGTAAGAGCATTTTGGATTTAGTGATCACAATTCCATAAGTTTTAAGATTATTTGGAATACTTAATTGGGGCAAGGCAGAATACAATGTCGTGAGGTGGGAGCTAAGGAAGGTGGATTGGAAGTGGTAGTTATTGGGTAAATCCACAAATGGCAATGGGACTCAAAGTTATGGGGTAAATCCACAAATGGCAATGGGACTCATTTACAGGCTAGCTAATCAAAGTGTAGGGTCAGCATGGGCCAGTAAGGAGGAGGAATAAGGAAGGTAAGGGAATCATGCATGATCAAGGAGGTTGTAAACTTGGTCAGGAAGAAAAGACAAGCGTATGTCAGGTTTAAGAAGGTGGCATCAGATGGGGCTTATGAGGAATATAAAGCGAGTCATAAAGAGCTTAAGCAGGCGATTAGAAGGGACAAAGGAGCCCATGAAATATCATTGATGAGTCAGAGTAAGGAAAATCCCAAGGGTTTTTATAGGCGTTAAAAACAAGAGGATGACCAGGGGGAAGGTAGGACCGCTCAAGGATAAAGGAGGGAATCTATGCTAAGAGTTGGAGAATGTAGTACTTTACATCTGTATTCGCAGAGGAGAAGGTCTTGGAGGACAGCGAGATTAGTGGAGAATACAAATTGGCTAGGGCAGTTTGAGATCGAGAAGGAGGTGGTGCTGACCTGCCCATGCCGACCAACATGCCCCATCTACACTAGTCCCTCCTGTCTGCGTTTTGCCCAGATCCCTCATCCCCAGGGACTGATGGGATATATCCCAGGTTATTGAGGGAGACAAGAGGGAAGATTGTGGGAGCCTTAATGAGGATCTTTGTTTCTTCTCTCGCAACTGGCGAAGTCCTGGAGGACTGGAGGGTGGCCAATGTTGTTCCTTTGTGTGACTCCAAGATCCCTCTGCACATCAATGCTGTAAACGGTCTTGTCATTAACTGTATACTTTCTCCTTACATTCAACCTCCCAGTGGTCACGTTAAACACCATCTGCCATTTCTCTGCCCATTTCCATAGCTGATCTGTATCCCGCCATATCTTCTGACAGCTTTTCTTACTGTCTACAACTTCTCCAATTTTGGTGTCGTCAACAAAGTTACTCATCGACCCATCTACATTTGTGTCCAGGACATTTTTGTATATCACAAATGGCAAAGATCCCAGCACAGATCCATTCCAAAATCAATTTGTCACAAATCTCCAGCCAGAATATCTACCGTCCATCACAACCCTCTGTCTTCTATGAATAACCCAGTTCTGAGTCCATAAAACCAAGTCAATCCATGTGTACAACATCACCGTCCTACCTTCATCAATTTCCTTCATCACCTCACAAAAATCAATCAAGTTAGGGAGACATGACCTGCCTCGTAGAAAACTGAGCTGACTGTCCTTAATTAGCACATTCTTTTCCAAATGTTAACGAGCAAGTTTGTTCGTGCCAAGATTTACTATAATGAACACTGAGCTCAATAAAAAATGCATTTTAGACAACACGGCAGAGGCAGTGTGGGGTAATGAAGTTGAATTGGATCTGGGGGTAATCAGCGAAAATTTGATTTTGCTGTCAAGCTAGAAGCTCACAGTTGGGAGGTAAGAAGTGGATCCATTTCCAAAGATGTCTGTTTTAGAGTCACAGTGGTTAAAATGTATCTGAATATATAGAAAGGTACATTATGGTAAAGAAGATAGAAAATTGAAAATCACGATTTTCAACGGACTTGATGAGCAGAACTTGCAAAAGAACGAAGATTTCAACAATTCAATTCAATTCAAACATCATAGATATAGGCCTTTCTGCCCACGAAGACTGACTAATGCTGACCATCAAATATCATAGAAACATAGAAAATAGGTGCAGGAGTAGGCCATTGATCATCCAAAATCAGTACCCTGTTCCTGCTTTTTCCCCATATCTCTTGATAGCCCTAAGAGCTAAATCTAACTCTCTCTTGAAAATATCCAGTGAATTGGCCTCCACTGCCTTCTGTGGCAGAAAATTCCACAGATTCACAACTCCATTTACAAATCCTATTTTATTCAGTCCCCAAGTTTTTGTTCTGTTTTTTTGTGTGTAGATTTTGGCAATGAGTGCATTGATAGATTTGCCTTTGGACCGAATTTAAATGAAAAATAATGTTCTAATATATAGTTTATTGTTCCAGGCTGTAGTATATGATTTGATTTATTTAAACCCATTGGAACTTGCAGGAAAAGAGGGTGGTAAGTGAGAAACGAATGTTTGGAGTAGCAAGCAGTCTTCAAGATTGTGAAGCAGATGCGGGCCAAAGATTCTCCATAGGAAGAGGACAAAGGCTTCGCAGATTTGTTGTAGAAGAAAGCAAAGCAAAGGTAGGATTTCTATAATTCAACATTTTGTTGGCAGGTTCTGTACATGGAAATTCTTTAAAATACTTAATAATACTGCAAATTTATAACCGACTATTTGGGGTTCCAAATTATTTAACACAAAATACTTTATAACAAAGGACTACACTGGATGGTTTAATCCTCCTCAGCAGGTTGGGGAGGGGATAGAATATTTAAAAAATACAAGACGTGATCATTGACACTAACAAAGTTTAAGGGAGTACGAAGGTAGACAAAAATGCTGGAGAAACTCAGCGGGTGAGGCAGCATCTATGGAGCAAAGGAAATAGGCAACGTTTCGGGTCGAGACCCTTCTTCAGAGTACGAGGTGTGTTTGGAAGAGGAGGTGAGGCCACAGGTCGTATAATGACCCTAAAAACATCTGCATATCTTACTCACGCACAGCCTCTCTCACTGCAGGCTCTCTCTCAACCCTTTAGCTTTCCTTCCCATTCCCATACTCACGTTTCTATCTTGGGCCTCCTCCACTGTCAGAGTGAGGCCAAACGTAAATTGGAGGAAAGGCACCTCATATTTCGCTTGGGCAGCTGTTGAAAAATGATCAGACCTACACATAGTGATTAGAATCCATAGTCTTATTAGCAACTCTGCAGAGGAAACACAAGGTGCTTTCATCTCAGCATCATACTACTAGTCAGAGAGAGAGAGAGCTCCCTAATAAGCCTGTGGGTGGAGCCACAGTATGAGTGACATTAATCTACATCCTCCCTCTTAAAGAATTAAATGCAAATGCAAAACTACTGAGTACTACCAAGAATTAAATACAAATCTATATTGCTGACTATATAAAGCACACATAGTATATGGCAATAAACCGGAGGAAGTTCAAACATAGCCCGTGTACTTTACGATGGGCTTATAAACCCGACCAGCGCGCGTACGGTATAGTCCATCCATCACCGGGGACAAAATCGGTGGTGAAATAGGTGTCAGAGATTGAAACGGCATTCCCGGTGACGAAGCAGTTGACTTTGGCCCAGGTGGAGGTGACGTAGCCATCGGCAAAGTAACCATATCAGAAACAGGTTGTCATGCTGGTGCAGTCGGGTCGATGCCGCTGGATGTGGATGGAAGTACACTTGTACGGTCAGGATAGTACGGAGGTGGTGCTGGCTCATTCACAGGCAGGATATGCTGCCTATTTCATCTGTAGGTGCCCCTCGGCTAGTGGTGGAAGCGGTCTGCTGGTTTTGTCATGCCACCCTTTCTGAATGTCGTGATTTTGTTGTAGCCTGGACTGGACCTCTGATGGTGGGACCACTTGTGGGACTAGTGCCTGATTCGCCACAGGCAATGTGGCTCCGGTCTGCCTTGACATCAGACGTTGAGCGGGTGAACCCAAGATAGGGTCGTGGGAGATGTTGCACAGGTTAAGCAGGTCCAGGTACACATCTGGTTTTGCCCTGTGGGATCGTTCCATTAATTGTTTGGCACTCCTGACGGCACATTCAGCCAGCCCATTCAACTGAGGATATTCAGGGCTGCTGGTGATGTGACGAAAACCCCAGCATGCAGCAAAGTCTTCAAAGTACTGGCTGGTAAATTGACTGCCATTATCAGATAGCAGTTGATATGGAGCTCCGTGGCGAGCCAACTTCTGAACTACCCCGTGAGAAGTGGGGCTACTAAGAAGATCGATGTCAAACCAACCAGAATACGAGTCGACAAGAACCAGGTACTGCTTGCCATGGCACTCAAATATGTCAGTTGCCACTGTGGACCACGGAAGGGCCGGAACCGCGTGTGAGAGAAGTGGTTTCTTTGTTTACAGAAGTGGCAAAGCTTTCCATAAGCTGGGCAATGTTCACGAATTGCAACATACGAACTTTCACAGTTCACACAATTATTAATGAACTTAACATCAG
Organism: Malacoraja senta; assembly: GCA_038087875.1. Classification (NCBI taxonomy): domain Eukaryota; kingdom Metazoa; phylum Chordata; class Chondrichthyes; order Rajiformes; family Rajidae; genus Malacoraja; species Malacoraja senta. The sequence goes on from CM075978.1 coordinate 62,236,729, forward strand.
ACCTGCCGGGCACCTGTGAAAACTGGCGTTGAGCTTGATAAACAGTGCCGGCAACATTAACATCACAGACAGAATGGGGACCCTGACCCAAAGATCTAGTGTGAGAATCAATGCGACAGCGGTTTTCAGCAGTCTCCAAAGTGAGTTCAGTATCACGTAAAGGTTCATCACGCACCTTATCATTGAGAATTCCATAAACTAGTCTGTCCCGTATCAAACTATCGCACAAATTGTCAAACTCGCACCGGCTGCCGATGTGTTTCAAAGAACTGACGTACTCTTCGACAGGTTCACTGCGCCTTTGGCTTCACAAAAAAAGTTCATGGCGCTCCATCACAAGTTTAATGCGTAACTCACATAGCTGTTGGAACTTGTTAAGCAGGCACTCAGGGTCTTGAATAGATTCAGCTGGAACAATCTGGAGCGGCTTCTGTGCCGGCCAGTTTGAGGAGAATAGAGGCACGAACATCTGGAGCGGCGGCAGTAAGACATCGGACGGTCTCGGATTGTTTTCTCATGTGTGCCGGAGGTTGAGGGGAGACCTGATGGAAATCTATAAAAGTTTGACAGGCAGACAAAGTGGGCAGTCGCAACCTTTTCCCCAGGGTGGAAATGTCAAAGATTAGCGGGCCTAGCTTTTAAAACAAGAAAGACAAAGTTTATTGGAGGTGGAAGGGGCAAGTTTTTGTTCCCCCCCCACAGAGGGTGCAAAATATGAAGCCATTGGAAGGGATATAGGGGAAAGTGGGGTGGCATGGGGTAGTGGGACTGAGTGCGGGTCAACAGGTACTGGCACATGGCTGAAAGTGTGGCAAACTGCACGGAGACAGAATAGTTGTGGAAAAGCGCAAGATGGAGTGCAGATAGCTTAAAGTGCGCAGGCAAGTGCTGAAAAACACACATGGCTGTGGTAGCGAGTTCGGGTCAGACCAAAGGCAGGATAGCAGTGAGAGAGGGTCTTGCAGAGGAAGCTAGAACAATTGAATACAAAATTGTTTAATAGAAGCAGACAGAAGGTGATAATGGAGGGTTGTTTTTCAGTTTGGATGATAATAACCCGTGATGTGCTGCAGAGATCAGTGCTGCACCCACTGTTGTTTGTTATATACTGTGCATTAACAATTTAGATAAGAATGTAGGTGGCGTGATTAATGAATTTATTGAATCGGTGGTATGGTGAAGAAGGTTATCTAAGATTATAGCAGGATATAGATGAACTGGGAATGGAGATAACATGGATTTTAATTCAGACGGCCGTGAAGTGATGCATTTTGGGAAGTTTCAAGATTCAAGAGAGTTTATTGTCATGTGTCCCAGATAGGACAATGAAATTCTTGCTTTGTTTCAGCACAACAGAATGGTAGGCATGAATACAGAACAGATCAGTGTGTCCCTATACCATTATATAAATATATACACACATGAATATATAAACAGATAAAGTGCAAATAAACAGATAATGGGCTATTAATGTTCAGAGTTTTGTTTGAGGAGTTTAACAGCCTGATGGCTGTGGGGAAGTAGCTATTCCTGAACCTGAACGTTGCAGTCTTTAGGCTCCTGTACATTCCACCTGAAGGTAGCGGGGAGATGAGTATGTGGCCAGGATGTTAAACCAGAGCAGGACAAATACGATGAATAGCAGGACCCTGGGGAATATTGTTGACCAGAGAGACTTTGGGGTACAGGTAGATAATTCTCTGAAAGAAACAACACAGGTAGACAGGGCGAGGGAAGGCATATGAAGTATGATTGAGCTAGAGAGGGTGAAGACAAAATTCACAAGGATATTCTGAAGAAGGGTCACAAATATTTGTAAACCAGCATCTGCAGATCCTTGTGTCTTCACAAGGATGCTGGTTCGAGTAGAAGGTTTAAGTTATGTAGAGAAAATAGATGGGCTACTTTTCATGAGCAAAGGAGGCTGAGAGGTGACATAAAAAGAGGTACGAGAGGCATGGATAGGGTAGATAATCAGTCTGTTTCCCATTATAGGGGTATCTAAAACTAGAGGGCATGTGTTTAAGGTGAAAGAGAGGTGAGGTTTAAAGGAGATCTGAAGAGTACATTTTTCACACAGAGGGTGGTGAGTTTCTGAAATAAGGAGGTTGTAGAAACCAGAACAATAACAATATTTAAGAAGCAGCCAGACAGGTACAAATGAGTAAGGCCTGGAGCAAAATAGAATTAATGCAGGCAAGGAGGCATGATAGTCAGCATAGATGGGATGGGCCGAAGGGCTTGTTTTTGTGCCATACAACTTTTGACAATGAGATGTTTTTATAATGTTGAATTCTGTTAAGCAGGATGATTCAAATCACTAATCATACACACTGCATAAATATCTGCAGTTTGATGTAGAATGCTGTGGTAATTCTGAACATAATTAATGCTGTAGAAACCGGTGAGGTGAACTGCCACTGTTTAAAACCTCAGCATAGATGCCCACCATATCTATGCTGACTGACTATCATGGGTGCTACGAGGGTTGTGCTGGAGGTACTGCCTGAACTGGAGCTGCTGGTAGGCATCAGAAGTACGCAGGCATGGCCAGGGTTTCCGAAGTAGAAGGGTAGAAGAGCAAAGACGAGTGGCTTGGAGTAACTCAGCGGGTCAACAGCATGTGTGGAGGGAAATGGTTGGATGCTTTTTCAGGTCAAAACCTTTCATCTGGTCAGAGAAGATGATGGCATTTTGGGGGTGTCTTTTCCTCTCCGCCCTTTAAATATACAAAGAGGCACACCCTTGCATCTCTCGATAATACAGCAGAGATCTCTGATGTATGGTTAGAGCCATGGCCCCAAACTTCAGTGTCTAGATTACACTTCTCATGTAGATTAAGATTTTATATTTGTCCTGAGTTTCCAAGTACTTGGTTCATTCCAGTTGGCAACTGATCTATGTTTTACTTTGTACATTGCTGCCATCTATTGTACAGGCCACTGATGCGCTCACTTGTAGGAATATGCACTTTAATTGCTGTTGCAAAGAAAGACATGGAACCACAAGGAACCCAGTGAAGTTTCTCAAAATGTGAATCTGTTGTCGGTTCTGCTCAAGGGTGACATCTTCCAGTTTTCTGGAGAAAGGGTTGTATAGGTTGGCTGTTGCCAACTGCAGAAACCAGCCAACAGGAGAGTTCAATCTTTGCGTCAGATCTTCCTCAGTCGGACAATAGGGAGAAAGATATGATGAGACAAAGCACCAGCGTGCAATACTTGAAGGAGGGTGGCACTCTCTGAATGTGCTTTCAAATTGCAATTTCATTTTTTGAATATTCTGAGGATCCTAATCCAGTCATGGAGATTTTCAGGACACACAATTCAACCATTTCTAATCATTTGCCGAGAGCAAATGTTGTCAGCAGAGTGTGATCACTCTTCCCCAACTCCAGTGGACATCCTATTCAGACGTGTCTAGTTTGTCGTCTTGAGTCTTGTCTGCAAAAAAAAATGAATGGTCACAAACACCTAGACACAATGTCTGGTGAACATCTAAAGAGGGACAGCACATTCTGAGGTACCTCGTGCAATGAATAGAAAAAGTAGTAGGTGCAAGCAGAACTAACGAGCATTTTGAAAGTTTTTCATGCATTGGGAAGTGAATCTATGATTGTTCAGCATTCTCAATGCACACAGCTCTATATTTTACACAGCTGTGGTTATAGTGATATGCCATTTTTCCCAGCCTCCGCACCCCACCTCAAACACTATACACTATTCAGTTATTGAAAGCCATTAAGATCCTTATTTTTCAGGTATTTTTAAAAATCACCACGATTAATTTTCCTGTACTAGTAAATTCTACTCAAATTAATGAGCAATAACAGTTCTCATATAAATTGTTTTATGCTTATTTGAATTTCAACCATTTATCAGCATAATATTCACATGTTTAGCCTTGTAATGAAACTGACTGGAACAACAATGGTAAATACAATTATCTGATGGAACTGTGATTGGAGAGACTTCCATGCTGTCATAACGGAAGATGTGGTGCCAATTACAAAAGCCACTGGAAACACATGGAATATTGCAATACTGGCACCACATCTCAACCCATGGCATGGTTCGTGATGAGAACATCAGACAGACACAATGCAAACGGTTTGGATTGTGAGTATGAAGTTTCCTGAAAACATTCATCTGTCATTTTAGATGAACTCTAGAATGCAAATCATGGATATATTTTGGAATTTGACTACATTAGCACAGAACAAATTCCTGAGGAGATGGAAAAGGAAGGGACATGTTAATAGTGGACAATATAGGACTTGGGGTGTTATGAAAACTCATCCCCCTGTCTATATGAAATGAATGACCCCTTCACATGAGTAGGATTTATTGATAAAGCCTCACCTTATTAGGAATTATTTCCAAACTAAACTATAAGTTTGATTATAGAAGCAATGAACTGCAGATGCTGGTGTACACAAAGACACAAAGTGCAGGAGAAACTCACCGGGTCATGCAGCATCCGGGGAGAACATGGATAGGTGACTTTTCGAGTCGGGACCCTTCTTCAGACAGACCCTTCAGTCAATGTTTCCTCATTCACCATCAATCTGAAGAAGGCACCCGACCCAAAACGTCATCTATGCATATTTTACAAACGGAAATATATTTCCATATGCTTCTGCACTTGATGTCTATAGGTTTGATTGACTGCTTTGAATGTAGTCAGCAAAGATGCTGCAACGACATAAAAGGATTCTGATTTTAAAGGGCCTGTCCCACTTGCCGATTTTTTTGGCGACTGCCAGCATCATTGACTGATGTATCAGGTCACCGAATAATTTGCGGTGTGAAGCGGCGTGACGCAGCAATGAAGCGGCGTGATGACGTATGACACGCAGTGTTTTTTCAAGTGTTGCAACCTTTTTTTGGTCGCCACTAGATTTTTAGAAATGTTCAAAATCTTTTGGCGACACTGATATGAAGCCAGCAGTCGCCGAAAAAAATCGCCAAGTGGGACAGGCCCTTAACAACACATTAACAATGAATCAGGGATATGCATCAGGAAGTTTTACTCATATGAAGGAATTTGCTGGACAGTGGTGGCTCTAATAGGCTAATGGAAGCCCTCTGTGGTTACATACTGAGCTTCAGCTAATAACAGCCAGTATCTTGTACACCATCATATCTTGCAGTGCTGCCACCTTCAGGGACCTTTGGATTTGTTCATCTAAATATCTTTCTCCCTCAGTATTCCCTGGTACGACCATTCATTGTGAATATTCTGTGTTTATTAGTCCTGCCAAAATTTATTACTACACACTAATCCAGATTACATTTCATCTGTCATTCCTCTACCTAACTAGCCAACTGATTAATATCATTCTGCAACCTAAGACTATCATTGTTGTCAGTAACACCACTAATATTCATGTTATCTGAAACATGCCTCCTATATTTGTATTAGTTTTATATAACAGTATATGTTTTAGCTGTACCCCTCGTAGTACGTTGCTAATCATAGGGTTATGACCACAAAACCAGCCTTCGATCAACACCCATTTTGGATTTGATTGACAACTTGCCCTGAATCTCATAGGTTCTAACCTTTTAGACCAGCTACCCATGTGGCACTTTGTCAAATGCCTTGTGCATATAATAACACTGCCCTCTAGAATACATTTGTTGCCTCTTTGAAAAACTCTTACAAATTGGTCAGACAGGATCTTTCATAATAAAAATAGACACAAAAAGCTGGAGTAACTCAACGGGACAGGTAGCATCTCTGGAGAGAAGGAATGGGTGATGTTTCGGGTCGAGACTTCTCGACCCGAAAAGTCATCCATTCCTTCTCTCCAGAGATGCTGCCTGTCCCGCTGAGTTACTCCAGCATTTTGTGTCTATCTTTGATTTAAACCAGCAGCGGCAGTTCTTTCTTACAAATAATAGTGCAATGAGTGTGTGGGCAGGGTGGTGTGGGTCTCTGATTTCGGTTTAAACCAGCATCTGCAGTTCCTTCCTACACATCCCTCCTAATACTTTGCTGACAATCTTCGATTACTCCCTGTCTTTCCAAATGAGGGAGAGATAATGTGAATGATCAGAAATTATTTGCACGTGGTGAGGGAGTTACCTATGGCAACAGAAACCTGACTCGGTTTGACCACCGTCATTCAGAGGAAGATCCCTCTTTAATTATTCTTGTATGCAGAAAGTTTCCTGTCCTGTCTGATGAGCCATAAGTGGAAGAAATATCTGTTCCTTGCAACTATAGCCAAGAAGACAAACAAAGATTATTTCCAAGTAATCCTATTCCTCAATCCATATATATCCTTTAATTAGCTGAGACGTTGCCAATAATAATAGGGAAATGATACTTGAACAAGTGAATGTTGGTCTTTGGTGTCTGCCTGACCCAGATTGTTTGTTGCTGTCTGAGGGACTAATGGGCATGTCCCACTTAGGTGATATTTTTCGGCGACTGTCATAGTCATAGCAGGTCGCCGAAAAAACCGTCGACTGGACCCCCCTATGACAATGTCTACAACAACCTACGTCCTAGTCGACGTCAAGCTACCGACAACCGGCGACCCATTGGACGTCCACCTACGTCCACCCACGACAGGCTACAACAAGGTAAGACAATTCAGTCGCCGGTACCTGTCACCGGTTGACGTAGGTAGTCGCCAATGGAATTCACCAAAGTCAGCACCGGCGACAACCTACGTCATCCTGGCGACAACCTATGTCATCCAGGCGACAAACTACGATATCCTGGCGACAGCACTACATCAGGCTATGATTGTTCGCGTCAAACCCACGGGCGCCGACTGTCGCCAAAAAGTTTCAAACATTTCAAAATCCAGCGGCGACCATAAAAAAAGGTATGACTCTTTGGGCGACTGAGGAGACCATACAGGCGACACCCAAACGACCAAGTGGCGACAGCCTAGTCGCCTAAAAAATCGCCTAAGTGTTGCAGCTGAAGACAGTACATGCAAGGTGCAATTCCAAGTGTCAGCTCTCAGCTAAATTCTTTTAAACAAGTAAACCTGTGTGCCAGTAATAAATATATATTTAACATTTTAATTAATTTTGCTTTAATAATGTAATATGTGCATTTCAAAATGCTCAGAATGACTATTGAGCAATTCCATTTGCTTGTGTCATGTACAAGTTGGAGACTTGCTAGGAAATAATGGGTGGATATTAATGTTAACTAGACCAAGTGCAGACCCGTTGAGTCTGCTCCCCCAACACACCCGTTCCATACCCGTAGCCCCCACGGGAGGCGTGGTCCTCCAACTCAACACGTTGCCGAAGGTAAGATTCGAGCACTCCTCAGCAAAGATCATAGCTCGTGATCCTCCCCCAGCACTTGAGTTGAAAAAAACATCCCAATAGCACCTCCCCAATTGCAACACCAATTGACCTTCCCCCTCCTGTCCTGCCAGGAGCTATGATGGCAACATTGTTGCATATGTCGGGTGCACTTGCTGTGAGATGCCATTGAGCTGAAAAATTCAGTGTTCCTGTCTTGCAACTTTGTATCGAAGTGTGTTGGAAGCTGTGAGGAATGATTATAACAGTAAAAACCATTTTAAATTCAAAGCATTTTTAAACATTTTCAGTAATGTCGAGAAATAAAGCATGACATTTCAGATAAGTAGGTTTTGGACTCGACGGGAAAATATCCACCGGAATATGTAAACATTTTATCGGTACCGCGTAGATTTTTCACGAAGATGTGATTACACACACACGCGCACACACGCACACACGCACACACACACACATAAATATACAGGATCAGACTTGTAATAGTTACTAGACCAAGTGGGACCCGTTGGGGTCCTATCCCCTCAACTAGCGGTGCGGGTAGGCCTGTGGCGTCACACACACACTAACCCCCCCCCCCCCCCCACACACACACACACACTAACCACCCCCCTTGATATTATATTAATATTCAACCGCTCCTTTTACCCCATCCCCCGCCCTATCCACTCACGCATACCCCAGCTCGCAGGCGCGGCTAGAGAGGGAGAGGGAGGGGGGCAGAGAGAGAGAGGGAGGGGGGCAGAGAGAGGAGGGCAGAGAAAGAGGGGGCAGAGAGAGGGGAGGTAAAGAGAGGGAGGGCAGAGAGAGAGGACCCGACTGCTCGATCCCGTCCCCCTCAATGAGGGCAGAGAGGGGGGGACGTAGACTCGGCGAGCGGGGCGGGCCCGACTTGCTCGTTCTTTCTGCGTCTTTTGGAGCGGGGGGTGGCAGAGTCTTGAATAACAGGGGGGAGGAGGGAGAGATCGGGGGCGGGTGACGTCACTTGCAGCGCAAGGAAGAGAGCACGTGGACCCATTGTGACGTCATCAGCGAAAGGCAATCGTTTTCAAATTCAAACTTTTGTCAGATTTTTGAACATTTTCAGTAATCTCGAGAAATAAAGCATGAAATGTTCAGATAAGTCCATTTCGGACTCCACGGGAAAAAATCTGCCGGAATATGTAAAAATCTTCTACAGTACGGAAGCAAGCTCTTTAGCCAACTCGCCCACGCTGACCAAGATGTCTACCTGAGCCAGTCCCATTTTCTCGTGTTTGGCCCAAATTTCTCTAAACCTTTACTATCCTCATTATATAATTGTCTTTCAAAATGGTGTCATTGTATCCATCTCTACAGCTTCCTCTATATACCCACCACCCTCTGTGTTGAGAAACATGCCCCTTGGGTCCTCTACATCAACACATCTGGGCCCTTTAGTTGCAGACTCTCCCTACCCTGGGAAAAAGACTGACCATTTACCTCATCAATGCCCATTGATGCCCTATAAAAATGCCCATTTTATATACCTTTATAAATTCGCTTATCACCTTCAGGGAGCTCGACAGGAAAAAAGTTCCAGTCTCTCCGAACCTGTCTAGCTTAATGATATTCCTCCATTAGCTGGCAACTATAACTGTGTACAATACCTCAAGTGTGGTCTCCGCCAACGACCTGTGCAGTTGTAACATGACACCCAACTCTTGTACTCAATTCCCTGATTGATGAATGCATATGTGCCAAATGCTATCTTCACCACTCTGTCTACTGTTGCCACTTTCAGGGAACCTGCACCACAAGGTCTCCCTGTTCCACAACACTCTCCAGGGCCCTGCCATTTACTGTGTAATTTTTGTTTTAATTTAATTAGCCAAATGCAACATCTCACCCATGTCCAAATTAAATTCAATCTGTCATTCTTGGCCCATTTCCTCAGTTCATCTACATCTTGTAAATTTAGATAATCTACTTCACTGTCCACTATATTAGAATTATAGTATGTCCACAAATTTACTAGCTGTGCCAACTATATTCTCATTCAAATCATTAATGACCAATATCAGTGGACCGTGCACTGATTCCTGTGTCACAGGCTGATATGGGCCTGGAAACACCTACAGTGTAATCATAACTTTCCTCTTATGGTGACCAGAACTAATAATAATAATAATAAATTTTATTTATATAGCACTTTTCAGAACTGTATGGCATACTTCCGCTCTGACCAAACTAATGTTAGATACATTTCTAGCATTACTTCCTTTCACATGTATTCTGTGTTTCAGTTCATAAACAAATATATACTTTATAGGGATGAACATTGATTGCATTTCTTGGCTAGTTGTCTAATAACTGACCAAAATACAATTATTGACATTTTAAGTATTTTTAAACTCCTTTTTTGATTTGAACATTGCTGATGAGGCCAACATTTACTTCCCTTCACTACTTGCCCTTGAAAGGATGGTGATAAGCCATCAACTTGAACCAGACTTGTTTTCTGGGTAGGAATTTCCACAGTGTGTTTGGATAGGGTGTTTCGGGATTTAGAACTAGAAATCAAGAGTCAATATGTACCAGATAGAACAATGAAATTCTTACTTGCAGTGGCACAACAGAATATGTAAACATAGTACACCAGAGAGAAAAAAAAGTTCAGTGTGTATGTATATACACACGTGTGCAGATATGGCGTCGAAGGACGAGAAGCCGAAGCAAAGAAATGGAAGCCAAATAACCGAACGGAAACAAAGCCGAAACGCCAAATAACCGAAAGCGTACAAAGCTGAAATGCCAACTAACCGAAAGGGTGGGACACCTAAAAGCAAACTAACCGAAAGGGCAGGATGCCTAAAAGCCAACTAACCAAAAGGGTGGGATGCCTGAGAGCAAACTCACCGAAAGGCCGCTCTGCCGAAACGCCAACTTACCGAAAGGCTGCGTCGCCTACAAGCCAACTCACTGAATGACCGCTCTATCGAAAAGTCAAGTAACGGACATGACGTCGCCGGAGGGGCGGGACTTCTCAGTGATTTGTCCAGACCCCTGCGTCCATCACACCACTGGCCGATGGAGACGGGAGGGTGGGGGTCATTTTCCCCACACAAACCATAGGTGACTGGGCACTCTGAACCCGAGCACCAAATTGTAAGCGGCCGAAGGAGCGCATCCCTCCGCCTTGTCTCCCCCGTGCGGCCGCACTGTGACGGGCTGTGTGTCGGTCGGATGATGGCGACGGTCGACTGATTGCTGCCGGTCGTCGGACCCCCAGATGGCCGGCGGTCTGGATTAATGCGCCGGATCGGCTGCTGAGCCAGGGTCATCCCCGAAACGCCTCCAGCATTGAGCTGGATATTCCCGCAGTCAAAGAGCAGCGGCAGTCATCTGTCGCCTCTGACCAACTTGCAGCAGCAACGCCAGCGGCAGATCAAGTCGGCGAAGAGTTCGCACAATGGGTGAGTAGCGGCGCTCTGCTGCTAGGTGGCATCACCCCCGCCATTCCCCCCTCCACCCCTGGGCGGCATCGCCATCGCCACCCCCGCTATCCATCCCTCCACTTAACCAGGTTCCTGAATGTAAGAACTATTTATACATGTAACATCTTTGTTTTTAAATCAGTAACTCTTTTTTGAGTTGTAATGCCGAACCTGTCCTGTGGGAACGGCTTTGCGGCAGCTGGTTTCATAGTGCCTTCATTGTTGGTAGGTGCTGATCTTTCACCTCTGCTCCACCCGGCGCTGCTGGAACACAGCCCGTCACAGTGCGGCTGCACGGGGGAGACGAGGCGGAGGGCGGCTGTGGCTGTGGGAGAGTGGGGGCTGTCCCGAGGGATGTGCTCCTTCGGCCGCTTACAACTTGGTGCTCGGGTTCAGATTGCCCAGTCACCTATGGCTTGTGTGGGGAAATGACCCCCACCCTCCCATCTGCATCGACCAGTGATGTGATGGATACGGGGGTCTGGACCAATCGCTGACAAGGTGTGGGGGGAGGGGGTGTGTGAGGGGGAGTGGGTGTGTGGGGGAGGGGGGAGGGGATGGTGTGGGGGAGGGGTGGTGTGGTGGTGTTGGGGGAGGGGTGGTGTGGGGGGCGGGGTGTGGGGGGAAGGGGGGCGGAACGGGGAGGGGTAAAGGGGGGGTGTGGGGGAGGGGGTGTGGGGAGGAGGGTGAAGGGGGTGTGGGTAAAGGGGGGATGTGGGTGTCTGGGGGGGGAGGGGGTGTGAGGAGGAGGGGGAAGGGGGGGTGTGGGTGTGGAAGGGGGAGAGGGTGTGCGTGGAGGGGAGGGACCACTCAGCAGCCACCGGCAATGGCACCACACAGCACCTCCCGGCTCCACTCAACGGCTTCCCCGACTCCACTCAGCGGCTTCCCCGACTCCACACAGCGGCTTCCCCGACTCCACTCTTACAGGCTCACTCAGCATGGGTTGCGGACTCAATCAGCACGGCTTGCGAAATCAGCCCCTCCGGGGATTTATTCTCCTTATCCCGGTGATTGACAGCGGGTGCCGGAAGGGGCGTTACCTTCATGGTGACTGACAGACGAGAACACCAATCTGCTGATCTCACGATTTCTTAAACCTTCATAACTTTTGTAATATTCCACCGATTGGAACAAAACGTGGTGCGCTTGGAGCAGAGGAGAACGGTAAGTAAGGTGGCGAAAACTCCTAGCAATATAGGGTACCATTTTTGCGCAAATTTAAAAGCAATGCAAACCGGAAGAGAACAAGATGAGTAATAGGGAAGAAGCTGGTTGTAGGGAAGAAGCTTTTCCTGAACCAGGATGTTATAGTTTTCAGGCTCCTGTACCTTCTTCCCGATGGCAGGGGTGAAATGAGTGTGTGGCCAGGGTGGTGTGGGTCTCTGATGATGCTGGCTGCCTTTTTGAGGCAGCGGTTCCTGTAAATCCCTTCGATGGTGGGGAGATCAGAACCCGTGATGGACTGTGTTCACAATTTTTTTAGGTCTTCTCCGCTCCTGGGCATTCAAGTTGCCGAATCAGGCTGTGATGTAACCTGTGAATGTGCTCTCTCTACTGTACACCTGTAGAAGTTCAGATTCAGATTCAGATTCAGTTTTATTGTCATTGCACTTTTCAGTACAACAAAATGGTTTAGCCTGCAGTCATAACATAGAATAAATAACAAAACACACACTCACACAGTTTTACATCCACCATAGTGAGTCCACCAGGCACCTCCTCACTGTGATGGATGGCAAAAGTCCCAAAGTCATTGTCTCTTCCCTCCTTGCTCTCCCTCTGTGCTGAGGCGATCCAGGCCTCCGATGTTGTGACCCCGCCGGGTGATGGTAAGCAAGTCCCGCGGATGAATCCGAGCTCTGCGAACTGGCCGGTTCAAACCCTGCGGCCCGAGGCGGTCGAAGCTGCCGAAGCTGCCGCCCTCCAGTCCAGCGGACGAAGCTGTTGTTGCGGGAGCACCGGAAAAACAGGTCACCAACCTGTGACCTGCGAGCTCCCGACGATGATGTCGACCACTGGCCCGCAGCCGAGCCTCCGAGGCTCCGAAGTCGGGTCGGAAGTCGGGTCGCAATGCCACCACAGCCCCGAAGTCGGCCAGCCTCGCGTTGGTAAGTCCTGGCTCTGCCTCCGGTGTCTTGAGGTCGGTCCCAGTTGGAGGCCGCAAGCTCCGCGATAGGCCTCAGCATAGACGGAGACGGAGACGGGGGATACGGCAAGAAAGGTCGCATCCCCCCGAAGGAAGAGTTTAAAAACATGTTTCTCCCACCCCCACACATACACAACTAAAATAAACTGAAATAAACTGTAACAACGGGACAAAAGAAAACAAAAAATGAAAAGACAAACGGACTACAGGCGAGCCGCAGCTGCAAGGCAGCGCCGCCACTTCCGATTCAAGAGAATCCACTCTTGAATGATGAAGGAATGTTGATGCATTTCATGGGATGAGGACATTTTCATGCACTTCTATAGATGCACCATAGAAAACACACTTGGGCTCCATTACAGCTTGGTTTGGGAACAGCTCTGTCCCATTGGTATCAGGCTTCTGATCCGTCCTTCCATAAACTAAGGTACTGTTCAATTCACCTCTTCCTCATTGTGGACGTTCAACTTTATCTGAGGAACTGATGCGCTACAATGCTGAGAACCATATCGGGCACTGTTTCTTCCCCATTGCTCGATCTATTGTGCTTGAGTTTGAGCTGATTACATCTATGTATAGTATATCTGATCTGCTTGGATAGCATGTAAAAAATCACTCTACCTCAGAACATGTGACATTAATAGCCGTAAACCTCATGTATTTGGTAGTAGTTATAGATCTGTGAGGTGCTGATGGAGTAGCCTTGATGAATAACTAGGGTATATTTTGGAGAGGGCGCATCCTGCAACCTCTGTGCCCGGAGTAAAAGGGAATGAATGTTTAGGATGGTGGCTGCGATGCCAATCAAGAAGCTGGTTTTACCTGGAGGGTGGAGTTTTTTTTAGTACTGATGGAACTGCAATGATCCATATACATGGAGAATATTCATCTGTACCCCAGACTTGGCCTTGTTATGTAAGGAAGCTAACAACTTTATAGGTCCAGTTAGTAGAGATATTTTAAAAACTATTTATATAGTTGTTCGGCTGTAAGAAGCCAAAAATGAATGTTTTCTCTCCTTATAAAGTAATGTTGCCAGAGGAATTATGATCTGGCTGTCTGCCACATTCTTGAAATTATTTGCTAATTTCATGTTTAGAAATGCCTTTTACAGCCGTCTATTCGCCTCCAGTTGCAAATGGAGTTATGATGTTGGTGAAAATATTACTTACATTTGAGCACAATGGCAAATACATTGTCTGAGGTCTAAAGATAGAACATATTTGTTACAGTATCTGTAGCCTAGAAATTTGATAGACAAGAACTCTTTGCTGCCGCTACTGGTCCACTTTATTCACAGTTTAAAATGTGATTTCTGATTTTTTTTAAATTGTAGCTTGCTTTGCTAATCAAATTGGATATGCGGAAGTGTGCAGGATAAGCATGACTTGATTGTCAGTGGGTGTTGGTTTGGCAAAGGTCATGTCATATTGAGCTGTTTAAATGTCTCAAAAATACTTCAGAAATCTAGACACCTTAACGGGAAGAAAACTTCTGTCTTGCTGTTTGATTACTCGAGACTTAAATGTGCACATTTTTGTAGGTGTTCTATTCCAGCCAATTTGTTATCTTGCACAATGCCTTGTGGAAATCTTAGTACATGCAGCATTTCCTTTTTATCACAGCACTTATTACTCCATGAATTTCCAATAAATTGTTTAAGCACAATTCCTGTGATAATTTCCTGATTGGCTTGAATTTTTCCAAATGCCCTTTAATATCTTTGACACTACTGTCTAATATATTGCTTTTGACAAATGGAAGGCTGAGTAGCCTGTAATTTCCTACTTGTGCCTTCGTTTTGTTTTTGCATAAAAGCAAGGATGACCACCGGGTGGCGCCGGTTTAATGGCTGCCTTGCCAACAGTCTGATCTTCTGTTTTGTTATTTTAAGTACGTGTTAAAGAGTATGTTTTAGTGTTCTCTGGTTTGTTTTATGTGGGGGGTGGGGGGGTCGGGGGAAACCTTTTTTCGTTCTCTTACCTTGCCGGAGATGCAATTTTTTTTCTGGATCGTATCTCCGGTCACTCTGCGGCCTAACATCATAGAGCTGGCGGCCTTGCTCGAGACTGACTTTGAGCCCCACTGCGGGGCCGTGGACTTACCATCAGAGCCTGCGATCCCTTGCCTGGGATCAACGCTCCAACCGCAGCCTGCGGATTTCAACGTCGAGGAGCTCGCAATCTCGGTTAGAGACTGATGTCGGGATGCTCCAAGCCGCAGGAGGTTCGACCAGCCCCGACTTGGGAGTTTGATCGTGGGGAGCTGAGATCACCCCGATGTGGGAGCTTGATTGCCCCGATGCGGAGGGCTCGACACCTGGTTGCGGGAGCCAAGAGCGCCCAACTTCTGTCTTGCTAACGGAAGGTTTGAGTGCCCCGACCGTGGGAGAACAAAGAAGGGAAGAAGATCAAACGTTTTTTGCCTTTCATCACAGTGAAGAATGTGGGAGTCGCTCTGGTGGATATTCATGTTTAAAAAATTATTTGGGTGTCTTGTTGCTCTTCATTGGTATGACTATATGGCAATCTGAATTTCACTCTAACTTAATTGGTACGTGACAATAAACAAACCTTGGACCTTGAATGCAAGTAAGCGTGGGATACTCCTTGCTGTCATACAAGGATCCCTCATCCCCATCTCCTGTATCAGGAGTTCTGCATCTTTGCGATCCCTCTTCAACTGGATTCCTGATTTTTCTCATTGGCAGACCAATAACAACATTAACAGCTCCTCCTCACTGATCATCAACACTGGTAAACCTCAAGGCTACATGCTCAACCTTCCCCTGCTCTACTCTATTTACACCCATGAGTGTGTGTCTGAGCACAGCTCGGAAGTTGCCACTATGGTTGGCTGAATCACAGACGATGAGCCAGAATGCGGGAGAGAGAGAGAGAGAACACCTGGATGAGTGGTGCACAGCACCATGTTCACACACCAACAGCTACTTTCTTGCAACTATCAGGTTTTTTAAACAACTTGCACAACCTTAAGGCTCTGTCTTACGTGTTTGCGGTCATCGGCGGTGAAGCGCAGCTTCGCCTGTAGAGTGGATCGCACGGCAACGGCGAGAGCGCCGAGCCTATCCACGGGAACGCCGCTCGGATGCTGCGCGTGGGCCGAGTGATTCAAATACGGCTGGTCCCATGTGCTTGCGGTAAGTAAAAAAAAGGGCGGGCCAACTGCGATGACGTCGGCCAGCCGCACGTGACTCACTAGCGGCGGCTGTGGCGGCGGCCGTCCTGATCGCGGCGCTGTAGCAGTGGCTGTGCCTGCGGCCGTGCCGCACACGTGCCTCACTGGCGGAGGCTGTGGCAGTGCAAGTTTGACGCACGGCGCTCGAGCCACACTGGCGGCGGCCCGTGCGGGCGGCCGTGCCGCACTCGTGCATCACTGGTGGAGGTTGTGCGGTAGGAAAATATTTTTCAACAGTGTAGGTTTTATTTTAGCACCGTGCGGTGTTGGGAACACCGCCGCACGGCCCCGGAATTGTGCGTTCTCACGAGTGCGCGGTCTATGGCGGCAGATTCTTCCCGTTTCGCCGCCAATGACCGCAGACTCGTGAGACAGGCCTTTTAATGCTACCTTGACAACAGAACGCTACAAACCACTTCCTGCACTACCATTTTTCAATTATATCTTGCAATAATGTCACTTTTTTGCACTCTTTTTTTTACTGCCTTGCAGAATTTATTTAATTTATGTATAATTTGTTTTTGTATGTTGTGTTAGACTACAGTATATGCTTATGACGATGCTGCCGCATACAAGAGACTATCTGTACCGCTCAGTACTGTGCATATGAAATAAACTTGATTGACTTGGCATTTCTGTAGTAAGCACCTCTTCATCCTGGTCTGAATAAGAAGTTACCTTGCTACTTTCCAATCTTATGGAACCTATATCAAATCTAGGGAAGTTTGGAAAATTAAAACCAACACTTTGACTGTCTCACTAGACGCTTGGTTGACATCCAACAAAGGGACGCCAACCGTACGTTTGACTAATTTTGGGGGGAGTTCTTTGAAGAGTAACGTATACAGGTTGAACACCGATTTTCCAGCACCCTTGGTTCCAGAGCCTTCCTGGATTATCCGTTTTCTGGACCAACAGAGGTCATGTGATAATGAAACGACAATGCGCCCCTGGCCCGACAATGACACCCTTTCTGTGTCTCTAAATCACCATGGAGTGCTGGAAACTTAGATAAAACAAATATAAAATGTAAACTGAATGTGAATGCAATGACCTACCAACCCATCCCCTGCTCCCACCGTATTCCCGGCTGTTGAGCCCCGGCTTCCGGCCCTATTCCTGACCTGCAAAGTGCACCAACAAAGACCTGCAAAGTCCATGTTCTGGTGCCATGGCTGTTGCAGTTCATGTTTAGCCCCTGGGCACAGAGCTTTCTTTGGGTCCGTCTGTTATATCCAATATCTGTTATAAATAGACGAAAGTGCTGGAGAAACTCAGCAGGTGCAGCAGCATCTATGGAGCGAAGAAAATAGGCAACGTTTCGGGCCGAAACCCTTCTTCAGACACGTTTGTTAAAATGAGAGTTTACTGTATGGTCTTTGCTAAACAGTTGGGAGAGAAGATTGAGAGCATTGTTGATTCTTTTGCGGTGGAGGGACACGACCGGAACGAGTGCTCCTCTCATAATGCAATCTGTGGCCGCTCAGGGAATTTCAACTGAGCTCTTTAATTTTTCCCGGATTACGATACGATAGAACTTTATTTATCCCAGGAGGGAAATTGATCTGCCAACAATCATAAAACACAAGATACTTGAAATATAAAATTAAAGTGACGAGTGGAAAGGATTGGGGATGTGCAAAGATTGGGATGGAGGGGGTGGAGGGGAGTCAGTCTATCCCGCGACAGAAGGGGGTGGAGTTGTACAATTTGATAGCCACAGGGAAGAAGGATTTCCTGTGGCATTCTGTGCTGCACGTTGGTGGAACCAGTCTGTTGCTGAAGGTACTCCTCAGGTTGACCGGTGTGTCATGGAGGGTGTGAGCTGTATTGTCCAAGATGCTCTGCAGTTTGAGAAGCATCCTCCCTTACAAAACCACCTCCCATGAATCCAACTCTGTCCCCAGGACAGAACCAGCCTTCCTGATGAGTTTGTTAATCCTGTTAGCCTGTGGCCTTCGCCCTGCTGCCCTAACACACGACAACGAAGAAGTTGGCACTGGCAAACACCAATTGGTAGAACATCTGCAGCATCTTACTGCAGACGTTGAAGGAGTGGAGCCTTCTCAAAAAGTACAGCCGGCTCTGTCCCTTCTTGTACAGGGCCTTAGCATTCCTGGTCCAGTCCAGTTTACTGTCCAGGTACACTCCAAGGTATTTGTACTCCTTAGTAAACTGCACATCCACACCATTGGTGGAGACAGGACAGGGTGGAAAATCGGTGTCCAACCTGTTTTTGGATAAAGAGGAACTTGTGGAGGTGCTAAGATTTCCAAAAAGCATTTCCAGCAATTGCTATCAGCCACTTCCTTGGGGATTGCAATTCCCCCCCCTCCCACCCTCTTCCAATTTCCAATTCAGTGCAATTTCTGTGTTGTCCACTTAGTGATGATTGATGCAAATAACATGTTTAATTTAGTACTGTAGATATTTTATTGTCACATATACCTAGAATGAGTGAAATCCTTATTTTGTGTACAGTCCAGTAAAATCATACCATATGTGAGCACAATCATAAATAAGTACAAGAGAATGATCGGTTGCCCAATTGGTGCCAGGACAACAATCTGGCACTCAATGTGAGTAAGACCAATGAACTGATTGTGGACTTTGGAAGAGGAAGATTGAGGACCCACAATCTGTTTATAATTGTGGTGGAGAAAGTCAAAAACATCACATTGCAGGGCATATTTCCGAAGATCTTTCCTGGACCCAGCACACTGATGCAATTATAAAGAAAGCACAGAAAGTACTTCCTGACAATATATCAGAGATCCAGTATGTCAAAAAGGATTCTCTTGAACTTCTACAGGTGTACAGTAGAGAGCATATTGACTGGTTGCATCACGATCTGGTTTGGCAACTTGAATGCCCAGGAGCGAAGAAGACTGCTAAAAGATGTGAACTCTGCCCAGTCCAGCACCGGCTCTGACTTCCCCACCATCGAAGAGATTTACTGGAGTAGCTGCCTTAAAAAGGCTGTTAGCATAATCAAAGACCCACATCACCCTGGCCACACACTCATTTCACCCCTGCCATCGGGAAGAAGGTACAGGAGCCTGAAAACTAGCGTCCAGGTTCAGGAACAGCTTCTTCCCTACAGCCATTCGGCTATTAAACACTACAATATCAAATAAGCTCTCAACAACATAGACTATTGTTGTATTTATTGCTTGATTTTTGTGTGTATGCATGTGTGTATTTCTATGATATGATCTATATGTATTTTTGAGTAAATGTATACACACTGAACTTTTTTTTCTCTCGTTTATTATATTGTTTACAGTGTACTACATTTACATATTCTGTTGTGCTGCTGAAAGTAAGAATTTCATTGTTCTATCTAGGGCTCATGACAATAAGTCTATGATGGCAGTGTAAAAAAAATAGAGGCAGTACATAAAGAGTCACCACGTTTCCGACGTCATAATTTACATACCATCTTTTTGCTTTCCATTATTAGTTCATCAGTCAGACATTGTACAGGACCAATTTTCCTTTTTACATATCTGTACAAATTCTTATGTTTCTGATTAGATTTATCTCTTTATATTTTCTCCTTCCTTAGTAATCTTTTCAACATTCATTGCTGTTTGAATATTCTGTCCAATCTTCTGACTTTGCATAATGATATGCATTCTCTGTAAGATTAATGTTCTCTAACGTCTTAAATTAACCATGAGTGGTGCGACCTCCCCTTTTGAATTTTTTTTTTTGCCTATTGAAATGTATCTATACTGTGTAATCTGAAAATGTCTGCCAGTGTATTATGATTGATAATCCCTTGACCATTCCTTTTGGTGAATTCTGCTTTCATGTCCTCATAGGTACACGCATTTAAAAGTCAAGTCTTTGACCTCTTCTTCCTCTCCCTCAAAATGCAATCATATTAATTTATGGGTGCCTTCATAATAGGGTCATTAATTAATCTAATTTTGTCGCGTGATACCTGGTCGAGTGGAGCCTATCTTCTGGCTGATTGCAGACAAAATTGCTATTCTAAGAAACTATCCCTAAACCATTTTATAAACTCATTTAGGCAACCGTTGCACATCCGATTGTTCCAGTCTCCACATAGATTAAAATCTCCCTGCTAATCGCACCACCTTTCTCAAAGGCTATCATTTTTATTTCTTTAGGCATAAAGAACTGCAGATGCTGGTTTACAAAAACAGAGTGCAGGAGTAATTGAGCAGGTCAGGCAGCATCTCTGGAGTATATGGATGGGTGACTGTTGGACCAGGACCCTTCAGACTGATTGTTGTAGGGGGTGAAAAAGCTGGGTGGGGGCAGGACAAAGCCTGGCAAGTGATGGGTGGATACAGTGATGGGGGATTTTAATTGGCAGATGGTTGGACAAAGGCCAGAGATGAAGAGCAAAGTATGATATCAAGTGATATGGATAGAAGAGGCATAAAATGTGAAGCCATCGGAAGGAATATAGTTGGAAGTGGAAAGGGAGAAATGGGGGTGGTCCAGGTGTTGCAAAGAGAAGAGAGGGGGAAAAGGAATGGGGGATGGGGAGGGGGACTGCTTGTAGGTTAGTTATCTATAATTGGAGAATTCCAAGTTGATACTGTTGGATTGTCAGCTACCCAAACAGAATACGAGGTGCTTTCCTCCAGTTTGCGTGTGGCCTCGCTCTGGTAATGGAGGAAACCCAGGACAGAAAGGTCAATATAAGAATTGGAAGGGGAATTAAAATGGTTAATAACCGTGAGATCAAGCAGGCTTTGGTGGACAGAGTGCGTGTTCAGCAAAATGGACGCCTAATCTGCACTTGTTCTTGCCGATACAATGGAGGCCACATCGGGAGCACCTAATGCAGATTAGAGGAGACGAGGCCAAGTGGGACCCGTTAGGCCCCGTCCCCTAACGCACGGGGAGGGGGGGGGGGGTGCCGGGTGGTGGGGGTGGGTGGGTGGGAGGGTCCGATGAGAGTTTCCCCCCCCCACCCGATTGGCCCTCCCCACTCCCTGCCTTATGCCCAAACACCAGGATCATGGGACCAAAATGCAACCAGAACTTGATGAGCAGCCCCTTCAGATATTGGTAGAGGGGCAGCAACCTCATTACCGTTGGCAACCTCCCATTGTGATGTCATTGTGGCAGTTGGCAGCCAGCTTGAGAGCCCATTGTTACTGTTGGCAACGTCCCATTGTGATGTCATTGTGGCAGTCGGCAGCCAGCTTGAGAGCCCATTGTGATTGGTGCACTGTGAGAGGCATTGTGACATCATCACTGTGAGAAGGCTGGAAGCTGTCTGTGAGAAGCTGTCTGTGAGAAGGCTGTTTTTAAAATTTCAACGATTAATAACCGGAAATATAGGTGGAAATGCGACGGGAAGATGTTTATCTCCACCACGGGAAAAATGTGAGTAGGATGTGTGAAAATAGGAAGGCTGTGGCCTAGCGTTTGGAAGAAGATAGAAATTAACCAGATTGGCACACACACACAGACACAAACAAGACGAAGACTTTTAGTTATATAGAGATGCATATGAACCTTTGTCTCACCTGGTAGGGCTGCTAGGGTCCCTGATTAGATGTGAGGCAGGAGGTAGATACAGGTGTTGCATCTCCTGTAATTGCAAGGGAAAGTATATGGGAACTGGGTGGTTTGGGTGGGAAGGGATGAGTAAACCAAGGAGTTGAGTATTGGACTCTGTGGAAAATTGAAAGGGTTGGGGATGGGAAGATTTGACAGGTGTTGGGATCATTTTGAAGATGGCGGAAGGGTGGGATAAAAGATGAGGACCTGGGGAACTATATCCTTATTCTGTCTGGGGGAAGGGGGCACGAGAGCTGGACTATGGGATACAGAGAAGACATGAGTGGGAGATCCATCTATGACAACAGGGGAGAAACCACGTTGACTAAAGAAAGAGCACATTTCTTTATTCGCTGACCCAAGTTATTATTAAGGGGTTTCTTTACCACTCCCACGTGAATTTTTTTTTCCCTATATCATTTGTTATGTGGAAGACAATGGGCTAATTCGGGACAGTCGGCTTTGTTCATAGCTCATAAACAAGTTTACTTTCTCGGAGGTTTGTGGAGATTCAGCTGTAGATGTATGGTGGATGAGCATACTTTCCGGTTGCAGAATTGAACTAAGACCTTAATTTCATGCACCACAAAGTGTTGAGCATAAAGCAGCCACTGCCATCTTTCCCCTTTCTTGAGGATTCTTTTTGATCCATATTAAAAATGGAGAAACCTCTAGTCTCTGGATCAGTTGTCCAGGACTTCAGCAGTGTGTCCAATAATGCAACTACCATGCTACCTTAGCCCTTGCAACGATAGAAAATATATACCTAACGTACCCTGTATTTGCTTCTAAAACTAGGAGTGGGAGGAAAGGAGAAAACAAAACATAGAAAAGATGAATGAAGAAATGGAGAAAATAGCCGAATATGAAAGGAGTCAACAGGTAAGGTCTTTTATGATGTTGCTCTTTAGCATCTCTTTCTTTCTCTACAGTAGTAAGAGGTGGTCAAATCCAGGAAGCAGCTCCTATTTATAGTTCGAAGGTGATTGATGGCAGCCTATTCAACTATTCAGCTGTATGTACATGTGTGCACACAATTGGTGTTTGCTGGATAGTTCACCACAAAGAAGCATGAATAGATCTTTTTCACTAGCTCAGATTACACTTCTATCTAGCTGAGGGTGTTAAGTCTAAATGTGCTTGTGAACTTCATCTATCTCAACATGAACTGGATGGTGAATTGTGACTGGGCAGGACCTAATTGGCCTCTGTACCTCATTGACTTGATGACTTCCCAGCACACCGGAATCTTCTAATGGGACTTCAGGGTACTTGGCTTTAACTGGCTTATTATTGGAAAATTTTGACTTGTTGCAGCTTTTAAATGTGTTGGTTAAGTTTTCTAAAGATATTTCCCTTGAATTTTCAAGCAGCAAACAAGTTAGGTGAATGTGATATGAGATGACTTGCAGGATAATATTTTGTTTACAGAATATTTACAGCACATCAGCATCATTTAGGCATCACGTGAGGCTCCATCGCTCTATCCCCGCAACATATCCTTCGATTCCTGTTTGACATCAGTCTGAAGAAGGGTCTCGACCCGAAACATCACTTATTCCTTCGCTCCATAGATGCTGCCTCACCCGCTGAGTTTCTCCAGCATTTTTGTCTACCTTCTATTCCTCATGTACTGTATTTATCTTCTCCATTAATGCTTTTCTATTAGTTACCTCAATCAGTATCCAGAGGGTTGGAAGATCCATACCCACATATGGAAATTTTCTGAGTTCCTGTGAGATTTGTTGGTGACAATATAGATTAATCTGGTCTCTCAACAAGTAAAAATTACTTCTCTGCTTATCCAGTCATAACCTTTCATAAGCTTAAAGACGTCTACCAGGTCATCTATTGATATGTTATTTTGAAGAATATAGCTTATTCAATGTAAGGAAAGCGACCTTGTAGCTTCAGAAGGCCAGGTTTGATCCTAACCTTATCCAGTGTGGACTACGCACGTGCTCCCTCTGACTGCATAGGTTTCTTCCAGGTGCTGCAATTTTCTCCCACTTGCCAGCATTGTGCTGAGTGGTAGGTTAATTGACTATTATAAATTGCTCTTGGTGTATGTGCGTAACAGAAGATTCAGGTGGGGTGCGTGGAGTTAATGGGGATTTGAGACGAAACCAAAACACATTAGCGTATTATATATATTTAAAAATGTTAATCTACAAATATTGGTGTTGCCTTGTGGCTCTTGTTGAGAGCCAGCTGCTGTCCTTCCTCAGCAATCAGCCAATGTTCCTTAATGAGGACTCGATATTGAAAGAAGGAGCTGCTTCACTTCCTTGCATCGGGTTGGGAACGCATTGATCCCAATACTCTAGATATAGGAAACAGACCCACTGGCCTCGCAATTGTTCTAACTGGCGAGGTGGGCTATCTCCTCAAAACATTCACAACCAGTCTTCCACATCAAGTTCAAGTGAGTTTATTGTCATGTGTCCCTGATAGGACAATGAAATTCTTGCTTTGCTTCAGCACACAGAACATAGTAGGCATTTACAACAAAACAGATCAGTGTGTCCATATACCATAATATAAATATATACACACATGAATAAATAAACTGATAAAGTGCAAATAACAGATAATGGGTTCTTAAAGTTCAGAGTTTTGTCCGAGCCAGGTTTAATAGCCTGATGGCTGTGGGGAAGTAGCTATTCCTGAACCTGGTTGTTGCAGTCTTCAGGCTCCTGTATCTTCTACCTGAAGGTGGCAGGGAGATGAGTGTGTGGCCAGGATGGTGTGGGTCCTTGATGATACTGCCAGCCTTTTTGAGGCAGCGACTGCGATAAATCCCCTCGATGGAAGGAAGGTCAGAGCCGATGATGGACTGAGCAGTGTTTACTACTTTTTGTAGTCTTTTCCTCACCAGGGCGCTCAAGTTGCCGAACCAAGCCATGATGCAACCGGTCAGCATGCTCTCCACTGTGCACTTGTAGAAGTTAGAGAGAGTCATCCTTGACAAACCGACTCTCCATAATCTTCTCAGGAAGTAGAGGCGCTGATGAGCTTTCTTGATAATTGCATTAGTGTTCTCGGACCAGAAAAGATCTTCAGAGATGTGCACGCCCAGGAATTTGAAGCTCTTGACCCTTTCAACCATCGACCCATTGATATAAATGGGACTTTGTGTCCCCATCCTACTCCTTCCAAAGTCCACAATCAGTTCCTTGGTTTTGCTGGTGTTGAGGGCCAGCTTATTGTGCTGGCACCATATGGACAGTTGGTCTATCTCTCTTCTGTACTCTGACTCATCCCCATCAGTGATACGTCCCACAACAGTGGTGTCGTCAACGAACTTGATGATGGAGTTCGCACTGTGACCGGCTACGCAGTCATGAGTATAGAGTGAGTACAGCAGGGGGCTGAGCACGCAGCCTTGAGGTGCTCCCGTGCTGATTGTTATCGAGGCTGACACATTTCCACCAATACGAACAGACTGTGGTCTGTGAATGAGGAAGTCGAGGATCCAATTGCAGAGGGATGCGCAGAGACCCAGTTCTGCGAGTTTGGTAACCAGCTTGGAGGGGATGATTGTGTTAAATGTCGAGCTGTAATCGATGAATAACAGCCTGACATATGAGTTTTTGTTGTCCAAGTGGTCCAGAGCGGAGTGGAGGGCCAGCGGGATCGCATCCACCGTTGATCTGTTGTGGCGGTAAGCGAACTGCAATGGGTCCAGGTTTTTGTCGAGGTAGGAGTTGATTTGCTCCATGATCAACCTTCTTGGGCACTGGTATAATTGATGCCCTTTTAAAGCAGGTGGGGACCTCAGACCTGATGTCTGAGGTCCCCACCTGCTTTAAACTGCTAACAAATGTTCCTGCTGTCTGATGGTGGCTGGCATACTTCCCCTTATGTGTTTCCCCTCATGCTGCTGCCACTCGTTTCTATCTCCTTTTTTTTCTGGATGAAACATCTGGAATGGAGAGGAATACAGTAAGTGCGTAAGGAGTGAGTGGACAAGGGGATATGATGGTACTTGGATAGAATTAGATGAAACAAAGACAAAACAAAGAAGGCCCCACTGCAGATCCCTGCGGTATACTACTGGACGCATACTTTCTTTCAACACTCCTTGACAGCGTGATATGATGTACTATATCTCTGGTGAGTAACCTGCCTTTTTTTTCAGGAAGGAAAAGTCGACAAGAATCCAATTAGAAATTTCTTGGATGATCGTCGGCATACATGTCCCTTGCCTGAGGGGGATAAAAGAGTGGACAGTCGACGTAATGTTTGGAACTGGACTGGCTCTGACTTTGAGATGGTTAAGTCTGATATTGAAAAGAAGCACTGTGAGAAAGAGTGGCAGGTAAGTTAAAGACAGTGCACAAAAAGGTTGTATATTGTAATTTGTAGCTGGTGATTTCAAAGGTAAATTCTCTCTAAGATCTTTTTAAAAAATTGTTAATAATTGTCTTGCAGGATGCATTCCATTAAAATGAGAAATGCCAATTTAATGGCAACTGCTCCTGCAATGCAAGAGCCATTGAATTGGAGAAACTGTTACCATGCAGAGATCTGGAAACGTTCTAGAATTGTTCTTGCTTCAAAGATAAATTTAGTTGGATCTGGACACATTATCAGTTTAATTTTCCCCCATTTCCTGACAAGCATAATTAAAAAATTGTGATGATAGACCATATCAGAAACTTTCCAAATAAAAAGCCTTAAATGTAAACACGTTGTAACACTCTTAAACAAAACGGGTCAGGTTGCAGCATTGGAGAAAGAAATGGGGTTAATGTTTCAGAATGATGGCCTGATTTTCGATTTCCACAATCTGCAGTATAATGTCCTCAGATTGACATACATATACTCCTCTTTAACTTATTCCCTTTAATATTTTTTCACCCTTTGTCTTTTCATCTTTCATATTTATTATGCATACTAATTTTGGATTTGTACAGGATCAGCGGTGCTATGCAATGGACAAATGGTTCTGTGAGAAGAGAATATTCTTCCTGTAATGCATATTTTTACATATCGGCCAGGGTACTCTCATAAAATGACCCCGAGGACAATATTTCCTAACAGTTTGGATGTATAGTTGAATACTTTGTTGAATCTTGCTATAACACGATAATTGCGTTCCTAACAAGCCTCGTTATCAAAAAGGGGTTGCGGATAGGCAGTTTCAGACTCGCTATAGCAGTTATTTCTGCCACCGGATTTTCACAAATAAGAGTCTTTTTAGTAGCTGCGTTTATTTTTGTTATAATAATACTAAAAGCTGCACAATTAAAATTAGAAATAAATACATTGAAATTCACTTGCTAGTTTAAAAGATTGTCTGTACCACCCAATCTAAATCTGCCACAGTAAAACAGAATCACAATTGTTGTATCATGTGATGTACAACAGTGATATTGCAATATTGGCACCGTAACCGGTGAAGACAGTGATACCTGATATTACATTGTGAATTTCATTCACCTGCTGTTTGCCCCACACCATTCAGGGGAGGACTACCATTCAGACAGAAACAACAGACATTATCTTTGCTATGGAGGAGAATGCACAGGGGATGGGAGAGAGCTGCAAGGTTTTCATGGAGAAATATTGCAGTGTCTGTGGAGGAGATCAGTTCCAGTTCCCATTGAGAGGAAAGGGAAGCCACTTGAATTTTGTGAGCATTTTAATTCATGAATAGCCATTAATAGAATAGTACAGTTTTCTATTTTTTTTAAACTGGTGGCTTGGGCTTGGTAATGCTTACATTTTGGTTGCAGAGAGGCCCAGGATTAGGTGTTCCATACTAGGGCATCGGAGATGTCCTTATTCTTTAGTGAACGGGGCTTCCCCCTCTTCCATTATAGATGAGGCTCTCACTAGGGTCTCCTCGATAATCTCACTCCCCCTCCCCCGATTCGGAACAAGGACTGAGTGCCCCTTGTCCTCACCTTCCACCCCATCAGCCATCGCATACAGCATATAATCCTCTGACATTTTCGCTACCTCCAACGGGATCCCACTACTGGCCACATCTTCCCATCTCCACCCCTTTCTGTTTTCTGCAGAGACCATAACTCCCTGGTCAATTCGTCCCTTCCCACCCAAGCCACCCCATCCCTGGGTACTTTCCCCTGCAACCGCTGGAAATGCAACACCTGTCCCTTTACCGCCCCCCTCGACTCCATCCAATGACTCAATCAGTCTTTCCAAGTGAGGCAGAAGTTCACTTTTACCTCCTCCCAGGTGTCAATTTCTCTACATCAGCGAGACCAAGCGCAGGCTCGGCGATCGTTTCGCTGAACACCTCCACTCCACCTACCATGGGCCGCAGAACAAGGGGGGCTGGGGGGGGGGCTACAGCCCCCCTATTTTTTTGGCTCGACATGTTTCAGTGTCACCGGCTTTGGACGAGGCGCTGCTGTGCTCTGAGCAACCTGGTCATGGGTGTTGGAGAGCCGGGGTGGAGTGAGGGATAGAAGCAGAAGCAGCGGCGGGGGCAGATGCGGACGGGAAGCCAGGGCTGGCGAGTGTTTGCGGGGCTGGCGAGCCGCTCGCTGCAGCTCCGGCCATAGAGCAGCCTCAGTGCAAGAGTCCCGTGCCGTCGGAGGCGAGGAGGAAGCGTTGTGCCGCTGCCGTGAGAGTCTCTGCGCCAAATTCGCCCTGGTGACCGGCATAGACCAGGCTGCAGCTCGGTGCATCCTGGAGGACAACCAGTGGCTGCTGGAAGTAGGTACCAAGCACTGGGTAGAAGCGGTGGAAGTTAGTGGCCTTCAAATGGGGGTCGTTGGAGAAAGCATCCAGCTTGCCTGCTAGATTTTCACTCTTTCTGTAACTGCAGGAAAAATGTTCCCCATGTTGGGGAAGTCCAGAACCAGGCAGTCACAGTTTAAGAATAAAAGGTAGGCCATTTAAGATTGAGATGAGGACAAACTTTCTTCACCCAGAGAGTTGTGAATATGTGGAATCCTCTGCCACAGAAGGCAGTGAAAGCCAATTCACTGGATGTTTTCAAGAGAGAGTTACATTTAGCCCTTGGAGCTAGCAAAATCAAGGGATATGGAGAAAAAACAGGAAAGTGGTACTGATTTTAGATGATCAGCCATGATCATATTGAATGGCGGTGCTGGCTCGATGGGCCGAATGGCCTATTCCTGCACCTATTTTCTATGTATCTATGTAACTTGCTCATGCTTGAGTATATGGCAATAAATCTCGACCACTTGATTTTGAAGCATTCATGCATGGTGGAGGTGTAATGTAGTCATAGAGTGATACAGCGTGAAAACAGCCCCTTCGGCCCAACTTGCCCACACCCGCCAACATGTCCCAGCTATACTACCTACTTTTGGTCCATATGCCTCCAAACCTGTCTTATACATGTATCAGTCTAACTGTTTCTTAAATGTTGGGATAGTCCCTGCCTCAACTACCTCCTCTGGCAGCTTGTTCCATACACCCACCACCCTTTGTGTGGAAAAAGTTACCCCCTCAGATTCCTATGAAATCTTTTCCCCTTCACCTTAAATCTGTCTTCTGGTTATCGATTCACCTACTCTGGGCAAGAGACTCAGTGCATTGAAATGTATATTTCTAATGCATTTTAGATTTCTCGAAAGTCTTACTTTTAAAAAAGTAAAGTTTCCACAAACATATACCCCCTTTATTAATGTCATGGTTTGATGATTCTAAATTCAAATCAAAATGAAATATACGTTAAAAGGAGAACGCATACTTTCAAAATACTCTGATTTTTTTTCCCCAAGCAAATCATAATTTGTATGACTTTGCAAAATCAGGAAATGTTATATTTATTTCTTGTCCCTTTTTCCAACTACAAACAAAAAAAATAGCACATGAAATTATAACACATTTAAAAGTAATTTTGTCAAATTTTCTGTACCGTGGAAGGCACTGGTATCGATCCTAGGGTGGGGAATGGGGGATATATCCCCCCACATTTTCAGGTGAGGGATGGGCTGTATTATTATCCCCCAGTTTTTAGAGGTTGAGCAATAACAAAAATAATAATCGCCTGCTCCTATCTCTCATGTAGACCCTACATTATCTTAAAAATACTTCAAACAAAAAACATTGAAATCATACTTCTACAATGCACTAAAACATGATTTTAATACATCAAATTTCAAAAAGTCCCCCCCTCCCACACCCTACCCCCAAGGCCGGTGATCAGTGATCACTCAGCCCCCCCATTTTCAAAGATGCTCCATGGCCCCCCTGCCTACCTGATCTCCCGGTGGCTCAGCACTTCAACTCCCCCTCCCATTCCCAATCTGACCTTTCTGTTGTGGGCCTCCTCCATTCTCAGAGTGAGGCCCAGCACAAATTGGAGGAACAGCACCTCATATTTCGCTTGGGTAGTTTCCCTGAGGAGAATACTTAACATCTGGTGGAGAGACAAAGTAAGCAATGTGGACCTGCGGGAAAGAACAAGCCAGGAACACATTGACTTACAAATTTGAAGGAGAAAATGGAGTTGGATTGGACACACCCTCAGGAACCTGCCACAAACATCACCCAGCAAGCCCTGAAATGCAAACCCCAAAGGGAAAAGGAAAAGAGGTCGCTCCAGAAACAGCTGGAGAAAAGGTGTCCAGACAGAAATGTTTGAGAGTGGCTCAACTGGGAACATCTCGAAAGAACTGCCAACAACCGAGTGAGGTGGTGGACATTTGTCAATGGCCCATGCTCCCTAGAGGAGCAAAGGGCTTAAGAAGAAGAAGTTTACACCCCAGCAGTATGAACATTGACTTCTCTAATTTCAGATAGCCCTTGCTTTCTCTCTCCCTCCCCTCCCCTTCCTAGTTCCCCTACTAGTCCCACTGTCTCCGCCTACTTTCTATCTTTGTCCCACCCCCTCCTCCGACATCAGCCTGAAGAAGGGTCTCGACCCGAAACGCCACCCATTCCTTCTCTCCATAGATGCTGCCTCACCCGCTGAGTTACTCCAGCATTTTGTGTGTAGCCCATGAACACGAAGTGCAGGATGAAGAACAGGCAGATTGGCGAAAAAATGGTCATGATTGAGAGCTTCAAGGTCCTAGGCATAAATGTCATCCATACTTTATCCTGGAGCAACCATATTGAAGCTAGGGACAAGAAAACTTTCTTTGGAGAATGAGGAACCAATGACTCCTACCAACTTCTACAGATATGCCATAGAGCGCATCCTTCACAGCTAGCTTCACAGCTTGGTTTGGAGGACGACCACAAGAAACTGCAGATAATTGTGGATGGAGCCAACATAGTCAAGGATCTTTTTTATCCATATTGTTCCCTCTTCTCCCCTCTCTCATAAGGCAGAAGATACGAGAGCTTGAAAACATGTAATACCAGATTCAGGAATAGCATCTTCCCCATTGTAATTAGACTACTGAACAGTCCTCCCATAAACTAGGGTGTAATCCCAAACTTCCAACCTAGCTCATTGCAGACCTTGGACTATTTCCTCTACAACTGTAAAGTTATAATGGTGTAACACCATATTCTGCATTCTGTTGGTTTTTTTGCAGTACCTGTTGTACAGATGTTTGACCTGATTATACTCATGCATAATATGATTTTACTGGATAGCATGCAAACAAAGCTTTTCTTCATCTTGGTACATTTAACGATAATAAACCAATAAAAATAAGACTTACTGAATATTGTGTACAGCCAGATTTTTTCCCTATAATCTCATTTACTGCATCCAGTGTTCCTGATGTGGGTGAAAGAGTTAATCGCTATTAAATCGTTTGCTGCCATAATTAACTACTTTCTGTAATGAAAGAGCTAATTGCTATTGCATTGCTTGCTGGGATATATGACTTTTGCTGTATAAAAGACCCCGGGATTCTTTGTTAAGGTGAATGGTATCTTGGGAGAACCAGAAGTATTACTAAATACTTCTGGTTCTCCCAAGATTATTAAATACTTCTGGACTGTAACATCTCCCGCCACTCCCGTCTGACGTAAAAGTAAAGTTTGTTTGGTTTACCTTAACCCATTATGTTTTGTCTGTTTTTAAGTAGCGAGCTTTATCATGGGCTCCTGTATAAAACATCGAATCGGCGACCGTTTCGCTGAACACTTATGCACGTCCACCAAGGCCTACCGGATCTCCCGGTTGCTAACCATTTTAACTTCCTTCCTCATTCCCATGCCGACTTTCTATCCTGGACCTCCTCACCTTGCTGAATGAGGCCACACGCAATTTGGTAGAAGAGCACTTCATATTTATCATGGGAAGCTTAAAACCCAGTGGTATGAATGTTGAATTCTCCAATTTTAGGTAACTTCTACAAACACCTCCCCATCCATTCCCCCTCATCTACCTTTCCTCCCACTTCATCCCCACCCCCTCCACTAAAGGCCCATTAACCAGTTCCAAATTCATAACGATGTATCCCTTGTAGGTTCACACGTCTCGAGGCAACAATCGGCCTATCAGGGAACCTCTTTGCCCGAGGTCATCTGTTGCCGTCCCTGATTTGTCCTGTTTTTTTTCACCTTTCCAGTTCTCCCGCATCCCCCCCCCCCGGTCCCTCACTACAATCATAGTGAAGAAGGGTCCTGACCCGAAACGTCACCTATCCATTTTCTCCAGAGATTTTGCCTGACCCGCTGAGTTACTCCAGCATTTTGTGTCTATCTTTAGTATGAACCTGCATCTGCAGTTCCTTTTCATTAAACTTTTAGGTGGTTTGTCATACATACAATTTAAATTAATAACATTGTCTGGGAAGTCCAACTTACTGATGGCATAATTTAGATCTACATGCCTATCAAATCAATAAGACAAGCTTGCTAATCATTCTGTGGCTTGTCAGGAGGGAGGTTATTTGTGCTATTCTGGTTATTTGGCAGCTTGTGAGCCAGCTGATTGAGGTTTTCCACTGTGGATGTGCCAACGTAGCTGAGAAACCTTGTGACACTGACGGAGTCAGATATTGGGATTGTTTATTGCTGCTGATTCTCAGTTTTACATCCCTGGGCAAATGCAGTGTCAGGAGATTGGCCAGCAGGCAATTAAACCGAGGAAATAGCCCAGAACAACAGCCTTTGTTCTTCTAGTTGAGAGGATTATTTCTGCTACTTCATCTACAAAAATAACTCTTCACTGACCCATATGGGCTCCTTTTTTTCACTTCTTTAGTTCTGCTGAGTGGGACTGTTTTTCAAGTTTCGCCAGTCCCCATGTATGTCATAGAATCCTATTTTGCTTGTGGTGTGACAGCACCTGTAATGTCTGTGTACAACCCTGTTGTGACTAGCACAATGAATACACATCCGACATCTTGTAAGAAGAGTTTATTTCCAACAACTAACAAGAAGGGTCGCGACCCGAAACATCACCTATTCCTTCGCACCATAGATGCTGCCTCACCCGCTGAGTTTCTCCAGCATTTTTGTCTACCTTAGAATCTTCCAGAAGGTCACTTGACCTCAGTCACGAGGCACTGGCCAACTCGCCAGCTTGTAGTCCTGGCCTCAAGGGGCGCTGGCATTTACATTACATCTCCCCCTTCAACTTTATTTACATTACATCTCCCCCTTCAACTTTGGGGTTTTATTTACGTGTATGTCCACGGCATATCAATGACAATAAAGTACCATTAAAGCCATTTAGATTTTGCTTCATTCAATTCAGCAGAACATTTGTACATTTCCCATATATTTTCCTTCAATACTCTTGCATTCGATTTGAATTCTGCTTATGAACTTTAATATCCACATAAAGTTTTACATTAGAATCAATTAAGAGTGTTGCTGTTTTCCACTTTAATCTCAAAACCTAGAAACTAGGGTTCTGTCTCGTTGCCTCTCGTTGCCTCTGGGAGACTGGTTCCTCCATCTAGGTTTCTCACATCTGGGAGACTGGCTCCTCCATCTAGGTTTCTCGCCGCTTCTGGAAGATTTGATCCGGCATCTGGCTACAGGTGCCCTATCCCCGGCTACAGGGGTCTGGGCGTCTGGCTACAGATGGCCTATCCCCGGCTACAGGTCTCTATCCTGGGCTACAGGGCTCTATTCCTGGGCTACAGGTCTCTATCCTGGGCTACATGGCTCTATCCTGGGCTACAGGTCTCTATCCTGGACTACAGGCCTCTCCTGGGCTACAGGTCTCTGTCCTGGGCTACAGGCCTCTCCTGGGCAACAGGTCTCTATCCTGGACTACAGGCCTCTCCTGGGCTACAGGTCTCTGTCTTGGGCTACAGGTCTCTGTCCTGGGCTACAGGGCTCTATCCTGGGCAACAGGGCTCTATCCTGGGCTACAGGGCTCTATCCTGGGCTACAGGGCTCTATCCTGGGCTACAGGTCTCTCCTGGGCTACAGGTCTCTATCCTGGGCTACAGGTCTCTATCCTGGGCTACAGGTCTCTATCCTGGGCTACAGGTCTCTATCCTGGGCTGTATGACTCTATCCTGGGCTACAGGTCTCTATCCTGGGCTACAGGTCTCTCCTGGGCTACAGGTCTCTATCCTGGGCTACAGGTCTCTATCCTGGGCTGTATGGGTCTATCCTGGGCTACAGGTCTCTATCCTGGGCTACAGGTCTCTATCCTGGGCTACAGGTCTCTCCTGGGCTACAGGTCTCTGTCCTGGGCTTCAGGAGTCTGTCCTGGGCTACAGGAGTCTGTCCTGGGCTACAGGAGTATATCCTGGGCTACAGGGCTCTATCCTGGGCTACAGGGCTCTATCCTGGGCTACAGGGCTATCCTGGGCTACAGGGCTCTATCCTGGGCTACAGGGCTCTATCCTGGGCTAGAGGGCTCTATCCTGGGCTGACTCTCCGCCTCGTCTTGGAGACTTGCTGCATCTGGGTGGCGGACTCCCCCTTAAATAAAAACTGTTGTCGCTCTTTCAATTTCTGTTACTGTGAGTTCTCCATGTCATGAGCCTTACGGGCATGTACTTTATCCAACTTAACTTTCAAAGCAATGTTTTTACTCTTTTGTTTCCTGCAGAATAACTCAGCTCCTGCAGAAACTTCGGCAAATCATCTGTACTTCTTTGCTTCTTAACGTTTACTTCTTTGAATTTGTCACTTAGCGTCTTTAAACTGCTGTTCAGGTCGTGCTGCATGCTCCGCTGCCGCTCCTTGAAGTTCTCAAACATGGCGGCGGCAGCCATTATCCCCGCGCAGATGGGGGTGCGGGGCCGCGAGGTCGGAAGGTGGCTGTGGCGGCCATTACTCCCTCTGGGAGAGGCCGTCTATGGAGACCTGCGATTCCTCCGTCGATTGCGGGGACTCGGGGAATCGTGGCGCCTTTTCCTCGCTGGTGATCCCGATCCCACCTGGCGATCTCTGGCCATCAGGGGGGGGCGACCTCCTCTCCGTCCCCCCGCCCGATTATCTGTCACGCGGGTGGGTGGGCTTCCCCTCGCGGAAGCCACGATCGGCCGCCCCTCCGAACGGGGTTTTAGACCTGTTGGGTGAGTGAGGAGCTGTGGGACATGGTGGAGGCTCGTGAGGCTGATCGGCTCTGGGCCCGCCGCTGTTTTCGAGGCGAGTCTGCGCGCTTACTCTTCGGGCTGCCACACCTGTGTTTCTTGCTCTTCTTCTTGCTTCTTTCTTCTTGTTCTTTGACTTGGACTGTGACTTTTTTCTTCCTGTCCTTTGACCGAGCATTGGGACTGGTTGACCGTTCTCGGCTTCGAGCTTTCTTCTTCTTTTTCTTTTTCGGCCCGCAGTCGCTCATTCTTCTTCTCCTTGCATGGAGAGTGGTCCCGGTGGCTTGAGTCCCTCCATTTTCACTTCTGACACCATGTAATGTCTGTGTATAACCCTGTTGTGACTAGCACAATGAATACACACCCAACATCATGTAACAAGAGTTTATTTCCAACAACTAACAAACTTCTAGAAGGTCACTTGACCTCACTCACGAAGCACTGGCCAACTCGCCAGCTTGTACTGCTGGCCTCAAGGGGCGCTGACATTTACATTACATTTACATTACAGCGCCTTCTACCGCAGATGCCGCCCTGATCCCTATCACTGGCAAAAGGCCAATCCTCAGCACCATTGGTAACCTTTGGGTCCAATTAGCTGATTGACCCAGCTGAACCTCAGCGGCCTCCTTATAAAACCCGGGCATTCCAGCCTTGTGGGGAGAAGGAAGAGGATGAGAGAAAAAAAGAGGACAAAGAAAGGAAGAAGAGGGAGAGGAAGTGGGACGCCTCCCTGCTAGCTGCGTTTCCTTGTCGCAGGATTCAGGAAGACTGAGCCACTGGTACAACCCCAAGACCACCAGCGCCACCGTGTGGTCAAGTCTGGACAGCTGGGAAGAAATTCTTGACAGAGGCTAAGACTGAGTGTCCGGGGCAAGCCTGAGATGCCAGTGCCTCTTCCCTGCCCACAGATAACAAAGAACTGCGCCCACCAGGATAACCCAGAGACTGTTCAAGCCTAAAGCTGAATAAACCTGAGACCGCCAGAGCCTCGTCTTGAGGCAAGGGTAGACTACAGTGAGATTGCCACGCCTCCTTTGGAGACCAGGACTGAGGTGCCAGGACAAGCCTGAGACCGCTAGCTCGACCACTCATGCGTCCTGATGGTGAGGAACAGCCATCCTGAACTATCTTACCATTGTAAATAAAATGTCACGTCAGTTCACCCTACCTCAAGTGTCGGTGTGTTCACTGCCAAACCTGGTGTCTTTCCCGGACGCAATAGTAACAATGCTCTCACCAGATGTATGCACCCAGCGATCAATTCACTGAACACTTGCGATCATTCTGACAATGCCTTCAGGACATTCCGGTTACTATCCATTTTAACTCCTCTTCCCATTCCCATACTCACGTTTCTGTCCTGGACCTTGTCCATTGCCAGAGTGAGGTCCTATGCAAATTGGAGGAACAACACCTCATAGCAGGCAGCTTACAACCCAATGGTATGAACATTGAACTCTCCAATTTTAGGTAACTACATAACCCTCCCTCTCCCTTCCCCTGCATATAACATCCCCCACCCTCTGCTCTCTCCTGTGCTCCACCTGGACCAGTACTTATTTCTCCCCTCCCCTTCCACCTACATTTGTTCCTCTATCTTCACGATTGCTCAACTCTTCAATCCTTTTGCCTCACATCTCTGGCCTTTGTCCGACCATCTGCTGATCAAAAAAAATCTCCTCACCTGTGTCTGCCTATTAACTGCCAGGCTTGATAAAGGCCCACCTCTCTTTCAGCTTTCACCAGCCCTCTCTCCACAATCATTCTGAAGAAGGGTCCCAACTACTTTAACACTCTTTATCTTCTTTTGTAAACCAGCATCTGCAATTCTTTGTTTCGACAAATTGTGAAAAATAAGTTACTGCTATGGTATTTGAGATTTAATTCCATATACATTTTTAGAAAAATCAGTCAGATTCTGTCAATAGGTTATTTTAACAGATACAGCGTGGAAACAGGTTCTTCGGCCCACCAAGTCTGCCCTGATCACCCTTATATTAGTTTTATAGTACACGCTAGGGAAATTTTTTGGTCAATTAATCTACAAACCTGCACGTCTTTGGAATGTGTGAGGCAACAGTGCCATCCTGAGAAAAATCATGTGGCCACAGGGAGAATGTACAGACTCTGTATAGACAGCACTCATAGTCAGGATCAAACCCACATCTAGTGCTGTAAGGCAGCAACTCTACCGCTGCACCACTGTGCCGCCCCGTTATCTCAAAGTTATGTTCAAGACAATAGGGAGAACTGTGTTGAAAAGATTTAGCAGGATTTTGAACAAGTGGTATATATTACACATAGAACAGTATAGCACAGGAACAGGCCCTTGGCTTACACTGTCTGTGCCAACATGATGCTAAGATAAACTAATCTCACCTGCCTGCACATGATCCACGTCCCTCCATTCCCTATCAATGTGTCTGTCTAAAAGCGCAAACACAACTATATCTGCCTCCACCTCCACCTCCACCCCTCAATAGTTCAATGTTATTTTGTTATTGTGTTTACCTAGATATTATACCTAGTGTATAGTAATACACTATATTACCTAGTGAAATTCTTTGTTTTGCATTCAATTCAGTAAAATCATACAATACCTCAGCACAATCATAAACAAGTACAAAAGTGCAATGGTAATAATGTAAGAATAGTAGACCACCAGGCAGTGCACAAAGAGTCGCCATGTTTCTGATGCCAACCAGGTAACCACCATGTAAACAAAACACCTCCCACTGTAAAATTATGTTCTCTGTTTTTGATATTTCCACCCTGTATAAAAGTTCTGACTGTTTAGCCTATCTATAATCTCTTAATTTTAAATACTTCTATTAGGTCTCCCCTCAACCTCCAACATTCCAGAGATAGCAACCCAAGTCTGTCCAACATCTGCTTAAATCTAATATCCTCTATTCTAGGCATCATTCTGGTAAATCTCTTTGCTACCCTCCCCAAAGCCTCCACATCCTTCCCGTAAACTACACACAATACTCCAATTGCAGCCTAACCAAAATCCTATAAAGCTGCATCCTGACTTCCTGACTCTAATAGTCAATACCCCACACCATATTCCTTCTTTATCATTCTGTCTACTTTTATTGTCACATTCAGGCAGCTATGGACTTGGACCCCAAGATCCCTCTGATCATCAATTCTGTTAAGGGTTTCCTTTACATTCCAACCTCCCAAAGTGCCACACTTCATACTTGCTTGGATCAAACTTCGTCTGCAATTTCTCCCCCCTTTTCCGTAACTGATCTTTATCCCGCTGTATACTTTGATAAGCTTCCTCACAGTCCGCAACTCAATCAATCTTGGGAGTTATCTGCATACTTACTAACCAACCTGTTTAAGAAGGAACTGCAGATGCTGGAAAATGGAAGGTAGACAAAAATGCTGGAGAAACTCAGCGGGTGAGGCAGCATCTATGGATCTATGCTCCATAGAGGCTGCCTCACCCACTGAGTTTCTCCAGCATTTTTGTCTACTAACCAACCTGTGTTCATTTACGTCCACTTCATTTATATATATCACAAACTTTAGAGGTCCCAGCATGGATTCCTGTGGAACTCCCCTGGTAACAGACCTCCAGCCTGAATAATACCTTTCCAACACAACTCTCAGTCTTGCATCAGTAAGCCAGTTCTGAATCCATATGACCAAGTCACGTGCATCTTAATCTTGTGTTTCAGCCGACCGTGAGGGACTTTATGAAATGCCTTACTAAAATCCATGTGGACAACATCCACCACCTTGTATTCATCCGGCACCTTTCTCACCTCCACAAAAAATGTGATCAAGTTAATGACATAATCTGCCGCGTACAAAGCCATGCTGACTCCCCTTAATGAGCCCATTCCCTTCCAAATGGGAGTAAAGTCACTAAGGGGCCATCAGGATTCGCCCAGTACAATCGTGCCCGATAATGGAATGAACAAGAGAGAAGTAGTAGCCTGCACGAGAATGAAAATGACTGTTCTTAGGTTTCCAATTACTGGAGTCAAATGCAGCCAGACCGATAATTACTTCCAACTCCTGGCACATTACACCAAAAGCCAGACGGAAACACATTGTTATTCTGCTCTCCGTTCGAAGGGGAACCGTATTACAAAAATGAATTGCAATATTTATAAGCATGATAATTACACTGTAGCTCTTAAAAGCAGTAATACAATGTTTATATTCTTAATAATGTGCACATTGTCTTAAAATAAAATACAGCAAAATATAATTTTGTTCTTTTAGCTTTTAGATGAGTTGAGACATTGGGTGAATCCTTGGTTGACTTCTGTTGTGGTTCAGCCACTGGACAACAACAATCCAGGACCATAGGCTGCTCTTAATCACATATTTGTCTGAACTTTGACAAGGCTCATTTATTTTAGAGTCAAGAATGTTTTATTGTCATATGTCCCAGATAGAACAATGAAATTCTTACTTGCAGCAGCACAACAGAATATGTAAACATAGTACACTGTAAATGGAAAAAAAAATGCATACGTTCACATAAAAAACAAACAATAATAGTGCAATATTAACAATAATAGTCTATGTAGTTCAGAGCTTATTTCAGGTGTAGTGTTTAATAGCCTGACTCCTGTAGGGAAGAAGCTGTTCGTGAACCTGGACGTTACAGTTTTCAGGCTCCTGTACCTTCTTCCCGATGGCAGTGGTGAAATGAGTGTGTGGCCAGGGTGGTGTGGGTCTCTGATGACGCTAGCTGCCTTTTTGAGGCAGTGACTCCGGTAAATCCCTTCGATGGTGGGGAGGTCAGAACCCGCAATGGATTGGGCAGTGTTCACGACTTTTTGCAGTCTTTGCTCCTTGGCATTCAACCAGGCCCTGATGCAATCAGTCAATATGCTCTCTACTGTACACCTGTAGAAGTTCAAGAGAATCCTCTCTGACATACCGAATCTCCGTAATCGTCTCAGGAAGTAGAGGCGTTGATGTGCTTCCTTTATAATTGGAACAGTGTGCTGGGTCCAGGAAAGATCTTCAGAAAAATGCAATCCCAGGAATTTGAAGTTTTTGACTCTATTGATGCACATTGAGGATATTTTTCATTTCTGACATTCAACTACAGATAGAAGGAACCTGATGATGGAACAGGGCGATTTACTAATGTTGATTCATTGGAATCTAGAATACAATATATGCTGAATTGTTAATAGTGGTCTTTTGGTCATGTGTTCCACTTGTCTTGCAATCCAACAATTGTTCAATCATGTCTTAGATTCTTCTACTGATTCATTTGAAAAAAGCTTCCAAGGAGTTAAAAATTTTAGAAAACTTTAAGTAACTCACTAACTTCCTTCAAGTTGGGAATCTACTATCTTTACCATTCTGGTCTACCTGTGACTTCAGACCCATCTCTTTTTAAATACAGTCCACATCCTGCAAGCAAATGAAATATTCTTTATCTGTGTCTTTTTCAAAGGTTCTGTGGAGCTAGAGTGTGTTATAGGAGATGACAAATAATCTGTAAATCAGGACAACTGAATCAGAAATATTGATACAAATCCCTTCAGCGCTGCCGGAAAATATAAATTCAGTTAAATATTCTGAAATTAAATAATTGGTATTGGTAATAGTGAATATCTTATGATCTTGAATTATAGTGAATAATTGCAAAGATTAGTGGGAAGCAAGAGGACTGGGAAGCTTTTCAAAAACCAACTGAAGGTAACTAAAAAGGCAATGAGAGAAAAAATGAAATATGAAGGTAACCTAGATAATAATATAAAAGAGGATAGCAAAAGTTTCCATAATATCAAGAGTAAAACAGGCAATAGTGGACATTGGACCGCTGGAAAATGATGCTGGAGATGTAATGGCCTGACTTCAGTGGTTGGTAAGATTTCAAGAATCCATTATTAAAGATGAGATTTCCGAGTACTCAGAAGCACATGATAAAATGGTTTTGTTAAAGGGAGATCTCGCCTGACAAATCTGTGGGAATTCGTTGAAGAATAGCAGGATAGACAAAGGAGAGTCAATAGATGTTGTTTACCTGGATTTTCAGAAGGCCTTTGATAAGGTGCCACATGTGAGGCTGTTAAACAAGATAAAAGCCAATGGTATTAGAGGGAAGATACTAGCGTGGATAGCAGGTCAGCAGGAAGGCAAAGAGTGGCAATAAAGGGGGCCTTTTCTGATCGGCGGCCAGTGACTAGTGGTATTTTGTGGGGGTCGGTGCTGGAGCCGCCCCTCTTCACGTTGTATATCAATTATTTGGATGATGGAATTGATGGCTTTATGGCTAAGTTTGCAGATGATACGAATATAGGTGATGGGGCAGGTAATCTAGAGGAAGCATGGAGTCTGCAGAACGACTTGGACAGGTTGGGTGAGTGGGCTAAGAAGTGACAGATGGTATACAACGTAGCAAAGTGTGCAGTCATGCATTTCGATAGTAGGAATAAAGGCGTAGACTATTTCCTAAATGGGGAGAGGATTCAGAAATTGGAGATGTAAAGGGATTTGGGAGTATTGGCGCAGGGTTCCCAAAAAGTTCATTTGCAAGTTGAATTGGTAGTAAGGAAAGCAAAAATCATGTTAGCATTTATTTTGGGAATGCTAAATATAAATATAAAAACAGGAATATAATGCTGAGGCTTTATAAGGCTTTGGTCAGACTCCATTTGGAGTACTGTGAGCAGTTTTTGGTACCATAACTATCTCCAGAGCCAGGTAATCCCCAGACTGCTATAGGCCCTTCTCCGTTGCCCACGACCGGCTTGGCCCGCGAACCGATGTCCCTCTCCTCGCCCAACCGCCTTCGTATCCCGGAGACGCCTCCTGCAGCCGACATTCAAGGCGCTGGAGGCAATACCCCAGTCCCTCTTCTACCTGCCCACTCCTCATGTCCGTCGTCCCCAGCGGCTCCCTCCTCCTCGGCTCTCCGATCATCGGGGCCGAGCACGGTGGCTCCTGTGCTGCCCACCTGCATGCCGCAGCCCGTCGTGTCTTACTTCGCATCAGAAGCCAAGCCAAACCTAGCCTGCTGCTGCGCGTGGCCACGGGGGGCCTGCCGGGCATCCTGGAGGGGTTCCCCAGCTCTGCGGCATCCCGGGAGCTTTCTGCTGCCGCGCGGCATCCCGGGAACTTGTCCAGTCCACCATGTTGAACATCAAGGAAACCCCCTAACAATACAGTGGGAAAACCCTCACCATAAGGACTTCGGTGATTTGCAAACTAATGTAAATGATTAGAAGCAATTATGGATGAGCAATAAAAGTAGACATTATTTGTTATGCCTATGTTCCATGTGTAAATGAAAAAGAATTCCAGACATTCATCAAATCTTTTACAAGCAGATGTTGCCAAGCTATCTGGTAGCTCAGTATGTTTTCTCCATTCCTTTATAATTGGCTTATAAACTGAATATAATCACTGAAGTTATTTTGTCCAATGCAGATGATTGGAATTGATGAGCATGGAATTACATGTAATTGACTAATTACATAGTTTATTTTAATTTAAAATGCTCTTTTAATATTTTCTTGTTTGCTTCAGGAGGGTGTGATTCCAACTCAAAAAGGTACTATCGATATGACTGTGTTGATGACGGGGCGTGAGAGAGCAGAATATGTACGCTGGAAGAAAGAGCGAGAACAGATTGATCAGGAAAGGTTGGCGCGTCACAAGAACTCCAAAGGAGAATGGAAAAGAGCATGGGATGCAAACAAAACTGAGAACATGTAGGTTTATTTCCTGTTCTAGACGGTACTTAGAAGATGTCATTTTGTATTTGTCTAACTATAACTTGGATAGTTTAGTGGTTCTGATAAAATTAAATATTTCCCTTATGTTGTCAATGGTGATATTT
Organism: Malacoraja senta; assembly: GCA_038087875.1. NCBI lineage: Eukaryota > Metazoa > Chordata > Chondrichthyes > Rajiformes > Rajidae > Malacoraja > Malacoraja senta. The sequence goes on from CM075978.1 coordinate 62,279,625, forward strand.
TTCACCATAAGAAAAATTAAACTGACAACAGATTCAATTAACAGAAATCTGTGATTATAAGTTAAATAGACCTCAAGGGGCTAGCAGAATCAAGGGATATGGGGAGAGGGCAGGCACGAGTTACTGATTGTGGATGATCAGCCATGATCACAATGAATGGCGGTGCTGGCTCAAAGGGCCAAATGGCCTCCTGCACCTATTTTCTATGTTCCTATGTTTCTATGTAATACTAACATGGAAAAACAAAGGGAGTTAAATTGGCTTGCTTCTGAAAGAATGTGTGGATTATTGCAATGCATATCGACTACCAACGGTTGAGCTGATTGAAGGCAACAGTTTAATTTTGTGCTATGTGCAGAATTTCTGGATGCAAGCAGCTTTTGTTTGTTGTACAGCAGCTGCATGCTTGACCAAATAGTGTCCTCGTGCATATAAAAGTTTGTCTGCTATAGTTCAGCGCCTCGAGTCCTGCCAACATCCTCATCAATCGTTGCCACATTTTCCCAGCATAATGGATTCTTTCCTGTAGCAGGGTCACCAAAATTGAACACAAAAGCCCAAAATGCAGCTTTGTACAACTGTAACATAATGTCCCAACTTCTGTACTCATTTCCCTGACTGACTGTCAGTGTACCAAAAACCTTTTTTATCATCCTATCTACCTGCAACTCCTCTTTCTGGGAACTATGTACTTGTACTGCTAGATTGTTCTTCTCTGCAACACTCGACAAAGCCTTACTGTTCACTGTGAAGGTTCTGCCCCAGTTTGACTTGCTAAAGTGCAACCCCTCACACTTATCTGAATAAAACTCCATTAGCCATTACTCAGTCTACTTGCTCAGCTGATCAAAATTCCGTTGTAATTCTTAATAATCAACAATACCATCTATTTTAGTGTCATCTGCAATCAGGATGTTGAAGTGGGGGGATTATGAATAATGTATGCATCATGATGATTAGACAGTAAGAACAGATAGCTGCAGGTCAGTGTTAGAGATGACAAGTTTGAAATTGAATTTGTCCGTACAATTGTGAGTGTATAGGGAGTAGGCTAAGAGGCTGAGAACATGTCTTGTAGGGTATTGATCATTCCTCCTTCACCCCCGCTACTGTCTGGGAGAAGATACAGAAGCTTGATGGCACATACCACCAGACTCAGGAACATCATCATCCCCTTGGGTACTGTCAAATTCACCTCAACCCCATTGTGGACATTGGATTTGTCTATGGAACTGTTGTGCTACAATGCTGCACTCTGTATCTTCCCCTTTGCTTTTCTCTACCTATTATACTTGAGTTTGACTTGATTGTATTTACTGGTATGTATAGTATTATCTGATCTGATTGAATATCAGGCAACACATAGGATTTCACTCTACATCAGTACACATGACAATAATAAACAAAAACTTAAATCTATTTACTAATCCAATCATTTATGGTGCATGTGAAAATGTATTCAATTCAGAAGAGTGGTTTAGCACCTGCTATATCAAGATCAGTGCAGATTTGAACCTATTACTAGCTGTAGGAATTAGCCAAAACTCAAGGAGTTGCACCATCAGATGAGAAAAAAAATCCTTAATTAACTGATAAATATTTGATGCTCCCTTTAAATGTTACTGTTGGGGGACCCTTTGTGCTTCTTTATATTACACTGAACTATGTAAGGTTAATAATGGAAAATAGATTAGAGGATAAAGGTAAAAGAAAATAGCTGCACTAACAGCATTACACATTGCATGTGGATTGATTATTATGGTCTACTTGCTCTGCATGCAGAGGCTGTGCTGACCTCTGGTGTTCTTTAAGGCTCCAAAATTCATCAAATTCATGGCATTAAGGAACTATTATATTCACCTACCCTTGTAAATTTACATAATCTTTGATAACTATGAAGATCATTAAAACCAAAGTACCTTGCAACAATTTTTCTGCAATATTCATTATATTTAGTGTATTGCAATCTCAATAAAGTGAAATAAGCCTTAATGCCAACTAAGTCATGCAGAAATTTTATGTTAAAACTGGATTTATTGTTATATCATCTCATTAATACAAATAACGGTACAATTGGATTATTTTCTTAATGCTAAATCAATGATAAATCAACTTCGTATTGGTGTCTAAAGTGTGGAATGTACTTACAATAAGCACTGCATTTTTTAAACCAGGTTTCAAGAAGATTTTGGTGTGGAAAATGAGCTTGGATTTCATAAGAGAAAAGGTTGGTTTTTGATTTGTACAAAGATAGTATATTGTAAAATGTAATGTTCTATCTCTGGTTAGTTTTGAAGCTTAAATTTAAAGATCGCTGTATCTCAAGTTTATTAAATGTTTATGACTACATTCTTTAAAGGAGAGCCGGATAAAATATTTCAAAAAAAATTGTAATGTTTAAAAATAATTTTCAGCTAGAGAAGGAATCCATCTTTACCTCATGGTGTTATTCTCTTCAATTGAATTAATTTACACATTATAAAAAATGACTGATTATAAGCTATGAACCTGGGAAATTGAGTAATGCTGAAATAAAACCAGAGTACTGGAAATCCTAAACAGTTCAGGCAGCATCTGTGGGAAGTGAAATAGAGTTCATGTTTTGGATCAAAGAACCTTTGTCACAATGGATAACTAGAAATCAGTTCTGAAGAATAATCTTCAATTTAAGATGTTAATTCTATTTCTCTTTCCACAGATACTGCCTGATCTGCTGAGTGCTTTCAACATTTTCAGTTTTATTTTAGATTTTCAGCAATTAAAAAAAATAATTGAATTACTGTAATGCTAATGACTTGTTTTCTGGAGATATAAGGAGCCAAATGTCTAGCTATCCTGTTTCTGTGCAGCTAAAACACTAGCATGTACCCAAACATTCTGAAAACTATCCAGATATGAGGCATTGATAGGGTAGACAGTTGGAACCTTTTTCCCAGGATGGAAATATCAAATCCTAGAGGACATTACTTTAAGGTGAAAGGCACAAAGTTTAAAGCAGATGTGCGGGGTAGTTTTTTTTACACAGAGGGTTTTAAGTGTCTAGAATGTGAGGGTTGGGGTGGTGGTGGAGGCAGATACAACAATAGCACGTAAGAGCTGTAGATATGGATATGCAGGGAATGGTGGAATATGGATTATGTGCAAGCTGATAAGAGTTGGTCTTGGCATCATATTTGGTGCAGATATTGTGGGCCAAAGGGCCTCTTCCATTGCTGCACTGTTCTATGTTCTATGTCCCATCCACAAAAACCCCGTCATTCTATTTTTAAATTAGTAATTAAAAATGATCAGTATGGTCTTCAAATGGCATATACTTATTAGTAATCAGTTTGTGGTTCACAACAGTACTTGGGTCCAAATGCTCTGCCAACCTTTGAATGGACATGGAAAAAGAGCTGAATTTCAGGGATGAAGAGGTTATCCTGGGCACTCTTTGACCTAGGATGGCAACAAGCAGCTGTGAATTAGCGAAGATGCTTCTGCTTGATGTCATGCTTAGAATAAATGAAGACAGTCAAGGATGCTGGTGGCCAATCACCCCGGTCATAGGGTGTCATTGACCTATTCACTTGAGCTGCTTCACTCATGATCTTCTGTCTGTTCTAGGGCAAGTGGCTTTTCAACTGATTTTCTAAAGGTGTTCCAATACTCTACAAGACACATCAGAAATCAATGGAATACTCTCCACTTGGCTGAACGAGTGCAGCTCGAATAGAATCAGAAATCCTGGAAGCACTCGACAGCCAAGCAAAATATGTGAAAGAGGAAAAATAAGGTTTATGTCCTGTCTGAATAACCTTTCTTCAGAATTGATTTTGATTGGCACCTTCTATCGCCAACTTCATACCTAAAATGTATTCTATTCCCAAGATGTGTTCGAGCAACTTCCCCAATCTTCTACCAAAGGATAAGGGCAGCGGACACATGAATATACAACCAACTCTGTGACTTGCTTCATATTGACTTAAAATCTCATCCTTATGTTTGGTTTGTAGCTGGATCAAAATCTATGGAAATCTAGATGCAGGCATTGAGAATAGCTGCACCATGTGAAATCTACAAAGCAGATCACCACCACCACTTCAGGGCAATTAGGTTTGGCCATTAAAATCCGACACTTGCGAGGAATCGCCACAATCCATGAATGAACAAAGCTTTCCAGTGTATCTCCTTCGATCGATCCATAGTTGTGTGGAATATCATTAAAAAAAGATTTGATCGCAAACTGTTATGGGGATTGTGATGTGGAATTAACTTGTGATGTGGAATTCACTGCAGAGAGTTATGCCAAATTTATGCTGCTTTCCATTAGAAAACGTTTGATATTCTTCAGCATTAGACATTTGGTAATTAACATTAGCAGTGGGCCAATATCAAGAGTGATTTAGCACCAGTGAATGCTCATTAGCACTCCATGTGTAAAGTGCCAGTCATTGGCATAGAACAGACAAGTAAGTGAATCTGACTTGAAAAACATCAGTAAATCACACAACAAAGGGCTAATCAAGTTTAAAGGTTTTTGGATGCTGTATATTGGAGGCTTTGGTGGAGGAAGTGGAAAGTAGGAGCAATGTCCGGTTATTACAGGGGCTCCGGGAATGCTGGGTCCCAGGAATCCAGCCACCTCCTGGGGCGCCGTCGAGTATGGCTGCCCTGCCAGCAGCTGTTAGTCTTTTCACCTTTTTTTTATTTTTAGTTAGTTAAAAGTGTTTGTTTTGGAGGTCTTTTAGTTTTTTTTTGTGGGGGGTGGGGGGGGGGGGGAAGGGGGAAACTATTTTTTCAGTACCTACCTGGTCGGAGGTACGGCTTTTCTCCGAGCCGTATCTTCGCCCCTTCCTCGCGGCCTACCGGCAGACTGGAGCAGCGTTTTCCTGCCGGGACCGGCCAGGACTTCAGCTTCGGCGGCGGCACAGCGCTGAAGTACCATCGCGGAGCGGGCGATACCTAACTCGGGTCGCCGTGCAGTAAGCTCCGGAGTGCTGTGACCGCCGGCTCCAACATCGCGGAGCTGCGGTCTGTGGTCTGTGGTCTGCGGTCTGCGGTCTGTGGAGCTTCCAGCCGCGGGCGGCGCTGAACCCTAAACACCGCGGAGCCTGGGATCTCACAACGAGGTCGCCAGAGTAGGAGCTCCGACCAGCGCGGCTCGTTGACTTCGGGAGCCACGGTCTCCTGGGAAGAAGCGGCCGCTCCAGACACTCCAAGCTGCTGAGAGTGTTCACCCGACGCCGGAGCTCCATCATCCGGCGAGAGGGCCTGAAGCATCGGGCTGCCGTAACGGTGACTGCAGAGGCCTCACTAGGACCGACTATGGGTGAACTGGGGATGGGACTGGACTTTTGCTGCCTTCCCCCACAGTGGGAACCATTGTGGGGGGGTGTCTTTATGTTTATTGTTAAATTCTTTAATGTTGAGTCTTATCTTTATTTGTGTGCTGCATGGCAAGTCAAATTTCACTACACCAATTGGTGTATGTGATAATAAATGTCCTTTGTCCTTTTGTCCTTTGAAGTAGATTATTTTTTTGTCATATACCCCAGGTGGAGATGAAATTCCTTGTTCACATGAGGCTCATAGAGTAAACGGTAGACACAGTAAAGGTAAGTACAACGATAAATACAATGTGAGCAAACAGCAGAATGGTGCATAATGTCATGCAAAATCTGAAGAGTGTCAAATAATATTAAGGACCAGCATCATAACATTTAATGACAAGATAATGAATGCATCTTCATGTGCAGCAGGCATCGAATTACACCATGTTCAGATATCAATTTATATTGCTTGTATTTCATTACTCAAATTTGACAAATGCTCCATTGTACCCATACAAATCTCTTACCCTCAGCTTGCAACGTGGCCATGCTGCATCTAGTCAACCATGCAGTCACATTATCCAAGCAGATTACATCACATGAGAAATAGGAACAGGGGCATAAGACATTTGGCTCCTTAAACCTGCTCCATCATTCAAATGGATTATGGCTGACCTAACATTCCTTGCTCCTGCTCCATACCTTTATTTATCTTATTGATTAGAAATCTATCTAACTTGGCTTTATATATTCCCAAGGTTCCACCCACATCGCTCTGTGGCAAGTTGTTCCAAAGATTCACACTCCACTGAGTGAAAAAAAAATCCCCGTCTCAATTTTAAATGAGTATCCCCTTATTTTGAGACCATGCTCTCTAGTTATGGACTCTCCCAAGAAGGGTTTCGGCCTGAAACGTTGCCTATTTCCTTCGCTCCATAAATGCTGCTGCACCCGCTGAGTTTCTCCAGCACTTTTGTCTACCTGTTCTGATTTACTCTGTCCAGCCCTTAGTTGGGTAAGTACACTCCAGTACAGAGTTGCAGTAAGACTTCCCTACTTTTATGCTGATGATACTTTATTGTCACTTGTACTTAGCTAGGTACAGTGAATTTTTTTTTTTTTTTTGCACACCAAGTACATAAAAGAATCACCACAAAGGCACCGACAAAGTTACAAAAAATACTCATCCGTTCTGCGTCTCCCCAAACCCCTTGAAATAAGAGCCAACATTACATCATCCCTCCCTATTACTTGCTGCACTAATCAGCTAGTTTTGTGACCCCCAAATCCCTTTGAGCTGCAGCTTTCTGTAATTTTCTTAATTTAAATACTCTTGTTTTGCTCTTCACACTAAAGAGAACAACCTCTCATTTTCCTACATTATGTTCCATATGGCAGTTTTTTGCCCACTTACTGAACCAATCAGTGTCTGTGTAATCTGTATTCTCACAGCTTGTTTTCCCATCTATTTTAGTGTAGTTGCTACGTGGCGACAGCACATTTGTATGCAGTTGCAGTCCCAAGCACTGATCCCTGTGGTATCCCACTGGTCACAGGTTGCCCAATCTGAATATGTTCCCCTTATTCATACCTGCTGCTTTTTGACAATCTTCTCCATGCAAATATATTACCTCAAATCCCATGGACACTTACCTTGCGACTTACAAATAATCAATTCTAACATTTTTCCAACAACAGATGTTCAGCTAATTGCCATATGGGTTACCTGCTTTTGGCCTTCCTTTCATTTTCAGTCATGGTGTTACATTAGCTGACAAGGAGACATCACAGTTCACTGACGCACGCCTTCCAATTGCCACGCAGTGGGACACAGCAATTGACTGGAGGAAGGAACTGCAGATGCTGGTTTAAAGCGAAGATAGACACAAAATGCTGGAGTAATTCAGCGGGACAGGCAGCATCTCTGCTCTCCCTGCATCTCAACGGGTGACGATGCTGATTGTTACTGGGGCCACAGTTGCCAGAAGCGAGGTTGAAAATATTAAAAATGATGCTTTTATCACACATTTTGTCTTCTCACATCCAACCTCCTTATTGGCCCATTGTCTAACAATTTACAAGTTTAACATAGTGTAAGTGCACACGTTACTTTTCCTATTCACAGACAGCAACATTGCTCCATCCTCAATTTAAATACCCCAACATGCCCATTAGTAACATGCCCAGATGAAAGCTTTTATGACTTGATTTCATACACAACTATTAGCTTGTGCGCAAAAGGCAGGATAGAGTTGAGATCTGCACACTGCTGAGTGGAACTGCATTGTATTGTGTAGGTTTATGCTGTGCAAACTCAGAATGCTGTTATTACCATATGCTGAAGAGTTTGCAGGATGTTCCAATAAGCTATTCACTCAAAGGATGAGGCTCGACTTTGGGGATGTGAGTGTGGCTCGGGAAGGCAGCATTCATGTTCCTACCAGATCTATAGGTGTAAGCCAGCCAGTTCAGATTGCAGACCACCGAACCATGGTGACACCGAGCAGAACCACACTTGATATCTCACAACCTAGAATGAGATTTAAGCTTTCATTAAATAGAAAGAGCCTTTTCTTTGAGCTTCGTAGTGCATCAATGGATAGATGTTATAAGTATCCTCTGCTCCAGTCTGGAAAATCAGATGCATGAAGATCGAATGTCACAGTAATAGTCTTTCCAATACCAGGTGGCAGATTACAGCAAGGTTGTCATTATTGAAATGCAAACGTCTTACAATTTATTCCTCATCATGGGGTGTTGTTTCCTAAACATCTTTCGGACATCTGACCTTATGCAAGAGCCTTTTTTTAATTCTCCCTCTGCCAGATATTTCTTACTATTCATATCCTGTGCTCATTCTGCCAATCATAATCTATTGTAAGGTGAATGTCCACTAATCTATCTGGGAGCAGATGGTTTATATGGAAGTTCTCAAATGATTATTTATGTAACTGTCACACAATTTCCTTGTTAGATGCTATATCAAACTATTATAAAAACGCTAACTACTTCACATGTCAATACAGCTGTAAGTCAATCAACATCTAACCAGGAAGTGGTTGGTGAACCCTTTGACCGTTACTGCTTTGATCATATTTGCCGCTGAACACATTGCCAGCCATTTGAGGTTGTGTTTGGGTTTGAGTTCCAAGATGGCTTTGAGTTCCAAGATGGCGGTGTTCTTGTCAAATCACACTTGCCTATTGATAGTTGTGATCTACATAATTTTGACAAATGTTCACTGCTAACTCTGCTTACTGATTTCATTTGCAGTACAACAATGAAAATGGATGTGCAGGATGTTATTTTAGAGGCTATGCATACATATTGTCTAATAAACAATTGCTAATGATTCAATTTCCTTCTATCAAGGAATGTCAAAAATCCTCCAGTAAAGAATGGTGAGGCACATATCATTTGCTGCTGTAATTTTGCAGTCTAAACTTGAACAAAATTGCAACAGTTCTCCACATTGACAAGAGATAGACGAACGGGTGAATACATTTTTTTTTTTAATTCATTTGCTTTTCAGAATCTCGGCAATGTTGGCAAGGCCACCACTTACTACCCATACCTAATTACCCTGAGAAGTGAAGGTGACCCCTCTTCAACTATTTCATTCTTTCTGGGAAAGTACTCCCACAAAGGTATTGGATAGGGATTGCCAAAATTTAGATTCATTGAAGAAAAAACAATATAGTCAGGATTGCGTGGAACTTGGAGGCGATATCAACTTTTGTCCATACCTTCTTTGGTAGCCAACGTTATGGATGTAGCTAACGATGGGTATCTCTGCTTTGCATTTGCACTGAGGCTGCATTTTTCCAGATAAGTGGGCACTATTCCATTACAATGCCTTGTATCTTGTAAAAAGGCTTTACGGTGTCAGAAGGTGAATTGCTCGTCACAGAATACCTAGTCTCTGACCTGCTCTGTAGCTGCAGTAATTGTGTGGCTGGTTCACCAAATTGCTGATTAATTTTGATTCTCATCCCCCTGGCCAGACTGTTGATTGTGACGGACCTGGTGATGGTAATGCCATTGATTGTCAACAAAGATAGTTGTTCTCCCTTGTTGGAGGATTGTTTGGCACCTTGTTAATGTTTATGTTACTTGCCATTCATCGCCCATGGCAGAATTTTTTCCAGGTCTTGTGTGCAGATATTGGCTACTTATTTGATCTGCTGTTTCAGTTAAGCTCAATTAAGGAACAGTGCCTATTCTTCTATAAGGAAGCTTCCAGCTATAAAAGCACCCTCGATCCTGTTTAATTGAAAATTAAAATACACTACTGATGCAAGAAATCTGAAATAACAGCAAATGCTGGAGATATTAGCTGGTCAAGCAGCATCTGTGGACAGAAAACCAATATCACAATCAGCAAGATTCACTGTTCAGTATTTCCACCACCTACTGTTTGAGCAAAGTTAGCAGCTTGTTAGGTGACGGGTGCAAGGTCTTCATATTAATCAACCTCCTCTTCTAACTTTTGATGTTCTGTTCATCCGAAGATGATTAATGAATTCCTTCTTTACCTGCAACATTTTCTGCTATGTTGTGATGTTCAGGATGCAACAGACAACTAATCTTGATCACTCTTAGTGGTCAAAAAGGAAGGGAGTGGAAGTTACTTGAGGAACTCTCAGGAAGTGGAGTGAAGTTACTTAGGACCAGGGTAACTAGCTTGATGGTGAGTGGATTGATGGGAATGTGACTAAATGCACGGACAGAGAAGCATCATAATGCCCCAATTGCTGATTTCCTGGTATGCCACCAGCATGCTCCTTCCTCCCTTGACTGAGGAACAGTATCTTTACCTCCTTACAATCTTCAGCAGTACTTTAAAGTATCTTTTGATGGTTGGCTCTCAATTCTGCACTTGCTGCGCAATACCAAATCTCTCAACTCTTCCAAATCCTGTCTTCATTGCAGCTCTTTAAGTATTGGAGTAAAGCCTGTATCATCTTGTTACACATTCAATAGTCAATAGTGCTTTATTAGTCACGTATGCAATTGCACAGCAATTTTGTTGTTGTTGCATATATTATACATGCGGGCGTCACCATTTTCGGAGCCATTATTCTAAGTCCGGTCGGCCCATCTGGCCATCTTTGTGTCCTGGGGGTGTCTCTTGCAGCCAACCTTGAAGGCGCTGGAGGCATTACCCTGGTTTACCTTCCCTTGCCTGCCTGCTGCCATGCATTCAATGCCAAATCCTCAAGATATAATAAGATGCTGAATTTATGTCCGTAGATCAATAAAATGCCATGGTTAGATATGGAAAATAATTAAAAGGCTAATGCAATACTGACATTCATATCTAGAAATAGGGAAGTTGTGTTATAAAGATAAAAAGCCTTGGTTAGACCACTTTTGGATTACTGGATCTAAAACTGGAACTTTTAGTGTTGAAGATAAATAATAAAGCAGACTGGAGTGCAAGTTCCATACAGATACATGCAGCCTACTTTTTGAAATTAAAAAATTGTGATCATTGATCTGTTGACAGTTTTAAACAAAATAATTTCTAGCCTCCATATTTAGAAGCGGGTAGAAATTATGCTGCAAAATGTGGAAAGTCTTCGACCAATTCTGGATTATTGGACATTTCTGAAAACTAGAATGATGTTTAGATCTCTGTGCTGAATTAATACATTTCCACACTAAGTAAATCACTATCAGCTCAAGGAACTTAGGGGAAATTGACCTGCAGTTATGCTGTTGATTGCTATCCTGCTGGAGTCTGGGTTATGTCGATATCAGAAGTATCTGTGGTTGTCTAATATATAAATGAAGTCCTCAAACTTGCTTAGGTTTACACGTTGTAATTGTTGGTAGTTAAATATTGTAGTACACTGTTTATTTTAGATGATATTTTCTGCTAGCCATTTTAGAGTGGTGGTGAGTATAATGTTTTTCCTCTCCAGGAGGAAGAAACACAAGGAAATGCAATGTACGGTTTCAGCATCACGATATACGAGGTAAAGTACCTTTAAATAACTTTCACAAGAATGTGATCCATCACTAATAGTGTATGTCCAGTTGAATTGCCATGTACTTTCTAATCACACATTGCAGTAACCAAATGCCATTGAGGGGGGGCAGTGGGAGTGAGAGAATCTACCGTGGGGAAGCCCATTGATGCTGTGGAGATGGAAGAGAGGAAGTAAGTCATGTATCCTGGGAGTCAAGAAGGAAGAGGAGTGCAGGAAGGAAAGAGATAAGCATGATATAGGAGTGGGTATAATCTTGTAATGGAGACACAGGGGCCAGCGGAATTTAAATCTTGAGCAAAAACAAGGTGCCGGAGGAACTCAGCAGGTCAGGCAGCATTTGCAGTGGGACAAGGGCAGATGATGATCTGGATCGGAGCCCTTCTTCAGACTGATGAAGAAAAACTGGGAGAGATAGGCGAGACGAGGTGATATGGAGACAAAAGGGTTCTGATAAGATGGAAGATGGGGAGTGAAATGTAGAACCAGAGAGGGAGCAGTGGGTGGAAGAGAATGGGTGGAGCGGGTAATAAAAACGGAAATATGGGACTTGAAGTAGGCAGGCGTGGGAGATGAGCAGATGGACGAGAGGAAATAAACTCGGTGACGGGGCGGGGGAGGGAAAAGATCGGTGTGAGCATGTTGGAGAGGAGTGAGGAATGGATAAATGAGAAGGGGAAGGTTTAATGAAATTAGAGATTTCAATGTTCATACCATTGTAATTTTGAATAAAGCTGTGATTGAGAGGACCTGAGACCCATGTAACATGCCACATTTGTCCACTTACTTTGTTCAATGCCATTGAAGGATGATACATATCTAATTAAAATAGTTAATTCTTCATTTGCCTGTAAATCAACTTGGAAGAAATTCAATTTGGGAACCATTGTTTAAAAAAAATAAAGATGGTTTAAACTGAAGATATTTTTTTGCTTGAGCTTACTTTGAATGGCACCACATTCCACAAATTCAAGATTTTTTTAAGAAGTTGAATCTGGAAGACTTTGTAGAATATGATATTTGTGGGAAGATTATTTAACAGTCTGGAAAGTATTATAACTGATCATTCTGCAGGACCAATGAGAAGAGCCAAGCTGGTACCATTCAGAGGATCAATTCCAACAGTTCCAAAGTGCGAGTAGTTTGGTTGGCTAAAGATAACTAATTCCTGGGATTTTGTGCAGTTTCAGAAATAGAAATGAAGAAAGGAGCCAGAGTAGGTCACCTGTTGTGCCTGCTCTACCATTCAATAAGATCATGGCTGTAGCGGCAGATTTTCATATCTTTCAGGTAATTAGCACCCTAGCCGCTATTTGGATGAGAATGCAAATCTTCCAAACGCATGCAAGCTCACTCACAGAGACCTTCAGAGCTTCTTCTCTGATATAGCTTCAAAACATAGTCTTTTGATGAATAAATGCTTTATTGTTGATAGAAAACAGTAAGATAAATCCAAGTTTCTTCCGACTCGTCACTACAATCTTCTTCGAACTCCAGCTTATTACTTTAGACATTAGAAAACTCCTCGTGTCTCCGTAACACTGGCAAGATCTGGCATGATCTCCTTTAGATCTCCCGTGGACCTCGCATGGCCCGCATGATCATACATGATCTTACATGGTGGAAGGGTTAACCTTCCCCATGGTCTCTCCAAACTAGTCTAAAAACTAAACTTCTGCGCAAGCATCTAAGCTCCAAATACGCCTAAAAACACGTCATAAATCCCACCCACAATATAACGGGCAGTCTAAAATTTAAAAGCACATGCCATCCTCAATGACATGCAAAACAGGCCAAATGGCCACTACATACCGGCCCCTAATTGTTCTGAATACATAATGAGGCAATTACCAATAAACATCAAAAAGTGGCCATAAAGGCTTAACATACTTCAAAATCAAAAGGTCAGGGAATAAAACCCTGTGGCTCCTGGTCGGGAAATTGAACCCCGGTCTAACGCGTGACAGGCGGGGATACTAACCACTATACTAACGAGGAAAAAATAGCATACACTATATATCTGCAATCACAATTCTTCATCGACTCTTCCATCTTCACTTTCGCCTACCAAAAGCAAGCACAACTTAGTTATGAATCTTATTACAACAGTGGTTTAATTCAAAGTCGTATCGTGCATACCAATCCCTTAAAATCAGCCATGATACCCAGTATATAGTCCAAAAGATAATAGTCCAAAGCTTTGATAGCATGAAACGTCTTCCTCCATGTCCGATCAACTCATTGATGTGTTGTAACAGCAATGTTGAAGTATGAAAATCCTTCAAAAGAATAACAGGATCTTTAACAATAAAGTTCACCGTTAAGTTTCATTTAATGTCCGAATCTTTAGCAGAGATTTCAATTCCCAGCTCAAGCTTTGGCCACTCTCTGGCTTGCAGAGAGATTTTAGTTCATCGATCCATTTCTTCTCGCTTAAGAAACGGTTCACTGTGAGTTTTCTGGAAACTTCATTCGCAGAATTTTCTTCAGTGTCAACGTGTTTCAGTTGTACCACATTAGTAACTCCCAATGCTGTCTCCATTGGCAGATCGTCTCCGTCCGTCATCTCGTGGAATGCTTTCACAATTGTCGCTGTCCCACTTCGAAAGTATAAATCCTCCCTTATTGCAAAGAGAAGTCAGATGTTCTACTGGTAGGATTGCTTCCTGCTCAGTAGGCCTAGATTTTACGCAATCATCTTTGTAGAAATTATTCTTCAAAGAGATTCTTCTTTCATGAAATTTACTCTTCTCGCCAAACTTGCGTTTCAAAGTCTGGGTACGTTGCTCTGCCATACTACGATTATTTGGTAGATTAACACTTTCTTGTTTGAAAGTTAAGTCCACACAACAGTGTCCATCAGTTTTTACTGAATAGTTCATAACATCCATGAACTTCAATTCTTCTTTCGACATCGCTTCAGATGGTTTGCTGGTACTTTCTTTAGAGTCATGATTGTATGGCTTCATCACCGGCTTTTCTAATTCATCAGTAGACATTTATTTGACAGCAATGGCAGGACAGTTCATCTGATTTTCGATTGTGTGGTTCCTTTTAAAGCAGCCATAGATAACCCATCCAAGTCAGGTTTTCGTAGCATACGGTCCTTCACCTTGGCTCCTAACAATCTGTATAGGTTCCAAAGCCTTCAAAACATTCATTCCGATAAGTAGATCAACACTAGAATCTATTTCAGATATCTTGACATCCTTCAGGTAAGGCCATTGTTTTAATTCTTCATGTCTTGGTATATTTTGACGACCAACAGGCATAGTTCCATGCGTAAACACTTTAGATACCAGTATGAAATTATCTCCATCCAAACTGGATATCTCCATACTCGTAATGCAATGACTCCTGCTCTCTTTATCTTTATTCATGGTACGTAATCAAATCTTAGTCTCTTCTCCTGTGATATTCAGCCTTCTCGTCAGGCTTTCTGTGCAAAAGTTAGTCGAACTTCCATGATCCAGAAAAGCATATGTTTGCAACATTGCATTCGTCTTGCTGTTCCTTACTTGCACTGGTAAGATAGAAAAATTACGAGCTTCAACCCCGGCCCCAATATGAGCAGATACTTGAGGCGAGGTGATAGCATTTCTAGTAGTTGGCTTCTCGCCCTGTTTTGTTTGTTCCGGTTCTTTTTCTTCTATTTGCTCTGGTATTTCATTATCCATTTGCTCTGGTTCTTCTTCTTCTTCTTCTTCTTCTTCTTCAATGTGAAGTGCTTCAGGATGATATTGATTGCATTCATAACAAATTATAGGACTCTTACAGTCTCCTACCATATGTCCCTTTTTCAAACATCCAAAACAGATTCCCTTGGCTTTCAAGAAATCCATCTTGTCTTCATATTCTTTCATCTTGAATCTTCGACACCATCTTATGGTGTGACCAACTTCATCACATAACAAACAAAATACTATTTGCTTGCCAGTAGACACCTTTCTTTTTCTTTCATCTGTATTTTCCACAGATACGGTTGTGATAGCAAAACTACTTCTCTGAGGTTGAGATCTTTCTTCAGTTTTGGAAAAGGTAGAACCTTTACAAGTTGTAAGTGGTCTGCGATCTTCAATAGTTCCGTTGTATGAGTTTGACATGTACCGTACTTCTTTGTCCAAGAATTCCACCAGGTCTGGTAGCCTGGCTACTTGGTTCCTTTCATCTTGTATTTCGCCTGCCTTATCTCTCCACTTTTCTCTCATTCTTCTGGGCAACTTGCTAATGATGATTCTCATATTACTCGCAAGATTCATTTCTTCCATGTAGCCAAGATTTTTCATCGAGCTGCAACATCTTCTCAAAAATATTGCATAATCACTCAATTTTTCCACATCTTCTGGCTTGATTTCTTTCCAAGCATGGGCCTTCTCAATGTATGCATTCGCAATCCTCTGTTCATCACCAAAACGTTCTTCAAGTAATCTTCTCGCCTTTTTATAGCCCTGGTAGCCTGGCTCCATCTGACAACTTTTAACAAGTACCTTCACACTTCCACGTGTACTTCACCAGAAATCGTAAGCGCTCTTTTTCATCCTTAATTTTCGTCTCTAACACCTCCTCTAGTGCTCTTACGAAAGTTTCATACTCCAAAGGATCTCCACCATACGTAGGAATTTCTACTGGTGGTAGAATGAGAGAGGTATTTCGTCGAGCTATAATCTCGTTGAATTCAGATTGCCTATTCAACAGTGCCAATAATCCAACCTGATTCCCTTGGCTTGACTCCACCTGTTGATAAACAGGTCTTTGTGATTCAAACTGGCTTGCTCGAGCCTGTGCACCAGGCCTCGAAAAAGCATGGTCCGCTATTGGTTTGTCTCGAGCATCCACAGACGCTCCAATAGTATCGGTTTCGATCTAGCACTCATTTGCTGAGATGAAGTTTGACCCATCTTCCTTTGTTCCAATGGGTTTTCCAAGCCTAGAAATCCGGTGGACCTCGATTGTGGAATTGATCCAACTGCCAATTCACTTAGAGCAGTTTTTCTTCTTGGTCCAGAGCTCATCGTCCTCGACGATCTAGAGCTGCATCTTGACCCCTCACCTTCGAGTATGTCCTTCCTGGCTTTAGCCACCGCTATCTTTGTGTCTAATTCCAGTTGTTCCTGTTGTCGCGCCATCTCATGCGCCATCTCTTCTTGCTGTCGCGCCATCTCATGTTTTTTCTCTTCTTGCTGTCGAGCCATCTCATGTTTTTTCTTCATGGCATCCGCTTCTATTGAGAGCGCTGCTAACTCAGCCTTTGCTCCCAATTGAGCAGAAGCCCTCGAAACCGAACTGGCTGAGCAACCAGATCTATGTCTTGATCCTCGTGAAATATTGGAGATATTATCTCGTCGTCTAAATTCATCTTCCATTCTGGCACCTTGTTGCTTCGCACTTTCAGCTATTAAGCTCGTAACTTGTGCCATAATTTCAGATAACCACTTCTCTGCCTTTTTCTTGAAACCATTGAATATCTTCTTCGTGTCTTCATCCCACTGGGTATGTTTTCTGCGTTCTTCCCAAGACAGCACTGAACAGCAGTACATTCTGTTTCTTGCCAACTTCCTGGTAGAGGTTCCATAGTTGGCTCATATTAGTTTTCACCTTGATCACGTTCTGTTCTGATTCCATTAGTTTCAATTAATCTGGTCACCTGCAACCATGATTCATTTCTCTCTTTCTCGGCTTCCCACAAATAGGCAGCTAGTGTATTATCTGTTTCTTCAAGTTGTCTGGGTCTGGCTTCACCACCATGTGGTTCATCTGGCATAGGTCTGCCTTCATCTTCTAAATTCGTGATTTTAAAGAGGTCTTGGCAGAGTGCCAAGTCTATTTATTAAAAATTCATATTAGTATGTTCATTATTTTTTATTTTTATTTTTATTTTTATTTTTGTTAGTATTCTAATCTAACATGAATAACTTGTTAAGTTATTAATAGGATAAATTCTTACAATTGGTTTTAATATTATAATCTAATAAACAAGTAAATGCTAAGTGGGAGGAGGGGATGAGAAACGAGTCCTGGCTTAGGTCCAGGGGCACGTCTCGTTAACCCCTTCAACCAACAGTTGATTCTTATTGAAGTCAAAAGTATCTGTTTAATAATTAGTAGCTAAAATTGCGATATATATATATGATATGTTATAATGAAATATATAGGGTAAAATTGTATTATATATCTGAATGTGAGGCCCCGTTTTAATATTTTAATATGTTATGATCAACCAAGAGAGCGGAGCTATTTGTTTAACATCACAATGGAAGTCGAAACAAGGTTTTTTCCCACCTACAGGTGGGACACTCGCTACAGTGCCGACTATATTAGACACTGTATTTTCACTTTTTTTTTTTATTTTTTATTACCACATAAACTCACATGTTTGTGTTTTGTGTTTAGTGATAAGCGTAAAATGGATATACCAACAAAACCTAGAAATTCAAAAGTTCCCCCAATACCCAAAGACCTGGGATATGGATGCACCACAAGATTTAAAGGTACTATAATTATTCAAAATGCATGATACTAAACAAAAGAACCTAGGAGGAATCTCATTTTGTAGTTGGAATATAAGAGGTATTAACGAACCTATTAAAAGGGGTAAGATACTAGCTCAGCTGAAACTGTACAACTCTGACATTATCTTCTTACAAGAAACACATTTAAAATCTCAGGATCAAGCTAGGTTGAGGGCGAAATGGATAGGTCAAACATACCATTCTTCATTCACTTCGAAATCTAGAGGTACGTCAATCATTATAAGAAAAGGTATACCATTTAAAGCAAAGAATATCATAACAGATATAGAAGGGAGATACTTAATAGTTAATGGAGAAATTCATGATACTCCACTTACCTTGGTAAATATATATGCCCCTAACTTTGACAACCCCCATTTTTTCAATAAAATTTTCAACATAATTGCAGAGTTTAACTATCAAAATGTTATAATAGGAGGAGACTTTAATTGTGTTTTAGATCCGTACTTAGATAAATCAAGCCAAAAACAGAGAGGGAATATGAAATCGAAAACCGGGGAACTTCTCAATACTTATATAAACAATACTAATATAGCAGATGTTTGGTGAATTGTTAATCCAACTGGCAGGGAATACTCGTTTTATTCAATGGTACACAAGACATACTCACGTATAGATTACTTCCTGCTGGATACAAAATTAATCCCTCAAATATTTAACCCAACATACCATACAAATTCGATTTCAGACCATTCTCCACTAACTTTCTTTTTAAAACTGGAAGGAATGTTTAAGAATAAATCGTTTTGGAGATTTAATTCTCAAATTCTAAAAGATCCACAAGCGAGTATATATTTAAAAGAACAAATGGATGCCTTTTTTCAAATAAATGATACTCCAGATATATCGTCTACTGTATTATGGGAATCTTTTAAAGCATACATTAGGGGTATTATAATTTCATATCAAGCTTTTCAAAATAAAAATAATAAGAATGAACAAAGACAGTTAGAAGAACTTATTAGACAAATGGATATAGATAATGCTAAAGATCCATCAATAGATAAACATAATAAAATAATAATTTTTAAATTTAAATTAAATAAATTATTATCTGCCAAACTTATAAGACTTTTTCAAATTACAAAACAAGAGCACTTTGAATTTGGGGATAAACCGCATAAACGTTTGGCTCGCCAGCTAAAAAAACGAGAAAAGGAACATACTATCCCAAAGATTAAATCAGATAAAGGGGAATTATTAACAACCGAAGGATATTAATAAAAGATTTGCACAATTTTATGAGAATTTGTATACATCTAAAACGACAATTGATTCCAATAATATCACAAAGTTTTTGGATAATTGTAATCTTCCAAAGTTAGAGCTGAAGGAACAAGAGGAATTGGGTGCACAAATTTCAATTAAGGAATTAGAAGATACAATAAACTCACTAAAGAATGGAAAAACACCAGGTCCTGATGGATTTACTAATGAATTTTATAAAAGCTTTTATGATAAAATAATACCAAGATTACAAAAAATGTACCAATATGCTTTTAAAAAACAAATACTACCTGATACATTAGCGGAATCAACGATTACACTAATACTTAAGAAAGACAAAGCTTTAGAAGAACCGGGTTCATATAGAGCTATAGCATTGTTAAACACAGATCAAAAAATATTAGCGAAAACATTAGCTAGAAGATTAAGTAAATACATTAGTAAATTAATAAACCCAGATCAGACGGGGTTTATCCCTAAGAGATACTCATCTAACAATATGAGACGTTTACTCAACATAATGCACTCACACAAATCTGAAGATCAAGAATTATCAATTATTTCGCTGGATGCTGAAAAAGCATTTGACCAAGTAGAATGGAATTATATGGAGAAAGTATTACAAAAATTCCAACTGGGAGAGAATTTTATTCTATGGATCAAATTATTATATAATAAACCTACAGCTAGAATATTAACTAATAACATATTATCCTCGAAATTCCAACTATCAAGGGGAAATAGACAAGGATGCTCATTATCACCACAGCTGTTTGCTCTCATTATTGAACCGCTAGCAGAAAAAATTAGAATACACCCTGATATCCATGGATATAATACTAAAGATTCATATAATAAAATATCTTTATACGCAGATGATATATTACTGTACATTACAAAACCTCAAATCACTATACCAAATATATTAAATTTAATTGAAGACTTTGGATCTTTTTCTGGATATAGAATAAATTGGAATAAAAGTGAAATTATGTCAATAAAACCGAAAGATTCAACACATCTTTTAAAATTCCCTTTTAAAATAGCTACAGAAAAATTTAAATACTTGGGAATCAAAATTACTAGAACATATCAAGGTATGTTTAAGGCAAATTTTGATCCCCTACTTAATAAATTAAACACACTAATTAAATTCTGGAAAACACTCCCGATGTCTTTAATAGGCCGAATAAATGCAATAAAAATGATCTTTCTACCACAAATTTTATACCTATTTCAATCGATTCCTATATACTTACCAAAGAAGTTTTTTTTTAAACTGGACTCAGATATCACTAATTTTATATGGGACTATAAATCACATAGAATACAAAAAACTCACTTGAATAAACCTAAAGTATTAGGGGGTTTAGCACTACCTAATTTTATGTATTATTATTGGTCAGTAAATATTAAAAATATGATTCAATTGATGGATAACTCCGCCCAGCAAGTGGACTGGATTGTAATGGAGAAAGAGGATTGCTCCTCTGGAAACATTGGAGCGATCCTCCTCTCACCAATGAAACTGAATAATATAAATTATAATAAGAACCCAATTATTCATAGCACAATCCGAATTTGGAAACAAATAAAACAAAATTTAAAATTAAGAAATTTATCACTTTTATCACCCATAGTTAATAACCCTTCGTTTAATCCCTCTATTATAGATAAAGCTTTTACACATTGGGATAGACTAGGAATTAAAATGTTCGGTGACTTGTATGAAACTGGAAAATTACTTTCATTTCAACAATTACAAATAAAATATAAACTCGGAAATAATCAATATTTTTAATATTTTCAAATATGCGACTATTTGAAAAAATATACAAAAGATCATTATAATAACCCAGCAGATGTATTGGATGAGGCAATGCAGATAAAAGCTGAATCAGCAAACTTAATATCATATTTGTATAATATTATCTTAAATGTAGAAATACCATCTACGGAGGGTATCAGAAGAGACTGGGAACAAGAGTTAGCTATTAAAATTTCAAAGGAAAGTTGGAATGAACACTTATTAAACGTGCATAAATGTTCGATTAATGTAAGACACACTTTAATACAATTTAAAATTTTACATAGATTATATTATTCCAAAACTAAAATCCATACAATTTTCCCAAATGTATCATCCATTTGTGATAAATGTCAATCCCAAGAAGCTACTATAGCGCACTCATTTGTTTTCTGTACAAAAATTCAAAAATTTTGGAATTAAATTTTCGAAATCTTTACAAAATTATTTAAAATAAAACTGATACCCAAAGCAGAATGGATTATCTTCGGAATAACGGAAGATGGTCCAGAACTAAATGTGTTTCAAAAGAAACTAATAGACTATGGGTTAATAACTGGAAAAAAGCTAATCCTAAAATTTTGGAAGAAGGCTCTAATACCAACTATAAACATGTGGATTTCAAATATGTTCGAAACATTACACCTAGAAGAGATAAGACTCCTCCTGGCAGGTAAACCAGATCACTTCCACCTGACGTGGTCTGCATTTATAGAATTATTACAAATATAGGGTGCAAAGGTACCTTAAAAAATTGAGGTCAGGTAATGGGGGATGATAGTTGAAGAGTTGGTATGTCCCATTTGCGTAATGCTCATAAAAACTATTTGTTTCTCTCTTTTTCCTCTTTCTCTTTCTCCTTCTTTTCTAGGGTCTATTTCTTAACTCTTTTTCTTTTGTTTTTAATTTTGTTCTTATAGGGTCTTCGTTCTTTCTTGTTGTCACATTTTCTACACTCTCACTTTTTCCTTCACTTTCTTCTTTCTTTCAATCTTATCCTTTCCTTTTACTAGTGTAAAAAACAAACGGAGTACATTAATTGTAAGAAGACATAAGTGACGAGTACTAATGTATGTGGTTGTAATGTAATGTACTTCTAATAAATAAAAAAAAAATTAAAAAAAGATTGCCAAGTCTTTAAATTAATCGAACAAGTCTCTGCTAGTAGTTGTGGCTTTGTTTTTGTCAACAATTTCTTTCAAAACTAAAACATACTGATAATGTAGAGAACATCTCTCTAACTCTAGGTGCAAAATGTAGCTCTAATTCAATGGAATGCACTTATCAGGAGTGACTCAAAACAATCCAAGGTCGGTCTGCTTTCCCCAGACAAGCTGGAGAAAACACCTTCTGAGTTCTTACAGAAGTCTTTTAATTAAAGCTGTGATTTTAATTCAGAGTAATAATCGATTTGTACTCACAAATCCAGTGATACTTCTTCAGATACGTCTCGATGCTGTCGATAGACCTCAAGGCCCTTTCTCTGGCCGAGATCTTTATCTTCAGTTCGTCCTGGAACCAGTTTCTTCTGGCTAAAACCTCTCCAAGAATTTTAGCCAATCTTTCTTTCTCTTCTCTGGGACTTATAATTTCTTCTTCTTCAGTTCCACGACTGGAACCAGTCTTCTTTGGCTATGCCTCACCGAGGTCTTAGCCTGGTCGCTTCAATTCAATCTTCTGTCCCACTCTCTGGGACTGGTATTTAACCCCCCTGCCGGAGGTATCCTTCTACTTAATGTAGCGGCAGATTTTCATATCTTTCAGGTAATTAGCACCCTAGCCGCTATTTGGATGAGAATGGTTGAAGGGGGTGTCTTCTAAATGCATGCAAGCTCACTCACAGAGACCTTCAGAGCTTCTTCTCTGATATAGCTTCAAAACACAGTCTTTTGATGAATAAATGCTTTATTGTTGATAGAAAACAGTAAGATACATCCAAGTTTCTTCCGACTCGTTACTACAATCTTGTTTGAACTCCAGCTTATTACTTTAGACATTAGAAAACTCCTTGTGTCTCCGTACCACTGGCAAGATCTGGCATGATCTCCTTTAGATCTCCAGTGGACCTCGCATGGCCCGCATGATCTTACATGATCTTACCTTCCCCATGGTCTCCAAACTAATCTAAAAACGAAACTTCTGTGCAAGCATCTAAGCTCCAAACACGCCTAAAAACAAGTCATAAATCCCACCCACAATATAACGGGCAGTCTAAAATTTAAAGGCACATGCCATCCTCAATGACATGCAAAACAGGCCAAATGGCCACTACAATGGCTGATCCATATTTCCAGGGCCTATTTCCTGCACCAATGCAATTTCCCTTAATTTCATTAATAACTAAAAAAAATATCAATCTCTGTCTTGAATGTGCTCAACAATGGGGCTGTTAAGTGGGAATTTCAAAAAATTCACCACCTCTTAAATCTCTATCAAAAATCTTTTCATCTCTTTCCTGACAGGAAATCCTCTTATTGTGACCCTTTTTCCTGGTTCTTCTCTTCCCGAACGAAGAAAAAATCAATTTAGCAATTGCCCTGTCAAGAATTTAAGAATGTAAGAACTTTATATGTTTCAATTAGATTATCACTTGGTCTTCTAAATGTAAGAGTATAGTCTGTTTAATCTCTCCTCATGACCAATTGGGGCATTGACTATAAAAGGCGGAGAGGCGTTGCAGCTCTGTAAAACTTTGGTCAGGCTACATTTAGAGTATTGTGTGCAATTCTGGTTGCCACGTCATGTGGAGGTTTGGAGAGGGTGCAGTAGAGGTTCACTTAGATGGCTTGGATTGTAGTGTGTTAACTATAAGAAGTTGTAAAAATAAATTATTTTCTCTAGAGTATCACAGGCTTCATGTAAAATTATTAAAGGCAAAGATAGGTTAGATAGTCTATTTCCCAGGGTGGAAATGTCAAATACTAGCGGGTATAGGTTTAAGGTGAGAGGCCGGTGTTTAAAAGAGATTTGAAAGGCACATTTTTATACACAGAGGGTGATAGGTGCCTGGAATGCACTGCCAAGGGAAGTGGTAGAAGCAGACATGATAGCAACATTTAAGAGTCATTTAGAAGACATGGGAACAGACAGGAAATAGAGGAATATGAGCCACATTCAGGCAAATGGGAATAGTTTAGATTGGTATCATGGTTTGCACGGCATGGTAGGCTGAAATAGCCTGTAACTGTTCTATGTCTCATGTTCTATGACAAACCCTCCATCTGGGAATCATTCTAATGAATTTTGCCATAATCATTCTATCCCAAGCATATCCTTAGATAAGACCAGTCATGTACACATTATTCCAGATGAAGTCACACCAGGATCTTACCCCATAATCGGAGCAAGATAGAAGACAACTTAAGACAGCAAATTAGAAGAAGTGTTGTAGTAACATAAGCAAAAGGAAATAGGTAACACTAAGGAGTGACGGATCTTAATGGTGGAGAGGCTATAGCATCAGAAGCTCAGCTTGGGATCTAGCTTTGAGTCGGGACACATTAATTTTGAGAAAACCAGAGCTTGTGGTGGAGCACTTTACCCATTATTGCAACTCACGCAGGGCTGGGTCAAACAGACACAACATGGAGTCAATGGATGAATTGAGGAGACAACAACTGGATAGATATGTGGTATCTATTCTGCCTTTGAATGGTGTTTCAAAGATCACAAATGGTGTCTTATTCAGTTGGCTGGAGGTGCAATGAGCACATTGAAATAGGTTGGAGGCAGCTGCCAGTTGCAAACGTAGAAAGACAAAAGGTTTACTACGATGGACAGATTTCTGCCTCAGATATGAATGGGAAGAGAGGTACCTTACCTAACATGAAGATAGGCAAAATGCTGGAGTACCTCAGCGGACAGGAAGCCAGGTAAGGACATTTTATGTGCAGTAATTTAGTGGGAGTAGGATTGGGAGCAGAAAGTAGTCTTGTGGATGAAATGAACTTGGGTAGCCAGAAAGAGAAATAGAAGAACAACTAGACAAAGATGCAATGATCGAGGGAAGAACATCGCCTTGTGACCAAGGAGGGAAGGAAGATCTGGCAGATGCAGCTGATCTTAATGACAAAGAAGGTGGTTAGCTCAGACAATGACTGCCTAAATCACGTCTTGAAGGGGGAACTAAAGCTACATGACTAAAGGATGCATGAACTTTGAGAAGGACTTACTAAATGTTTTGTGGTTGGAGGCTAGAGCCAATAATTTACATTTCAGTCTGTACCCCTGAATAATTAAGGACAATTGAGGTATTCACTGCTGATGCTTATAAACTCATCTGGACTAGCGATCAGCACTTTCCTTGACTCACATGACACACCAGTGTCACATAGTGGATTTTTCTTTTGCCATTAGTAAAAAGTTGCATTTCATTTCCAGGTGGCAAAAAATAAAAACTATCAAGCTAACATATTTTGTAAACTGCAAAATTTGAGGAAGAATATTTCTCTATTGTATTGGTTCCTTTGATTGTAACACTTAATATTACAGTATTAACAAAATCTCTGGAGGATAGGCACAGAATATATTGAAGACACAGTTTTAAAATTAAATGAACCATTTTCTTGATTATATTTGCAAGGAATGAAGCAACTGTTGTATTGACTTTTATCACGACATCCCTGCACACTTGTTTTATACTAAGGCAATAATGCCCCCAGAGAAACCTGAGATCAATTTGTTTATTCTTCATCTACTTAACATTCATTTTCAATAACACTCATGATAAGTTAGCTTACTGTTGCACATTTCCACTCCATTTCCGCTCTGCACAGGACCACTTGGACAATAAAAACATATACGTCAGGCATCAGCACAGGCGCACCTGAAGGCTGTGTTCTCAGTCCCCTGCTATACCCATGACTATGTAGCCAGACACAGTTCTAACTCCATCTTAAAGCCCTGTCCCATGGTACGAGTTCATTCCAAGAGCTCTCCCGAGTTTGCCCTGATTCGAAATCGGAGATTTACGGTAATGGCTACTCGTCGGTACTCGGGGCTCTCGTGGACATTTTTCAACATGTTGAAAAATGTTCACGAGTCTTCCCGTGCTTACCTGCCATTAGCGAGTCTTCCCGACTACCTGCCGTTAGTGTTACGAGCCGCTAAGAGACGTAACCGAGCTCCGACGTGCCCGCTACGTTCATTCTCCGTGCTTACCACGAGTTTGATTTTTTTTAAACTCGGGAGAGCTCTTGGAATGAACTCGTACCGTGGGACAGGGCTATTAAAGTTCACTGACGACATCACCGTTGATGCACAAAATTACAGATAATGATGAGTCAAAGTATAGGAGGGATATGGATCGTCTGATTGGATAGTGCTAGATTAACAACTTTGCTCTCAATGTCAGTAAAACCATGAGTTGACTGTAGTAGAGGAAGGCCGAGGATCCACAAACTTGTCTTCATCGACAGGTCGGTGGTGGAGAGAGTCACATCTTAAAGTTCTTAGGCATGCATATCTCGTCTAGCACGTGATGCAATCAACACATCAACACCACTACTTCCATAGAGTTAGGAGATTTGGTGTGTCGATTACTCTTTTGAACAGGTTAACGGTAGATGGTATATTGACTGCATCACGGCCTGGTTCGGAGCGAATGCGATTACAAAAAGAGGTGAACGCTGCCCGATGCATCACGGGTACTGACCTCCCCACCATGAAAGGGTTCTATAGGATGTGCTGCCTCAAAAAGACAGCCAGAATCACGAAGGGCACACACCACCCGTGCCACACTCTCATTTCCTTCACTCCTGTCATCATAAGATCATAAGCGATAGGAGCAGAATTAGGCCGTTCGGACCATCAAGTCTACTCCACCGTTCAATCATGGCTGATCTATCTCTCCCTCCTAACCACATTCTCCTGCCTTCTCCACATAACCTCTGGCACCTCTACCTGCACAAGAATCTATCTATCTCGGCCTTAAATATACTGTATCCACTTACTTGGCCTCCTCAGCCTTCTGTGGCAAAGAATTCCACAGATTCACCTTCAGGAGAGGTAAGCTGTCCTGAACCTGAACGTTCAGGTTCAGGACAGCTTCTTCCTAACAACCATCAGGGTATTGAACACTACAAACTCCAACTAAACTCCAAACTCTAACTGTCTTGCACTAGAAACATTGTGCTTTTTTTGTTTAGCACTATATAGTTTGTTTTTTAACTTATTGAACTTTTTTATGTTTGGTTATTATGTTATGTATTAAGTGCATTTACAAGCCAGCTGTGTTGCTGCAAGTAAGAACGTAATTGTTCAGTTTCAGTGCTGGGGCATTGGGGATGATGCCGGGTTCGTCATTACACTCGCTATAGGGTGAACTCGTGATAAACTTATTTCCAGTGACA
>CM075978.1:62307043-62442889 GCA_038087875.1 Malacoraja senta
ACTCTGTGTGTAATCTAATCTCAGTATAAATACAGCTGTTCTGTGAAGGCCTCAGAGGTTTGTTAGAGAACATTAGTGAACAAACAGCATCATGAAGCCCAAGGAACACACCAGACAGGTCAGGGATAAAGTTGTGGAGAAGTTTAAAGCAGGGTTAGGTTATAAAAAAATATTCCAAGCTTTGAACATCTCACGGAGCACTGTTCAATCCATCATCCGAAAATGGAAAGAGCATGACACAACTGCAAACCTACCAAGACATGGCCGTCCACCTAAACTGGCAGGCCGGGCAAGGAGAGCATTGATCAGAGAAGCAGCCAAGAGGCCCATGATAACTCTGGAGCAGCTGCAGAGATCCACAGCTCAGGTGGAGAGATCTGTCCACAGGACAACTATTAGTCGTGCACTCCACAAATCGGGCCTTTATGGAAGAGTGGCAAGAAGAAAGCCATTGTTGAAAAAAAGCCATAAGAAGTCCCGTTTGCAGTTTGCCACAAGCCATGTGGGGGACACAGCAAACATGTGGAGGAAGGTGCTCTGGTCAGATGAGACCAAATTGAAGCTTTTGGCCTAAATGCAAAACGCTATGTGTGGCGGAAACCTAACACTGCACATCACCCTGAACACACCATCCCCACTGTGAAACTTGGTGGTGGCAGCATCATGCTGTGGGGATGCTTTTCTTCAGCAGGGACAGGGAAGCTGGTCAGAGTTGATGGGAAGATGGATGGAGCCAAATACAGGGCAATCTTGGAAGAAAACCTGTTAGAGTCTGCAAAAGACTTGAGACTGGGGCGGAGGTTCACCTTCCAGCAGGACAATGACCCTAAACATACAGCCAGAGCTACAATGGAATGGTTTAGATCAAAGCATATTCATGTGTTAGAATGGCCCAGTCAAAGTCCAGACCTAAATCCAATCGAGAATCTCTGGCAAGACTTGAAAATTGCTGTTCACAGACACTCTCCATCCAATCTGACTGAACTTGAGCTATTTTGCAAAGAAGAATGGGCTAGATGTGCAAAGCTGGTAGAGACATACCCAAAAGACTTGCAGCTGTAATTGCAGCGAAAGGTGGTTCCACAAAGTATTGACTCAAGGGGGCTGAATACTTTTGCACGCGACACTTTTCAGTTTTTTATTTGTAAAAAATTTGAAAACCATGTATCATTTTCCTTCCACTTCACAATTATGCACCACTTTATGTTGGTCTATCACATAAAATCCCAATAAAATACATTTACGTTTGTGGTTGTAACGTGACAAAATGTGGAAAAGTTCAAGGGGTATGAATACTTTTGCAAGCCACTGTATAATGAGACTAAAGGAGACCATTTACTTCTTAATGGAACATCCTGACATCCCCATTTGCCTAGTCTTTTGTCACAGCTCTACAGATGACTCTTTCTCAAGTGCCTAGTCAAGTCTCATTTAAAGGCACTTGTTGATTCTCTTTTCATCAGCTTCCAAGGCAGCAAATTCCAGATCATAACTGCGCTGTGATGAAACTGCAATGTTTTCTCTTATCTCCTATCTGTTGCTCAGAATTTTAAATCTGTGTCCCCCAGGTCTTTTAAATGTCCTGTTCATGGGTTTAGCTTCCCATTATTTACCTTATCTAAAGCAATCGCTTCTCACTATTTGCGTTACCTGCTGCCTTACAGCACCGGAGACCCGGGTTCAATCCTGACCTCGGGTGCTGAGTTTGCATGTTCTCTCTGTGACCATGTGGGATTGCTCCAGATGCTCTGGTTTCTTCCCACACCCCAAAGACGTCCGGGTTTGTCTGTTAGTTGGCTTCTATTAACTGCCCCTAATGTATAGGAAGTGGATGCAAAAGTGGGATAAATATAGAACTAGTGTGAATGCGTGATCGATGGTCGGAGTAGCTGAATCTCTAAATTAAACTAAACAGTTATGAACGTGTACACCTATCGATTCTTGCCTCATTCTTCTTTGGCCCAAGACAAACAATGCGAGATCACCCAGTCTAAACTTATCACTCTTCCCAAGAACCATGCTAGTAATTTTTTTCTGCGCCCTCTTAGAACATTCACATACTTCCTGAAGTTAGAGGACAGTTGGACACTACTCCAGTTAGTTCCACAGTATTGCACAGTTGGGGGGTCACAATGATGCAGTGGTAGAGTTGCTGCCTTACAGCGGCTGTGACCCGGGTTCAATCCTGACTACGATCGATGTCTGTATGGAGTTTGTACGTTCTCCCCGTGACCTGCGTGGGTTTTCTCCGGTTTCCTTCCACACTCCAAAGATGTACAGGTTTGTAGGTTAATTGGCTTGGCATAGTTGTTAATTGTTTCGAGCGTATGTAGGATAGTGTTAGTATGTAGGGATCGCTGGTCTTCCTATACTGTTATTGATACGGATGTGTTTCAGAAACTCAAACTTTTCAGTCTTCCCAGGCAGAATTTTTTGCAACCACACAGGATTATCCCTGACCCTAGGACCAAGAAGGCAACATAGCACCCTATATTATGTACGCAACTGCAGAAATCCTTATCTGTATCTGTATCAAACCACTGATGATCCCTACTCACTTGACCTTCCTGATACTCCCTGTCCAACTGAGCCACACATGGCATCATGGCCTTGCCTTTGGCTACAATCCTCAGAAGAATCCTCCATCAATATTTAGAGCCAAACACTTGTCATGGAGCAAGATGCACTAATGGCTCTCCCGAACCACTACATTTGTTTCTCTCTGCCTGTATCCTTTTGCGCCCAGGGTGAACAGCTCTGGAAGATAGATACTCGGCGATCGTTTTGCTGAACACCTTTGCTCGGTCCACCTAAACCTACCTGATCTCCCTGTTGCTAAACACTTTATCTCCCCCTCCCATCCCCACACTAACCTTTCTGTCCTGGGCCTCCACCAGTGTTAGAGTGAGGACCTGCGTGAATTGAAGGAACTGCACCTCATATTTCGCTTGGGCAGTTTACACCCCAGCGGTATGAATATTGACTTCTTTAACTTCAAGTAACCCTCGCTTTCCCTCTCTCTCCATCCCTCTCCCTTCCCAGTTCTCCGACCAGTCTGACTGTCCTCCAATTACATTTTATCTCTGTTTGCTTTGTTGTCATCTTCTCCTAGCTAACAATGATCTATTCTACATTTTCATCTCTTTTGATCTCTTACACTTCCTTATCTCGAACTCCCTCTCCCTTGATGCTCAGTCTGAAGAAGGGTCTCAAAATGTCACCTATTCCTTCTATCCAGAGATGCTGCCTGTCCTGCTGAGTTACTCCAGCATTTTGTGTCTATCTTCGGTGTAAACCAGCATCTGCAGTTCCTTCCAACACTGAACAGCTCCTGAAATATGGCATCCATGAAATACGCAGTCTCCATCTTAGATAGCAGTGACATTGCTCAAACTCCAGAGCCCAGAGCTCAAGCCCAGTTGGAGACACTACACTGGTTATTCAGGTCATGTTCCCAAGTGGCACAGAGAGGGCTGTGATGAGTCCATGAATCTGCAGTGCCTTCCCATGCGTCTGTTTATTGGATTCATTTAATTAATAGTTAGAGAATATTAATTACTACTATTAAAATACTTATCCTGATTGAATCTTTTAAATTCCCTAGCTAATTGTTGAACTCACTGGAGCTCTGTCTCCCATGTTTTACTCTTGTGCTTCTAACTATTACATGATGTCAGTTCTTTTCATGCATTCCTCTGAAGCCATACCGTGTATGGAGCATTGCTGCACTGAAAAGCTGCCACAGGAATCTGATAATGGCCATCTATTCTTTACTGATATCTGAATTTCAGATTAATGCTCATAGTATTGCTACATTTGAACACCCATTTTCCATGCTGATGCCTATGAACAATAATATGATTTTGGGGGTTTTTATGTCACAATGCAGTAAACATAATTTGAGAAATAAATCAAACAAAAGCAGAAGCACACTTTCTCAGTATCGTAAATTTCAGCGATTTCAGGCATGTAGCAGAGCTGGTGAAGTAGTTAGCTGAAATTCTGTTCTGTAAAAATATGTTGTCTTTCATTATAGTGTCTAAAAGGAGGTGCTCTTTTAAACTGTTACTTAATTATATCCTGCTATGTTTCAGATGATGGGAATCATTCTGACAAGACCAAAGAATTATTTCCGTGGTCTGAAGCCGCAGACAGCAGTAAATCAAAGGGCAAAGACAGACTGACTGGGAGAGCCAGAAGCTTTAAGTAAGTGCAAGTGTGAAAGTGGAACATCTCTATATTCTGTTGGCAACTTTACTGTTTGTGGAACTTGAGGCCATCATAATGTGAGTGTCCAGAATTCAATTATGAAGCTTGGGGCAAGAATGCAAGGACTTCTAATTTTAAATTACTAGTCAAGTTACGGAAGTGGCGGCGCGGCCCTGGCTGCAGCGGCTCATCGGCAGTCCCGTTTGTTTGTGTTTTTTGTGTTGTTTATTTTTGTTTTGGTTAGTCTAGTTTTTGGTTCTTAGTTTGTGTTTTGGGGGGGTGGGGGGTTGAAACGGGGTTTGCAGTCCTCTCTGCGGGGGGAATGCGACTTTTTTGTCGTATTCCCCTTCTCTGCCTCCGTCTGCGCTGAGGCCTAATGGAGCTGATGACCTCGAGGCTCCGGAGGCAGAGCCCGTCAGGACTCGCCCTGAGCTCGCTCCCGTGAGGGTGGTCCGGCTCAGGGCTGGAACAGTGCTCCCGTGAGAGGTTGTGGCGCTCTCGTGAGGGCGGCCAGCCCAAGGGTGGAACGAGGCTCCCGTTGGAGCGGCCGAGCTCGGGCAGGTGCGGCGCTCGCAGCCCGAGGGAGGTTCGGCGCCCATGTCGGGGCGGCCCGGCCGGATGGAGAAGCGACGCCCAAGTCGGGACGGCCCGGCCCGGGGAAGAAGCGACGCCCATGTCAGGGCGGCCCAGCCCGGGGGAGGTTCGGCGCCCATGTCGGGGCGGCCCAGCCCGAGGCTGAAGACGGCACGGTACTCACGTGAGGGTGGCTGGGACGGTGTTCTGACGGTGGCGGCCTGAGTCCGGGGTTCGGCCGCGGGCCAGCGGCTGCGTCTGCAGGACTGGTGGGCGGAAGCTTCGACCACCCCGGGCCGCGGTGTTTGAGCCGCGGGACTGATTTATAACATCGCCCGGGGGGTATCGCCTCAGCGCAGAGGGAGAAGAGGAGGGAAGAGACTGCAGACCTAAGACTTTTGCCTCCATCACAGTGAGGAGATGCTGGGTGGACTCACTGTGGTGGATGTTAATATGTGTTTATTGTTGTTTTTATTGTATTATATGTATGACTGCTGCAATTTCGTCCAGACTTCGGTCTGAATGACAATAAAGGCATATCTATCTATCTATCTATCCTACATGTTAGGTTTTAGATTCCAATACTGACCGAAGAATTCACTGGAGTCGAACCAAGTAAAACTTTTTAAAGTATTAGATGATTAAACTATGTGACTGATGTATATCTTAAAATATGAATTATTGGCATTGCAGTGGTGTTTGGCACCAAAGAACTCGACTAAGACTGAAGTCATTTGGGACCAGGAGCAAATTCGTGTAGCTCTTCTTGGCCTATGGAGGCTCATCAAAAGTTGTACCTTATGGAAACAGGTCATTTGGCCCACCGTTTAATGGTGTTGAATTGACATATATACTTATTAATCCCATCTATTTTTATTAATAGTATCTTCCAGCACTTTTATGCCTGAGTGATTCAAGTGCTTGTCTAGACACTTAAATACTGTGAATGACAATGCTCCCCCCACTTTCCCAGGCAGTGTATTCCAAGTACTTGACCAAATATGCCGCTCTCTCAAATCCACAGTAAATCTCTTCTGCCTTAAGGGCCTGTCCCACTTTCATGACCTAATTCACGACCTCTGCCGAGTTTGCCCTTGACTCATACTCGCAGCATGGTCGTAGGAGGACGTAGGAGGTCGTGATGCTAGTCGTAGGTACTCGTGGCATCAAGTAGGTCGGGGCGTTTTTTCTAGCATGATGAAAAATGTCCACAAGTAAAAAAGGTCGTGAATTAGGTCGTGAAAGTGGGACAGGCCCTTTACCCTATATCTGTCCTTTATTTTTTTATCTACCTCTGATATGGGGAAATGTTTCCTACAGTCTTCCCATCTACACCCCTCACATTTTCTCCATAGATTTCTCTCATGGACCATCCCTTCTTCCATTCTTTATGCTTTGAAATCTGTTTACAAAGTAATATTCAAGAAGTTTTACAAGAATGTTTCCAGAAATTGAAGACTATAGGAAGAGGTTGTGCAGGCCAGGACTTTATTCCTTAGAATGCAGAAGTATGAAGGATGATCTTATAAAATCATGAGGGGAACGGATAGGATGAACACAATATCTTTTCCCGGGATAGAGAAATCAACACTATAGGTTTAAGGTATCAACCTATAGAGAGGGGTAAGATTTAATAGGAACCTGCAAAACCTTTTCAGACAGAGTGTGATGGGCATATGGGACGAGCTGACAGAGGAAGTAGTATAGTCAGGTACAATAACAACACTTAAAAGTGTGTTGGACAGGTACATGGATAGGAAATGTTTAGAGGGATATGGGTCAAACGCAGACAGATAAATTAAATGTCAAATTGTAAAAGAAGAAAATTATACTAAATGAAAGTACGATTTTGTTTTCTGGAAGAAACTGTTTCTGGAATCTTGGCTTGGCATCGGATACTTTCATACTCAGATTCACTTCCACGTTCAAGTGATTTCTGCACATTAATAACATAGATTACGTACATTCCCGAACAAACCACTGCTCAAGTGCTCAAACATTTCAGCACTGTTTGGGACAACTTGAGGAATCCTCTTTGACTTGATACTGTAGTTGCTCAAATGCTGAACTTTAAAATCATCCTTCAAAACAACATCATCAACAGCTTCAATCAAATTCTCTTCTTGGCTCTCAGAAATGGTGCCTGATTATCTGAAAATGGATGTTGAACCCAGAAAATCAAACCTGCAAACTGCCTGCTCTGAAGAAAACAATGCCTTTTAGTTGTAGTCCAATTTTGTTCGGATAATGAATGATAAGGATTCTCTCCATCTTTTCTCAAATTGTGGGATGACATAATATCTTCATGTCTGTCTCAACTGTTTTCGAAGGTGTGTGTTATTTTGGAAAATGAGTACCTGTGCATACACTATTCCCACAGATATCGATGTTAGAAGCCTTTGGATCCTGGAGATTTATCTTCTTTTAACCATTAATATTCCAAAATCATTGTTTTACTCATGCTAATGTCTTTGAGGTTCACAGTAACTCAAGGCTGATACACCATTATAGTTTCTGGAAGGTTTTCTAAGCCAGACACAAAATATTTCTTTGTTTTTTCAGCATTGTCCTTACTCCGCAATATAGTTTCTCCTCTAAATCTGTAAAGTAAACACATTAACGTAAGCTAATCGTTCTTTTTACGTATACATGGAAGCTCTGGCAGTGTGGTATATTTCTTGTTCACCTGCTTTTATAATATCACTTGTATTAATCCCTTAAATATTAGTTATTGCTTGTACACTGTCATACGTTTAATGAATATACAAACTTGAAGATAAGTTGATTTTATTCACACATTCCGTATCATGTTCTTCTGGCCTCAATACTGGCTTAAACAAAAAATCATTCCAAAATGTCCCCTAACCTCCTATGGGATGTGTTACAAATTTAGTCAGGAATTCCACCGGGTGGCGCCGTCAGCGATGGCAGCCTTGCTAACAGTCTGTCTGTCTTTTCGACTTTTTTGTTATTTTTAGTGTGTTTTAAAAGTTTGTGTTAATGTTCTCTGGTTTGTTTCATTTGGAGGGTGGGGGAGGGGGTCGGGGGAAACTTTATAAAAATCTCTTACCTTGCCGGAGATACGATTGTTTTCCGGATCGTATCTCCGGTCGCTCTGCGGCCTAACATCATGGAGCCGGAGGCCTTGCTCGGACTGACTTTGAGCCCCACCGCGGCGGCGTGGACTTACCATCGGAGCCGATCCCTTGCCTGGGATCGAGGCTCCAACGGATACGGAGCTTAATCACCCCGACGCGGAGGGCTCAGGAAGCCAAGATCGCCCCGTCAACGGAAGGCTCGAGGCCCCTGACCGCGGGAGAACAAAGAAGGGATCCATCACAGTGAGGAATGTGTCACTGTGGTAGATGTTTATGTTAAAATGTATTTTGTGTGTCTTGTTGCTTTTTATTGTTATGACTGTATGACAAATCAAATTCCTCATATGTTGCAAACATACTTGGCTAATAAAGTATGACTATGATTAGTTGGCCTTGGTCCCAGCTGAACTAAAAATAAATTCAGGAATATTGCTGGCAGTGCTCCTCAGGCCCCAGTTCCAGCTGTACCTCATATCATTCTCTAAGAAATCTTTTCCATACCATTGATGCATATAGTTAATTTAAAAATCTCCTTTGCTGCATAAATCAATTTAATACAGTGAGTCTGTCTCCTGCTTGCTCCTTAATTAATTAACTAACAGTTGCTAAATTTATTTCATTGAATGCATTTATGAAGAACCTTTCCTGTCTTAAATTCACTTCCTCTGGCTTCCTAACAAAATGTAATACAGGATTACTAGAAACAGAGAACAGCAGATGCTGGTTTATACCAAAGATAGACACAAAGTACTGTAATAACTCAGCAAATCAGGCAGCATCTCTGGAGAAAAAGGATGGGTGACATTTTGTATCAGGACCCTTCTTCAGACTCAGGAGACTCAATCTGAAGAAGGGTCCCGACCTGAAACATCACCCATCCTTTTTTCTCCAAAGATGCTGCCTGTCCTGCTGAGCTACACCAGCACTATGTCTATTTAATAGTAAGATTAAACGAGAACTTACCAGTTTGAAGTTTGATCTTTATTTTATGAGGAGTTACGATGAGCGATTACGTGAAGAAGGCCGTCAAGGCGCATGCGCGTCAATCTTCAAAGCAGCGGCGTGAAATCACAGATAACAGTTGTTGAACTAACATAGTAAGATTAGAGATGACTAGAACTACCAGATGATCTTTATGATACGAGGGTTGGGAGCGGAGGGCACGTAATCGCTCATCGTAACTCCTCATAAAATAAAGATCAAACTTGAAACTGGTAAGTTCTCGTTTAATCTTACTATTTCACTTCGGAGTCATGTGAGTGACTACGTGAAGATTTTGAAGCTCTGTGATTTCATGCCGCGGAAAACGAGTCCACACAAGCACGACTGCATCAGTTGACCACAGATAAGGGAAACATTCATAATACATACAGTCATGACATAGATCCAAAACATGCTGATGCTGATAAATGAACAAATAATAATAATAGTACCTCTCTCTTCCGGGGGGAACTATAAAATAAAACCTAAAATATAGTTGGCAATGGGTTAATATAAAATGTGTGGAAAACTTGTTCGTTGTACCATCCTGCAGTCGGCAGGATGTGGTCCGGAGGAACGTACAACCCTTGCTGCTGATGTTGTAGCAGCCCTGGTGGAGTGAGATTAGAAAATTAGTATCTACTCCTGCATAAGCCCAAACCACGTTTTAACCACCTGGAGATGGTCTGAACTGATACCTTCTTATGCGGTTATTGTAACTAACAAACATAGCTAGTATCAGAGCCTCTAAGGCTCTAAGTGACCTTGACGTAATGTTGTAAATGTGTGACCACACATAACCGAAGGTGCATTGGGTATGCTATGAGAACTAGTTTGAGACCTGACACCCCTGGGCTTAACTAAATCGTAAACATGAAATATCACATTATTAGCAGGTGAAACCATCCTGTCCAGTCGCAATTTATGTAATGACTGGACCCGTTGCGCTGAGAACAGCGCCAAGGGATAACTACCTTATTAGAGCCGAGCCAAAGATAAGGATATAGCTGGAACCCCCTGGTGAAGTAATGTTAACACAATGTCAATATCCCATACTTCCGTGTACTTGGGTCTGGGAGAACTTGTGTAAAGATATCATGAATAAACTGGATATTAGAGGGTGAAACCCGACAGAGCGGGTCCCGCTCACTGCAGCAAATATGATGAGAAAGCACGTTGGGCACAGTAAATGGGACTATAACTTAATTTATTGTCAAGGGCCCATTGAAAATGAACTCTAAGACGTCAGTGTCCGTGCCGTATTATATGTAACATAGCATTTAAACAGAACGCTTCCCATCTACTGAAAAAGAAATGTACTGCTTTTTTGGTGCTATCCCTGCACTCTGCAGTGAGCACAAACATGGATTGGTCTGACAACCCGAGCCCCAGGAGCTGTCTTCTCAGATTCTGTAAGGCAATGAATTGATTAATCATGCAGAGGCTGGTTCCCCGAGTCCCAGGCTGAACGAGCAAAGTTTTATGTTTAGAAAACCCATATAAGGTTCTACTATAATTCCCAACATTTGCGGGTAACCATGGCTACATAGGCCAGTCAGACAGTACGAAAAACCCTGAAGCGGGATTTTGCTGAATTTATTGCAAGACCCGATTGATGAGGCAAAATGGAGCAATGACATAAAAGAACATTCCTCCCCCGTGTAGCGAGAATGTATCTCTCGCCACTGTGATGCCACATGTCTTTACAATCGGTGAATGAGGCTGGATGTAAACATATCGATATTCGGTGTTCCATCGAGCCATAATGTCATAAAATACTTTGTGATCCAACATCCATTCTGTGTTGTCATTGATTTTACATGATGATACAGCAGTGCCAAATAAGGTTGGGTAATTTATGACAGGACACTTTGACTTAATTGCACCCATGTGACCAACATATGCCACCACCACAGTGTGTCAACCTGGAACTGAGCATGCAGATCATGCATCCGCACAATAACTCTTTAACCCATAGTATGCACCTAGTGTCTATAGGTAGTTGATACCAAAACTGAAGAATGGGTAATTCATGCAAATCCCATCCGCCTCCGTAACTAGAGATGGCATTCGTAATTTTCCATCTTTGAGCACTAGACCAAAATTACTGGAGCAATGCTGAATATAGTTCGTCCACCATTGTGACTTAGGTAGCTTCAGCTGGTAATAGCATAGGATTGTTAACAATGACCTATATGGCACTTGAGAGGTTACTACTTATACGTTGTAAGTTCTGATAATGCAAAGGCCCAATTACACAGCTGAAACACAGCTGCTATATTGCCAATTATACTTGATGAATAGAAGACTGCTGATAACAAGGTTGTTACAGGTTTCTATAGATTCCAATCTCTTGCCCCAGGGCGGAGTCACAGATAAATTAATAGGTAAAGGTAAATCCGAATGACCAAACTCTAGTTGGTATCAACTTAAATTTAACTGGATGGATGAGGGACCTCAATTTCTCAAATATAGTCGCGGCTGAAACAGTTAATTTTAGCAAAACACAGCGTTTAGAATATCATCCAGGTAAGCCATAACAAATGTTTTTGAGCTCTGAGCAGTCCAAGGACCGGTTTAGTAATTGTGGTAGATGACTTGCGAGCTGAAGTTAGCCCATTTGCAAAGCCTTAACTGTTATCATTGCCCCATCCAGATAAATTTCAAATGTCTCCGGTGATCCCTGTGAATGGGACCTGAATAGTACTCATCTTTGAAATCGATGCATGCCATAAAGATCCTAAGGAAAGCAGATGTTAGACAGTAACGAAGTTCCATATACTGAAAAGTCTATGTTGCACATGCCAGTTAAATCAATTATGAACCGACATCCTCTATCCTTCAGAATGAACAGGCTACGCCTGCCATGTTTCCGTGCCTGCCTCGTACGGCAACTCTGGCCAGATTCCCGAGCCTGTCTCGAAAGACAACTCTGGCCTAATTTCCGAGCCTGTCTCGAAAGGTAATCCTGGCCATAATACTGAGCCTGCCTTGAAAGACAACTCTGGCCATATTTCCGAGCTTGTCTCGGAAGGCAATCCTGGCCATAATACTGAGCCTGCTCCGAAAGACAACTCTGGCACCAATTCCAAGCCATACTTGGTACCCTGTATACTGTCATAATAATCCAATCACATGTTATAATTTTCAGTATATAACGGATCTGAATCTCATGTGATTATTGTCATTTGTACAAACCAAGTGTAAATATTACCAACTTGTAAATGGTCCACTTACCACATGTTTCGAAAGAACCAGACCCACCTGCCTCCATGGTTACCGGTGGTCTTATGGTAAGCCCCTGGACCCTTGGCCAGCTTTCAAGCTGCCACCAGCTTCAGTGAACTGCTTACTGCCGATGAGGCGTGGGGTGTGTCGTCGCCGATATGATGAAGCTTTTGCTTCCTCATCCAGGTATACCTGTTGGATAAGTCTTACCTGAAGAGAAGACTCGCCGACCCCCGATAGTGCTGTTGACTGCCGGCACTTGTAGAGTGAGGGGAACTCTGGCCCCTTCTGGGTTTTCTGCCAAAGGCTGGAACCAATTCTTTCGGCAGTAACCCCTTCGCTTGCGAGTATTTCCTCGCACTCCTCTCCACAGAGAGGGAGATTCGTAGGCAGCCCTGAAAATAGGTGCTGCCGCAGGCTCCTGAGGATACCTGCGCTGACATGGCCCCTCCTACGGACCTATATCAGGATTTTTGGTCTGTCAGACTGAAACTGACCCTGAATGCTCCCCTCCTCAGAGACGGAGACATTGTGCAGCCCCGAAACAGGTGCCGCTGCCGCGGGCCCCTGAGGAGACCCACGCTGATAACTCCCTCCTTTGGAGTATATCATAGTGGAGCAACCTCTCCCTCAGGTGCTCCATGTGGGTTTAGGCGTCCGTAGACGATCCATTGAAGGCCTGGCCCGACTTGCCCGAGTCCCAAGGCCTGACCGGCTTACTGCTGGTTTGACCCCTTTCTGGGGCACCAGACCGCACTGTCAGCGACTCGGGTACCGAGACTGGCTTACTGCTGGCTTTACCCCCTTTGTGGGGAACCAGACTGCTGCTATCCTTTTATCGGTGCTCAATAGAGAGCATCTTAACATACTGTGTATGCGTGTGGTACACCAGCTGCACAGCGGCTAAGAGGAAAGCGCTCCAGAGGGCTATTGACAACGCCCAGAAGATTATCGGCTGCCCTCTCCTCACCTTGGAAGACCTACACAGTTCCCACTGTCTCAAAAAATCCCAGAACATCATAAAGGACATTTTCCACCCCGGTCACTCCCTGTTTGAACTGTTGCCGT
The DNA here is from genome assembly GCA_038087875.1 of Malacoraja senta. Lineage (NCBI taxonomy): Eukaryota > Metazoa > Chordata > Chondrichthyes > Rajiformes > Rajidae > Malacoraja > Malacoraja senta. Next base: position 62,320,201 of record CM075978.1, read on the forward strand.
CAGGCAGACGGTACAGATCAATGAGGACAAGGACAAACAGACTCAAAAACAGTTTTTATCCCACAGCAATAACTACACTTAATGTAGCCACCAAATGAGCGCAGGTGTGCTACACACCAAAGGGACTGTGAAATCGACAGAAGAATGTTTTTTTTTCATGTTATTTATTTTAGTTGTTTATTTTAGACTTTTGCTTTTAGAAAATGTGTGAATGGTGCACTGACTGGTTGGCATTTTTACTTTCGTTGTACATGTTTACATGTTATAATGACAATAAAGTATTCATTCATTCATAGCGGTCTAGGAGCCGCTAACCGCACTGTCAGCGACTCGGATGCCGAGACCGGCTTACTGCTGGTTTTACCCCCTTTGTGGGGAAACATAGCGGTCTGGGAGCCGCTGACTGCACTGTCAGCGACTCAGGTGGAGAGACCGGCTTACTGCTGGTTTTACCCCCTTTGTGGGGAACCATAGCGGTCTGGGAGCCGCTGACCCCATTGTCAGCGACTTGGGTTGCGAGCCCGAACGGCCGCCAGCTACCCGCGTTTCCACGGTCCAGACCAGGATCTCCCCATGGTCCATAACCCGGATTCCCCGCGACCCATCCGACTTTGCCCCGAATCCAGCAGGCAAACTCTGTAAAGAGCTTCCTGCAACACAAAATTCAGAACCTAGACATACGTTTTGAAACTTACCTGAAGATTTAAACTTGCTGCTGGCAGGAGCAGCGCCTGCCAGCAGTAAGTCACGTAGTCACTCACGTGACTCCGAAGTAAAATACATGATTAACCTGTTTGTAGTGTGTTCTAGAAAAAGACACAATCCAATCCTTTTGTCATATTAGTCACTTCATGCCTGAGTGTCAGTCATGCGCACTGATGTTTACTTTGAGCCTTTCAGTTTTGAACAGACCCTCTGAGTTTGCCGCAACCAGTGACCACCCCTGTACACTAGCACTATCCTACATACTAGGGACAATTTACAATTTTTACCGAAGCCAATTAACTGGCAAACCTGTACGTCTTTGGACAGTGGGAGGAAATCGGAGCACCTGGAGCAAACCCACACAGTTACAGAGAGAGTCACATAGACAGGATCGAGCCTGGGTCTCTGGCACCGTGAGGCAGCAACTCTACCGCTGCTCCACTGTGCGGCATTTTGATAAGACAAACCAGGGCAGGATTTACACTGTAAATGAGAGGGCTCTGAGGATAGTTGTAGAACAGAGAGACCTCAGGGTGCCAGTATATACAGTGGCTTGCAAACGTTTTCATACCCCTTGAACTTTTTCACATTTTGTCACGTTACAACCTCAAACGTAAATGTATTTTATTGGGATTTTATGTGATAGACCAACACAAAGTGGTGCATAGTTGTGAAGTGGAAGGAAAATGATACATGGTTTTCAAATTTTTTTACAAATAAAAAACTGAAAAGTGTCGCGTGCAAAAGTATTCAGCCCCCCTGAGTCAATACTTTGTAGAACCACCTTTCGCTGCAATTACAGCTGCAAGTCTTTTGGGGTATGTCTCTACCAGCTTTGCACATCAAGAGACTGATTTTTTTGCCCATTCTTCTTTGCAAAATAGCTCAAGCTCAGTCAGATTGGATGGAGAGCGTCTGTGAACAGCAATTTTCAAGTCTTGCCAGAGATTCTCAATTGGATTTAGGTCTGGACTTTGACTGGGCCATTCTAACACATGAATATGCTTTGATCTAAACCATTCCATTGTAGCTCTGGCTGTATGTTTAGGGTCGTTGTCCTGCTGGAAGGTGAACCTCCCCCCCAGTCTCAAGTCTTTTGCAGACTCTAAAAGGTTTTCTTCCAAGATTGCCCTGTATTTGGCTCCATCCATCTTCCCATCAACTCTGACCAGCTTCCCTGTCCCTGCTGAAGAAAATCATCCCCACAGCATGATGCTGCCACCACCATGTTTCACAGTGGGGATGGTGTGTTCAGGGTGATGTGCAGTGTTAGGTTTCCGCCACACATAGCGTTTTGCATTTAGGCCAAAAACTTCAATTTTGGTCTCATCTGACCAGAGCACCTTCCTCCACATGTTTGCTGTGTCCCCCACATGGCTTGTGGCAAACTGCAAACGGGACTTCTTATGGCTTTTTTTCAACAATGACTTTCTTCTTGCCACTCTTCCATAAAGGCCCGATTTGTGGAGTGCACGACTAATAGTTGTCCTGTGGACAGATTCTCCCACCTGAGCTGTGGATCTCTGCAGCTCCTCCAGAGTTACCATGGGCCTCTTGGCTGCTTCTCTGATCAATGCTCTCCTTGCCCGGCCTGTCAGTTTAGGTGGACGGCCATGTCTTGGTAGGTTTGCAGTTGTGCCATACTCTTTCCATTTTCGGATGATGGATTGAACAGTGCTCCGTGAGATGTTCAAAGCTTGGGATATTTTTTTATAACCTAACCCTGCTTTAAACTTCTCCACAACTTTATCCCTGACCTGTCTGGTGTGTTCCTTGGGCTTCATGATGCTGTTTGTTCACTAATGTTCTCTAACAAACCTCTGAGGCCTTCACAGAACAGCTGTATTTATACTGAGATTAGATTACACACAAGTGGACTCTATTTACTAATTAGGTGACTTCTGAAGGCAATTGGTTGCACTGGATTTTATTTAGGGGTATCAGAGTAAAGGGGGCTGAATACTTTTGCACGCGACACTTTTCAGTTTTTTATTTGTAAAAAAATTTGAAAACCATGTATCATTTTCCTTCCACTTCACAATTATGCACCACTTTGTGTTGGTCTATCACATAAAATCCCAATAAAATACATTTACGTTTGTGGTTGTAACGTGACAAAATGTGGAAAAGTTCAAGGGGTATGAATACTTTTACAAGCCACTGTAGTTCCACAAATGTGGCAACACAGGTGGACAGATTGGTGGAGATGGCATTTGGCATATTTTGTCTTCATTCGTCAGGGTATGGAATAGGAGCTAAGGCATCACGTTACGGGTGTACAAGGTAAGGTCACATTTGGAGTACTGTGTATAGTTCTGGTCACCCTGATATAGAATGTCATTAAATTGAAAAAGGGAGGCTGAATAGGCAGAAACATTTTCCCAGGAACATGGCAGGTTAAGGGGGTAAATATACAAGTTCATAAAATAACGAGGGGCATAGATAAGGTGAATAGCCACATTTATTTCTTCTATTAGGGGAGTCCAAAACTAGAGGACACATGTTTAAGATGAGAGGTGAAAGATTTCAAGGGACTTGAGGGCCAACTTTTCTCTCGGAGATTGATGCATGAAACAAGTTACCAGAGCAAGTGGTATTTGATATTTGATATTTATTTGATATTGATATTTATTTCCTGTCATTTGAACCTCCATTTCCACAGCCATACAAACAAAACAATTCCTACAAGACACACAACAATTCAATTTACAGAAAAATATCCATCACAGTGAATCTCCTCCTCACTGTGATGGAAGGCAAAGTCTTTTCTCTCCCCTGCACCATTTTTCTCCCGATGTTGAAGCCCCAGGCGGGCAATGTTAAGTCCCACGGCCGTGAGGCCGCGCCGGGCGGTATACGGCCTCGCTCCGGGCCCAGAAGTCACCAAGTTGGAGCCCCCCGGCGGGCGCTGGAATGTCCCACGGCCATTAAGCCGTGCCGGGCGATTTACGGCCCAGCTCCGGGTCGTTCCAACCCTGCGACACGGGCAGGAGAAGTTGCGTTGCGGGAGCTCCGGAAAGCGGGTCCTCTCACCCGGACCCGCGAGCTCCCGATGTCACAGTCCACAGGTCTGCAGCTGGAACTCCGGAATCGGGCCGCAGGTGGGTACAATTACGACATTTATAGGACACTTGGACAGATACATGGGGAAGAAAGGATTGGAGGGATATGGGCCAGGCGAAGGTAAGTGGGATTGGCTCAGTTAGGGCAACTTAGTCAGCATTTCTATTTCTGTGCTGTCTAATTCTGTGCCTCTAACTATATACTCTTCACAACTGTGACCTGATTTACTATGGTGGGAAAACAGGAGGTTGCAGGATAAAATTGGAACATATTATTTTTGAGGGATAAAAAGAAACAATGCAACTGTCTCCATGACCCCCAATAAAAGCTGGAAATGACAGCTCCTGCCTTCCTTCAGTTTCATATGAATGGTTGTCAATAACTGAGAAGTGTGGTCTCATTAACAAGTTGATGGTCATCCTGCTAATATACCGTTGTCACTTGAACGACCCACATCTGCCATGATTTAAACAGAAGTATGCAGATCGTGGCATTATGGAGTTGGATGGCAACAGTGGAGTCAGATTTCTGAGTTCACTAATATATGTCTTCTGATTCTAATCTTTGTTTAAGTTTAAGCCCCACCCTCTCCTATGTCGATTTAAAATAATAAATGAAAATATCACAAAGCATAAAACAAATCATTTTTCATGTTTAAGAACAAATACAATTATTTCCTGGAAAATGGGAGAATAATCCTTGTTATCTATGTTGTCAGCCAAACAGATGTATTTTCCATTATTTGTGAAAAATATGTCTCTGGAGTAACTCAGGCAACATCTCTCTAATAGTAAGGTCATCTCTTTTTGCATAAATTCTTGTAGTTTTCATTATTTTTTACTACAAAAAATCTGAGGTTAGGAATATTACAAGCAACAAGAATATGAAATGTAATACTATATGATAGAAAAGGAAAAAAAGTAGTAAATGGGACCATGCACCTTTGGCCAATCAGAAGAAAAATGAACAGTCTGCATGCTTTGTTCATTTATACTAGGTCGGAAAGCAAAGGTGCAGGCTCGAAGGGCCTCCTCCTGCACCTATTTTGTATGAATAGTAATTGAAATAGAATGTTTGGCAACATGGGAATTGTAAATAAATGTTTAAAATTCAGGGACTGATGGACATTTGAGCACTAGGAGGTAATGAGTATGGAAATGGATGGGAAAATTGAAAAAGTAGATTGAAGAAGCAGCTTTGAGGCTTCAAAGAGCCTTCTCCCTCTCCCGTATTATTTGCAAATTTTCAATGAATTCTTTCATTTTCTTAATCCTGTATAGGTTTTTAATTTGTGGAGTATGTTTTACACAATTTGTGGAAGTGATCAATTAAGTAACAGAATCATATTAGTAAATTGAAACATGAAATTGTATTATATGATAATAGTAATAATGTAGTAATAATAAGTAATAGTAATATTAGTAATAATGAAACTGGATGACTAAATTGTGTATTGGAAGGTGTATTGTACAATAAGCTAATGTGACTATCATTTATTGTATAAACAGGATGGATAATAAAGGGAAGACCTATATACAAAGAGATGCTGCGGAACAAGTATGTATGAGATTCTGCTAATCTAAGGTCACTGTAAAAATATTGGAGATCTTTCCTGTTTCCTTTTCTACGATTTTCTAAATTTCTAATAAAATATGAACACTTTTAACAAGCTAGAGTGAGATAGAAAATGTATTTCATAAATTAAAGTAAAAATGGTCCCAGGTGTAAACTCTCTCCTATCAAACAGTAATGATTTGGAATGATGCCAATCCTGGCTATCAAGTGCTCATCTGAGGCCAGCTACAGTCATGAAAACATGTACAAAGCAATATTTATTATATTTGAAAAATATATGTTAACCTTTGGGATTATCGGCATTAAGTCAACAGTCTTCCCGCCAAAATCCTTCCTCAGTGTAAACTGTTGCAACAAAATTGAATAACTGTCTGATGACTGAATTTTCTTTTTTCCCCCCTCATATTCTTAAACTCAATTTTGTAATATAAAAGTGGAAAAAAACATGTAAAGTCCCACAAATGTCCTGCTGTCAGCATCAAGACAGTGTGGTTGGAGGTAGCCACATGAATGAGCAGCAAAGATAAGATAAGATATCGTTTATTGTCATTTGAACCGAGGTTCAAACAAAATTACGTTTCTGCAGTCATACAAGACACACAATTAACACAATTTACATAAACATCCATCACAGCGAATCTCCAAACACCTCCTCACTGTGATGGAAGGCAAAGTCTTCTCTCTCCCCTGTTCCTTATTCTTCACTCAATGTTAAAGCCCCCGGCGGGCGATGGTAAGTCCCCCGGCCGTTAAGGCCGCGCCGGGCGATGTAAGGCCCTGCTCCGGGTCTTGATGTTGGAGCCCCCTGCGGGCGATGGTAGGTCCCGCGGCCGTTAAAGCCGCGCCGGGTGATGTAAGGCCCTGCTCCAGGTTGTTTTTAACCCCGCGATTCGGGCGGGAGAAGTTGCCGTTGCGGGAGCTCCGAAAAGCGGTCTCCCACCAGGAACCCGCGAGCTCCCGATGTTACCGTCCACAGGGCCTGCAGCTGGAGCCTCCGAGCTGTACCCTTCTGCTAGTTTCAGTGTTGAACTGGTTTATCAATTTCATCAGTTCAGAAAGGGAAGCATCGAGCATATGCACACTTGATGCACCATTACATCCATCACCTCAGTCTGGACTCAACTCTGTTCCAACATATCATCCTCACATCAACTTATCTTGCAGGTATATCTTTCTCATTCTCCAACTACTCGGCCACCACTGGCACTCAACTTACACACAATCTTACTGTTGCCACTTGCAAATGTACACCATTTACCACTAATCCTAATCAAAGGTCTTTTTCTTTTACGTAAGGAAAGAGTACAGAGCAGTAGGGCCAGGAGTAACTTAACTGTAGTTCTGTTGGTAATCAGAGAAGCATCAGATGTGAGGAGAAAGTTCCAGCTCATATAAGAGAATGGAGCGGCTGGGCTTGTATGCTCTGGAATTTAGAAGGATGAGAGGGGATCTTGTTGAAACATATAAGATTATTAAGGGTTTGACCACGCTAGAGGCAGGAAACATATTTACAATATTTGGGGAGTCCAGAACCAGGGGCCACAGTTTAAGAATAAGGGGTAAGCCATTTAGAATGGAGATGAGGAAACACTTTTTCACACAGAGAGTTGTGAGTCTGTGGAATTCTCTGCATCAGAGCGTGGTGGAGGCCGGTTCTCTGTATACTTTCAAGAGAGAGCTAGATAGGGCTCTTGAAGATAGCGGAGTCAGGGGATATGGGGAGAAGGCAGCATCCGGGTACTGATTGGGGATGATCAGCCATGATCACATTGAAAGGCGGTGCTGGCTCAAAGGGCTGAATGGCCTACTCCTGCACCTAGTGTCTATTGTCTAACCATATTGTACACAATATTTATGCGCATGTGAATAAGAAAAACGTGTAACAACCTAGTAACACCTTACCTTGACAGGCTCAAATAGATGTTTAATTGAAAAGACTGTAAATATAGAAAACCTGAATTAAGAGCAGAAAATAATCCGCAGGCAATATTTGTGGAGAAAGAACGAGTTAACATTTCAGGTTAATGAGATGTTAGCCATCTCTCCATCAACAACTATTGCCATTCTCCCATTCCCAGGGGATGCAGCACTTGCCCTTTACCTCTTCCCATCAGGAATCTAAACACCCCTTCCCAGTGAAGCAGCAATTCAATTGTACTTTGTTCTGTGTAGTGTATAATGCTCATTGCTCTTGATGTTGTCTACTCCACATTGGAGAAACTAAAGTTTCATTCTGACTACTTTGTCTTTGGCTTCTTGTACTGTTCCAATAAAACCCAATAAAAGCTTGAAACCTAAAATTTCAACTAGGTCCAGCCCTTGGAACACAACAGTGAATTTAATAGTTTCAGATCACCAGAGTTTTTATTAGAATTGGACAGTGGAGCATCAGATGCAACAAATACACTTCGAATCCTGCAGTCTTGCACAGAATTACTGATTTTTGGCAAAGTTTGATTCTGGCTGGGCAGTGGGGGGATAATGATGATGATAAGGTTAATGGAACTGATCAATGTCTTTCATTTCTCTTCTGTTATTTTTTGAACCCCCCTGGCCATTAGTACTCCATCGTTGTCCTATAAATACAGCTGCAAGTGCCACAGTTTGTGGTATGCCCAACATCCATTGACCTGACCCTCATTGATCATCTTCGTGATCTCCTCAAAAAACTCAGTCAAGCTCATATGACATGACCTGCCCCACATATTTTTTGATTTGAAGTCTTTGATTAGTGTTGTACCACAGGGATCAGAGCTGCGGCTCACACTATTTATTCTATACACGAACAACTTGGATACGAACATAGGAGTTATGATTAGTAAGTTTATTAGTGAGGATAGTGTTAATAGTGAGGAGAGTGGTTGTGGAATAGAGGACGGTATGGATCAGATGGAACTTCATCTTGGTCAGTGCAAGGATAGTGAGAAGACTGGGGCAGGGAAAACCATGTATGGTAGAGCTGTAGGGATTATTGAAGAATAAGAGACCTCGATATATAGATCTAAGAATCTTTGAAAGTGGCAGCGCAGCTGGTTGAAGACGTGGAAAATTTCCTTTAATAATTGCATGACCACATTTTCCTACACTATATTCCATCTGCCACTCCCAACCTGTCCAAGTCCTTCTGCAGAGTCCCTGCTTTCTCTGCACTACCTGCCCTTCCACCTATTTTTGTATCATCCGCAAACCTGGCCACAAAGCCTTAAATCCCCTTATCCAAATCATTAATATACAATGTGAAGAGTAGCGGCCCCAGCTGGCAGACAACCAGAAAAGCCCCCTTTATTGCCTCTCTCTGCCTTCTGCCATCCAGCCAACCTGCTATCCATGCTAATATCTGCTCTTTGATACCATGGGCTCTCATCTTCTTTCGCAACCTCACGTGTGGCACCTTATCAAAGGTTTTATGAAAAACTAGGTAAACAATGTCCACTGACTCTCTTTTGTCTGTCGTAGTTTTTACTTCCTCAAAGAATTCCAGCAGATTCGTCAAGCAATATCTCCCCTTCACAAAGCCATACTGACTTTGTCCTATTTTATCATGAACTTCGAAGTATTCCGTAACCTCATCCTTTATAATGCCCAACGGATCAGTGAGGTAGGGAGGGGAGAGGGGTTATGGAGAGTGGGAGGGAGTGACTGAGGGTAGGGAGCTTCTGATGGTAGGGGAACGGAGAGGGAGGGAGAGGTGGAGGAGGGGAGGAGATGAGGGGAGAGAAGAGGGAGGGTGAAGAGGATGGGGAGAGAGTGCTGTGGGGATGAGGGGAAACGAGCTGCGTCTGCACAGTTAGAGGCTATGGGTGAGTGGTGGAATATTGCATTGAGCGAACGGGTTACGTTGGGGGAACGGGTGATGGGGTGATTAGCTCCGTGGGACACCTGTCTCCGGGGTGAGCGCCGACGCTGCATTCGGGGACGAGCCCTCTCGTGTGACATCGCGCCCCCGCCTCCCCCCCGCGTTGGGGGATGGGGCCCAACGGGTCCCACTTGGTCTAGTGGACGTTAATATCTTAGCAACCACTGACCTCAGACTAACCTGCCTATAGTTCCTATAGTTCCTATATGGGGAAGGGTTTCGGCCCGAGGCGTTGCCTGTTTCCTTCGCTCCATGGATGCTGCTGCGCCTGCTGGGTTTCTCCAGCATTTTTGTGTACCTTATTGTTCCCACTATTCTGTTTTGCTCCCTTCTTGTACAGAGGTGATATTGGCAATTTTCCAATCATCTGGAACCACTCCTGACTCTAGTGATTCTTGAAATATTACTATTAATGCCTCCACAATCTCTAAAGCCACCTCTTTCAGAACCCTAGTGTGCAGTCCATGCTGTGATGCATCCTGATTAAATGCTTTCGATGGCGCTTGTGTAGATGTTGGTGAGGGTGATTGGCGACATGCCAAACTTTCTAAGGCTTCTAAGGAAGTAAATGCATGCTTTCCTGACCATATATTTTCTTTGGCTGGTCCAGGACCAGTGGTGATAATTATTCCTGGGAATTGAAGCTTTTGACCATCTCTACTCAGTGTCATCAATGTGTCTACTGCTTCGCTTCCTGAAGTCAATCACAACCTCCTTTGTCTTGCTGACATTGAGGGAGCAGTTGTTGTTCTGGCACCAGGATCGAAAATTCTCAATCTGCTTTCTGTATTTAGTCTTACCATTATTTGACATTTGGCCCGCGACAGTGGTGCCGTCTGCGAACATGTAAATTGAGTTGAATTGGTATTTGGCTGCACAGTCATGATTGAATAAGGAGTATAATAGGGGGCTGAGAACGTGCCCTTGATGGGCACCAGCTCTGAGGTTTATCAGAGGACAAATTGGTCACCTTTCCTCACTGATTGTGGTCTGTTGGTCGAGGTCCAGTTCCAGTGTTGACTCCCAATTCCACGAATTTGAAGATTAGCTTGGTTGGGATAATGGTATTGAAAGCAGAGCTATAGTCCATGAATCGGAGTCTGACGTAGGTATCCTTCTTATCCAGGTTTTCCAGGATGAGTGTAGAGGCAGTAAGATGGCTTCAGCCATGGATCTATTTTGGTGGTAGGCGAACTGCAGTGGATCAAGGCTGCTTGGGAGGCTGGATTTAATGTGTGCCATAACCAGTTTCTCGAATAAATCCACATTTGGTACAATATGTAGTTGTGAACTTCACACAATAGGAAAGATGTTGTGGTTGTATAGAACATATAAAACATTCAGTCGTATTGTGAGGGTATGGGGATATACAAATATGGGAAAGCAGTTGAAAGCAGTTATTCATTCATATGTGTAGGGCTCCTGGCAGAGTGATAAAAGCGCTAAAAGAATAGACACTGTTCTTCCAGCGATTGTAGGGTTGAACCTTGCAACATGAGCATGTTAAATGGAATTGCCTAGAAATTTCAGACCACATCAATGGTTTAGGTCACATCAAAATTCAGTTGTGACCCAGGGCTGTGGCCATTGCACATTTTCAGATTCAAATAATCTACCAGTTACTTCCCTGCTGTGACAGGGCTTGGGCAGTAGCTGAAGGGGTGGGAGGAGGGATAAATATTTGTGGGGAGTAGTGGTTTGGTGTTCAGTATGGGGTATGAAAGGCAAAGAGAAAAACAGGAGATTGGCATTAGGGCCTAGGATTGGGGACGTTGCAGAAGGAAAGGATCAAGAAAATCAGAATAATATTTTGTGGAGGAGATTGTGGAATGCCAGCATCAGGTTCTAGAGGAATTGTTGAAGATGCTGATATAAAAGATGAACTGTGAGATCAAGAAAACCAGCGTCAAACAAAGGAGGAGATATTGGAGAGACTGACTTCATGTGTGCACTGAGACTGGAGAAACCTTTATAATGGCAGATTGGGGCGTGGTCTCAGGATGTGGGCAGAAATGTTGGGGGGTGGGAGGGGGGGGTCAGCATCTGTGTTATGTGCCAGGCGATAGGGCTACATGCTGTCACGTCTCATGGAAGAGGGGGTGGGGGATGGGGAATATTGGCATCATGTCTTTAGGGGTCAGTATTGGGGAAGTTGGCAGCATGATCTGAAGTGGAGTGATGCAGGAAGTTGGGATGTGTTTTGGGAAGAAGATGAGCAGGGCCATTATCCTGTTACAGAGAGTTTATTGGAGGCATCAGCATCTTAATGGGGTTAATGAACTGTCCATCCTGACTGAGGTAGCACTACTGTGAAGAACAAATTCTGTCCTACTCCAAGACCAACAGCATTGTGTCGTATTTTACTCTTTAGTCTGCTGGCCCAGACTCATGGTATTTACATCCTAAAAATATACAATGTGAAGCTAGGCCTCCTTGGTCCAGAGCTGCTCAAGGTCAGGTTACAAAGGTCAGGTCCAGCCTCCCCCACAAAAGTCAGCCTTCTAAATGACCATATTGTAAATACTGTCAAAACTCTTGGGCAGGCAACGGTTTCTCAAGGCAGTCAATTCTGAAGACAGACGTAATGGATGTTTATACAGTATCTGATGTGTCTTCATTCCCTGAATTAGTTAATGATGTGCTCGCTTTTATTTTGAGGCTGAGTGGATGCTGTGATGGTGAATAATGGAGGAAATGTAACTGCCGGATGATAGGGAATCGTTCTAGTAGTGCTTTCCAATAAGTTGGTTATAGGCAGTCCTGATTAAATATACACAATTAGGTTGTCTCCTCCCTACTTCTTGATCCTCATGTCTTCTCTCCATTCCCCTTCTGCTACACAACTGCTTGCCATACAGATCGTGGCAATGATTGACCCCTCATGATGTGCAGCAGCGAAGCAAACCAGATCATTACAAATACTGAGACCCTTCCCTGTGAGAACTACAAGCAGCAGAATTGATTCATGAACTGATCTGCACTCTGGCAATTTGTGTGGTATTTGTTATATTTACCTTGCCCAAATGTGTGGAATGCACAACAAAGTTTAAAATTATTCATTAATAGTGGGTTAAATGCAGATGATACATCAAATGTTCATAACATGAATGCATTATGATTGTTGTCAGGATAACAGACTTTAATTGTTTATGAAGCACCAGTGTAGTCACTCATTAGCGAGACATTCAGTGAATGGTATCCCTTCTGGTTGCGGTTGTGAGTTGACATGTGCTGAATCTGTCCTCACTTTAGAGACATACTGTACCACTGAACACAGGTATACTTAGCTTTATCCAAACTCTTAATTGCAAAGAAAACTTACTAGCACTGCGTACAGAATGCTACCCGTCAAGGCACGGGTGACTGGACACAGACGGACGTTCTCTGAGTCCCACACTCAGGGTCTTTCCTAGCGAGCATTTGTCCTTGAGTCTCTTTGTGGTTCCTGGTTCTCATGCTGTTCCAAGCGTTGATAGGGAGTTAAATCCTGTTTCCCATTGCTCTCCTATTACTTCTATTCTCCTCCAATGAGAAGGTACTACATCGATGGTCCTGTCCAAATCTGACCCATTTTGTCAATCATTGATTGTTCTGTTGTAGCCAGACTATGAGTTGGCAAAATATTACCTCTATTTTTAATTTCACCGATTGTGTAGCATTCTATATTTTGGTGCTGGGACAATCAGGTATTGTGGGGCATGGAATGATTTTGCTCCCGAACTCATGTTGAATTTCACTCCCTTGAAGTCTGTGGCCATGAATCTTTTGCATTAGAAATAGAAATACGCTTGGGCCCCACGACGCACTTTCTATATCTGATTCGAAAATGAGTAGGTTAGGCCCTCTATTTTCTATAGCTTAGAAAAATGAGTGGAGATCTCATTGACGGTTCAAAGAGACTTCTCAGAGAGATTGATAGGATAGATATAGGGAGAGTGTTTCCCTGGCTGAGGAGGTAAAACCAGTGGTCACAGTCTCAAAATAAGAGCCAGGCCAATCAGGATTGACATGAGGAGAAACTTCCTCCCTTAGGTATAGGTGAAACTTTGGAATTCTCTACCCTGGAGGGCTGCAGAGATCGGGTCATTGAGTTTTGCCAAGCGGAGATTGATCGTTTACTGCATGTTAGGGAATTGAAGGATAAGGGGATAGGGCAGGAGAAGTGTATTTAAGATAGAGCATCACTATGATATAATTGAATGTCAGAGCTGTTTTAAGGGCACACGTGGCTTAATACTGTTTCTATTTTTAATGCAATAGGTTCATGGCCACAGTCCTCATAACTGCAGGCAAAGTGGCTTTGGAGCATATCGATATTTCAGTGAGGAAACCCTTATTGGAGTGCAGATGCTTAGATGTTAATCAGAGAATTATTACTTATTGACCTTGGTTGGATCTGGACATTTGGGTACTCGTTTCTTTCTTTCCTATTCTGCATGGCATTTTCTAATCTTCTTCATCATGCTACATTACAGGGCAATAATGCAGCTATTACAAATATGAAGTCATGACAAATTCCTTTGGAATCCAACACATGACCAGCAGGATTCAAGAAAGCATCGTATGATTGAATCAAAACAACACTCAACATGAACGAATGACAAATAGTTTATGATCTCTTAAAATAGCACTCGTTATAGAGCTAGGAGAAGGTTAGATAGAGCATTTAGCTCTAATTTGGCAAAGGTAGTTTTAGATGAACATTGTAGGCTGATTCATCATAAGATTTGTGAATACGTTATGATTTCAGCAAGTGTTAGTCCTTGAGTCTGTAACATAAATGTCAAGCCTTGAGTCTGTAACATATTCAGTGGCAAATAGCGAGATCAGTGTGTGGTATGTTTGAAATCAAGAAGGTGTTGCTGGGTCTCAAAATGGTCTGAAGTATTAATGTGGAGAGATCACCAGGGCCTGATGGGATGTATCCCAGGTTGTTGAGAAAGGCAAGAGAGGAGTTTGCAGGGGGTTTAATCTGAGCAAGCATGAGGTGCTGCCCTTTGCGAGGTTAAATGTAAGGAGCAACTACACAGTTAGTGGCCAGATCTTCAACAGCATTGATGTACAGAGGGATCCTGGAGTCTGACCCAATCTGAAAGTAACAATACAGGTAGAGTGGTAAAGAGGGCATGTGGTGTGCTTGGCTTCATCGGTCGGGGCATTCAATATAAAAATCAGGAAGTAATGTTGCAGTTTTATAATAGTATGTTGGGCTGCATTTGGGGTGTATGGATTCTGTATGGATTTCTGGCTGCCCCATTACTGGAAGGACGTGGAGGCTTTGGAGAGGGTGCAGAAGAGGTTTATCAGAATGCTGTCTTCATTAGAGGGTATTCACTATAAAGGGAGGTTGGACAAACTTGGATTGTTTTCTCTGGAGTGTCATAGGTTGAGGGGAGACCTGATAGAAGTATATAAAATTGTGAGAGGCATAGATAGTCAGAACCTTTTTCCCAGGGTGGAAATGTCAAAGACTAGAGGGTATAGTTTTAAGGTCAAAGCAGGAAAGTTTAAAGGATATGTTCAGGGCAAGTTTATTTTATACAAAGTAGTGGGTGCCTGGTAAATGCTGCCATGGGTGATGAAGGAAGCAGATACGATAGTGGTGTTTAAGAGGCTTTTAGATAGACATGCATATGCAAGGTATGGAGGGTATGGATCACATGCAGGTAGAGGAGATTAGTTTAATTTGGCATCTTGTTTGGCACAGACATCATGGGTCAAATGGCCTGTTCCAGTCCCCTACTGTTCTATGTCTGCCAATTTCATGTAACCTACTTTCTCCCTAGCGGCTGTGGCTACACCTCTGTTTCAGTTTGTCTGAAGAAGAGTCTCGACCTGAAACATCACCCATTCCTTCTCTCCAGAGATGCTGCCTGGCCCGCTGCGTTACTCCAGATTTTTGTGTCTATATCTTTGGTTTAAACCAGCATCTGCAGTTCCTTCTTACACATGTTTCTTTCTACTTTTCTGTTTCCATCCAACAGTGTTTTTAAGTGATTGTTGCCATGACAAGCTTGTCCTGCATCATTTCACAGTAATTCTCATTATTCACTCCTCCTCTGCCCCTCTGTAAAGCACATCCGTCCTCTCAGTTTTCCCGCTCCACATGAGTCCTTGACTTGAAAGGTCAATTCTGTTACTCTCCCCACAGATGCTATCCTGAACTGCTATTTCCAGCATTCTCAGATTGTGTTTAAGATTTCCAACATCTGCAGTTTTTTGCTCCAATGAAAACAGAACTTAGTTCTCATTTTCTTATAGCTACACAGTAAGAAATGTTAGACATAGTTCTGGGTAAAAGGGAGAGAACTGTTTTTTTTTTTACAATGTTGTTGTAGTGGATCATTGTTCATTGCAGCGAAGATAAACTTTTATTGACTGAATGGAGGCAGGGTGTTCACCTGAGCAAACCTGGCGCATAGGTACAACTATAAAAACACCTTCTGCATGGACAGCAGAGTGGTGCAACTAATGGAGCTGCTGCCTCGCTCCTTTCACAACCCGGGTTCAATCTTGAACCCGAGTGCTGTCTCTGTGGAGTTTGCAAGGGTTTTCCCAGGTGCTCCATTTTCCTACAGGTGGATAGGTTAGTTTGCGGCTGTAAATTGCCCTTTAGCGTGTCGGTGAGTGGGGGAGCTGATGGCAATGAGAGGAAAATAAAGATGGGATCACTTTTGAATCTTTGAACAAGTACAGACCAGGTAGGCAGAAGGAGATATTTGCATGCAGCGTGACTCTCCAAGGTGCCACTTCCTTTTAGTTGCTGAGATTTCTCAACACTGTAAAACTCAGCGGCTGTTGAATGTAGATCGGGCTTGTACTTGCACGACAGAAACCTGATATGAATAGTAGCGTGATGTGACTTGGCTGGGGACAGGCAATGGGGAAAATATAATTGTGCGTATTGCATTTTCACTTTTCAGTATAAATAGGCCCTTTGCGAGAAGAGTTGTTTTTTAAAACCATGGCCAGCAATTTTTTTTAAATGTTATCTACAAAATAATAGTTTTAACAGCTTCAGTTTTTATTTTCAAGATTCTGTTGAGTTCATTATCTTAGTTCTGCTACATAAATTTCTGCTCTTGGTTTTCAATACTAAAAATGGTATTTGGTTTTGGGCAGATTTTTATGGGTTTTGTGTTCAAGCTGTCAGCTACGTTAATAGATTAATTTCTAGTTTATTTCAGCATAATAAACTATATCAGCTGTTGACAAGTGTCTGGAGATACCGAAGGCAACAGTGCCATCTGGTCTCCACTGGATGGCCAGGCCAATACTTGCCCAGTACCAGGAGAGTGCCAGCGGCTTTATCAATCCAGAATTTGCTGCCTGTTTTCAGGATAACCACATCTACCCACAACTATACTCCAGCAGTACTTTGGCTTGGTCAGTCAGTCAATTTTATTTGTATAGCACATTTAAAAACAAGTCTCGTTGACTAAAGTGCTTTACATCAGTGCAGGTATTAACGTGCTACATACAATGGTACACAGATCTAACAATACATACATAAACAGTTTACAGCGCTCCCTCAGAGGACCTCAAGAAACGCTTGGGAGTAGAAATAGGTTTTAAGTCTAGACTTAAAGGAGTCGATGGAGGGGGCAGTTCTGATGAGGAGAGGGATGCTGTTCCACAGTCTAGGTGCTGCAACCAGTCAGCTAGCTAGCTAGTCGTGGCTAGCTAGTACAGCCTACTGCCTGTTGTGCAGTGACAGAGCTGTCTCTCCAGCCAGGACATGCTTCATGCTGCACATACTGTTATACCAGTTACTGATGCACAGCACCTCCCAATCACCATGGCTGCAGCTGCAAGGGGATCATTGGGTGGAAGTAGTAAGCACAGTAAACCAAGTCATAATCTTATGGCTAAAGGGAGAACAAGCGTAAATCGACAGTGCATGGTTCTGTCATCTTGAAATGTTACCTGTTTCCAATCTTTATTTTGCCACTAAGATTTCCGAGCTATTATCTTTGATGGAGCATGCTTCAGAGATAACAAGAAGTGGGCATGGTTAGTCAAACTTGAAACATTAACCTTGTTTCTCTATCCACAGATGCAGCCTTTCCAACAATTTTTGTTTTTATTTCCGATTTCCAGCATTTGCTGATGTTTGATATTCTTGGAAATTTAGTAATTTCATGTGTTACTTGTTTTTTTAATTTTATCCTTGTCCCTGGCTGTATTGGAGAGGTGATTATACCTAAATAAGATGTCATAAAGTCATACAGCAGGGAAATAGGCTCCTCAGCTCAATTCGTCCATGCTAACCAAGGTCCCCCATCTAAGCCTATCCCATTTGCCCGCTTGTGGCCCATATCCCTCTAAACCTTTCCCATCCATGTACCTGTCCAAGTGTCTTTTAAATGTTGTTATAGTATTTGCACCTCGTTCCATGTACCCAGCAATATCTGAGTGAAAAAGTTGTCCCTCAAGTTCCTATTAAATCTTTCCCATCTCAGCTCAAGCCTATGTCCTCTGGTTCATAGTTCCCCTCTCCTAGATAAAATACTGTGCATTAACCCTATCTATCCCATCTTGATCTTATACACCTCTGTAAGATCACCCCTGAGTTTCCTGCCCAACCTTTCCCTGTAGCTCAGGCTCTTGGATCCTGGCAACATCCTCATAAATGTCTGCACTGTACAGTTTAATGACATCCTTCCTCTAGCAAGGCGGCCAAAACTGAACACGGTAAGTATGGCCTCATTAAAGTCTTGTACAACTGTAACATAACATCCCAACTTCTGTACTCAATACTCAATTGACGCTAATGTACCAAAAGCATTCTAGACCTGTGGTGGGGTCTAACTGCGCTGGGTCCTAGTGCTCCCCCCCCTAACACCGGGAACCTCAGACGGGGTCTAACTCTGCTGGGTCCTAGTGCTCCCCCCACAACACAGGGAACCTCAGAACCCTTGCCACTCCACCGCCCTCCAGCAGGTCACAGCCATCGCCTTACCTGAGTCCTTGGCTCAGCACCGGTCCTGAAGTCTCCACGCTGCAGACTCTGACATCACGGGGTCTAACTGCGCTGGGTCCTATTGCTCCCCCCCTAACCCAGGGAACCTCAGTGGTTGTTCCACTGGGTCTTCCCCTTCCCCCTCAAACCGTGTGACCCCAGCTCCTCCCCACCCACACTATAGTCCTCATACCCCCTTCCTCCCTGACCACCCTCCAACCCCCTACCAGACATCGCCTCGGCCTCCGTCCACTCACCTGCCTTCCTCCAGCCCCAACCCCCATCCTTGCCTTGTGTTCACCATCCCCCCTGACCTCCCCCTCTCTGATATCGAACGGTCTGTCCTCAGCAGAGGCTTCACCTTTGTTCTCCTCCGCCCCACCTCAATGAGTTCCACGTCCGCCACGATGTGGAGCTCTTCTTCCGTCGCCTCCGCATCAAAGCATTTTTCCATGGGAAGGAGTCCTCACCCCCCCAGTGATGACCTCTTCTCCCATCTCCAACGGACCCCCTCCTTTTGGACTCCCCCTCATGGCCATCTACCTGCTTTAGACCTTTTTATTTTAAACTGCCGGCGGGACATCAACCACCTCAACTTCTCCACTCCCATGTTTCACTCTAACCTCTCTCCCCCTGAACGTACAGCCCTCCACTCACTCCGCAACAACCCAGACTGGGTGATCAAACCAGCCGACAAGGGAGGTGCCGTGGTAGTCTGGCGCGCTGATCTCTACAAGGCTGAGGCCACGCACCTCCTCCTTCTTATCCTTGGACCATGACCCCACAGACGAGCACCAGGCCATGATCTCTAACACTATCACTGACTTCATCAACTCCGGCTCCCTGCCCTCCCAAGCCTCCAACCTCATCGTTCCCCAGCCCCTCACGGCCCACAAACCTGACTGTCCTGGCAGACCCATTGTTTCTGCTTGTTCGTGTCCCACCGAACTTATTTCCACATACCTCTTCTCCATCTTATCCCCCCTGGTAAAATCCCTCCCTACCTATGTTCAAGACACCTCACACGCTCTCCGTCTCCTCCATGACTTCCGTTTTCCAGGCCCCCATTCCCTCATCTTCACCATGGATGTCCAATCACTCTACACCTCCATCCCCCACCAGCACTCCGTTTCTTCCTCGACCGCAGAACCAAACAATCCCCGTCTACTGATACTCTCCTCCGCCTAGCTGGTCCTTACCCTTAACAACTTTTCGTTTGACTCCTCCCATTTCCTCCAAATACAAGGCGTAGCTATGGGCACTCGCATGGGCCCCAGCTATGCCTGCCTCTTTGTGGGGTACGTCAAACAATCTTTGCTCGAGGCGTACCATGGCCCTATCCCCGAACTCTACCTCCGCTACATTGACGACAGCATTGGTGCTACCTCCTGCACCCACACACAACTCACTGACGTCATCCATTTCACCACTAACTTCCATCCGGCACTCAAATACACCTGGACCATTTCCGACATTTCCCTACCATTTCTAGACCTCACTATTTCCATCGCAGGTGATAGACTTCTGACCGACGTCTACTATAAACCCACTGACTCCCATGGCTATCTGGACTACACTTCTTCCCACCCTGCCTCCTGTAAGGACTCCATCCCCAACTCCCAATTCCTCCGTCTACGCCACATCTGCACCCAGGATGAGGTGTTCCAAACCAGGGCATCGGAGATGGCCTCATTCTTCAGGGAACGGGGGTTCCCCTCTTCTACTATAGATGAGGCTCTCACCAGGGTCACTTCTATACCCCGTAACTCTGCTCTCACCCCCCATCCCTCCACTCGTAACAAGGGCAGAGTCCCCCTTGTCCTCACCTTCCACCCTACCAGCCGTCACATACAACAAATAATCCTCCGACATTTTTGCCACTTCCAACGGGATCCCACCACTAGCCACATCTTCCCATCTCCTCCTCTGTCTGCTTTCCGCAGAGACCACTCCCTCCGTAACTCCCTGGTCAATTCGTCCCTTTCCACCCAAACCACCCCCTCTCTGGGCACTTTTCCTTGCAACCGCAGGAAATGCTACACTTGTCGCTTTACCTCCCCCTTTGACTCCATTCAAGGACCCAAGCAGTCTTTCCAGGTGCGGCAGAGGTTCACCTGCACCTCCTCCAACCTCATCTATTGCATCCACTGCTCTAGATGTTAGCTGCTCTACATCGGTGAGACCAAGCATAGGCTTGGCGATCGCTTCGCCCAACACCTCCGCTCGGTTCGCAATAACCAACCTGATCTCCCGGTGGCTCAGCACTTCAACTCCCCCTCCCATTCCGAATCCGACCTTTCTGTCCTGGGCCTCCTCCATGGCCAGAGTGAGTCCCACCATAAATTGGAGGAGCAGCACCTCATATTTCGCTTGGGCAGTTTACACCCCAGCGGTATGAACATTGACTTCTACAATTGCAGGTAGTCCCTGCTTTCTCCTCCCCTTCCCAGCTCTCCCTCAGCCCACTGTCTCCGCCTCTTCCTTTCTTCTTCCCGCCCCCTCCACCCTCACATCAGTCTGAAGAAGGGTCTCGACCCGAAACATCACCTATTCCTTCGCTCCATAGATGCTGCCTCACCCGCTGAGTTTCTCCAGCATTTTTGTCTACCCTAGACCTGTGATGCCACTTTCAGGAAACTATGTCTACCCCTCTGCTCTACAACACTCCCCAGGGCACTACCATTCTCCATGAAGATCCTGTCCTGAATTGACTTCCTAAAATGCAACACCTCGCGCTTATCTGCACTAAACTCCTTTTGCAATTACTCGGTTCACTTGCCCAACTGATCAAGATCCTGCTGTAATTTTGATAATCATCTTCACTTCTACGATGCCACCTACTTTCGTGTCATCTGCAAACTCACTCATCATGATTTGTACATTCATCCAAATCATTGATACAAACCACAAATGTTAATGGGCCCAGCATCAATCGCTGAGGTACACCAGTGTTCATAGGCCTCCAGTCCGAGAAACAACCTTCCACCATCAACCTCTGCTTCCTTCCTAGCTCTCCCTGGCCCCCATGTGATCTAACCTTCCAGAACAGACTACCATGCAGAATCTTATCAAAAGCTTTTCCAGAATCCATATGGACAACGTTTACAGCCTTGCCCTCGTCAACCTTCTTGGTTACTTCAAAAACCACAATCAATTCGTGTGAACACGATCTCCCACATATAAAACCATGCCGGCTATCCCTAACCATGCCGGCTATCCCTAACCATGCCGGCTATCCCTAACCATGCCGGCTATCCCTAACCATGCCGGCTATCCCTAACCATGCCGGCTATCCCTAACCATGCCAGCTATCTGTCTATCCAGATGTGTATCTTATCCCTCAGAATCCTCTCCTGTAACTTATCTACCACAGATATTAGGCTCACTGGTCTGTAGTTCCCAGGCTTTTCCTTGCAACCTTCTTAAATAGAGGCACAATATTAGCCACCCTCCAGTAATCTGGTATCTCACCTAACAATCTCATCTATCGATGATTCATATATGTCAGCTGGGACTCGTACAATTTCTTCTGTAACTTCCCACATGTCCTCAGATATGTCTGATGAAATCAGAGAGATTCATCTACCTTCATATGCCGTAGGACGTCTAGCATCTTCATGTTAATATGGACTGTCGTCATGACATTTCCATTAATTGTCTCAAGTTCCCTATCCTTCATGTGTGACTATGACAAAAACAGAGGATAAATACTCATGGAGGACTTTGCCCATCTCCCATTTTTGTGCATACATAGATGGCTGCTTTGGTTTGTGAGGGAGCCTATTCTCTCTGGTTAGGCTCTTTCCCTTAATGTACATAAAATCTCTTTGGCTTCTTCTTAATTTTATCTGCTAGAGCTATCTCCTCCCCTCTTTTTCCCTCCTGATTTCCTTCCTAAGTATGCACCTCAGTCCCCTAAACTCCTCCAGGGATGCACCTGATGTCAGCTGCCTAATCTTGGCCCATGTCTCCATCTTTTTCCTGACCAGAGTTTCAGTTTCTCTCAACATTCAAGCTTCCTTACTCCCATCTGCCTTGCCCCTCACTCTATAAGGAACATGCATGCTTTGAAACTCTCATCATTATTCTTTAAAAAATCTCACTTTCTGAATGTTCCTATGCCAGCAAATAACCTACTCCAATCAACTTCAGCAAGTTAGACACAAAGTGCTGGATAACTCAACATGTCAGGCAGCATCTCTGGAGAAGATGAATAGGTGATGTTTCGGGTCGGTACCCTTCTTCAAACGTGAACTCAATAGATGATGCCTGACAATGTCAGTCTGAAGAAGGTCTGAAAAACATCATCTATCCATGTTCTCCAAAGATACTGCCTAACCCGCTGAGTTACTCCTGCACTTTGTGTCCTTTTTTTGGTAAATTAGCATCTGCAGTTCCTTGCTTCTATGCTCTGACTTTAGCAAGTTCCTATTTAATACTATCAACGTTGGCTTTGTCCCAATTCAGAACTTTATATTGTGGGCCAGCCCTGTTCTTATCTCTATTTTAAACCTAATAGAATAGTAAGATTAAACGAGAACTTACCAGTTTGAAGTTTGATCTTTATTTTATGAGGAGTTACGATGAGGGACTTCGTGAAGAAGACCCAGTCCAGCCGCACACGCGTCAATCTTCAAAGCAGCGGTGTGAAATCACAGATAATAATTACTGAAGTATGATAGTAAGATACGTGAAGACTAGAACTACCAGTTGACCTTTATGAGGGGTGGGAGTGGAGGGCACGTAGTCCCTCATCGTAACTGCTCATAAAATAAAGATCAAACTTCAAACTGGTAAGTTCTCGTTTAATCTTACTATTTTACTTCGGAGTCATGTGAGTGACTACGTGAAGATTTTAAAGCTCTGTGATTTCATGCCGTAGATTCAAATCCAGGCGTCTCACTGCATTGATTGACTCTAAATGAGTAAAGCAATCAACAATGCATAACCATAACATAGATGCAATCAGTTAATGGTTTATTTACCACAACAATAGTAACCCCTTTATCACAAGGGGGAACTAATACTGAATCCAAAACAGCACCACCAAATACCCCAGGTTCTGTAATCTCCTTATGGTAATACTTGTGAAACATCCTTTAACTTGCCCATCCTGCGGCCACGAGGATATGGTCTATTGGGACGTCCAAATCCTTGGCCACCGATGTTGATGCCGCCCTGGTGGAATGAGATTTATATTTGTCAGTATCAATACCTGCATCAATCAATACCTGCATCAACCAACACCTGCTTGAAATAGTCTGAACCGACACTTTCTTATGTGTTTTTTTATGGCTGATAAAGAATGCTGATTCTGCACCTCTTAAGGTTCTGGTGGCTTCAATGTAACATCGTAAATGTGATACTACACATAGATGTGAAACCGTAGGATATGCTGAAAAAAACAACTTACATCCTGTGACTCCAGGTCTACTCTGTTTGAGCAAATCATAGACATAGAACGTAATGTCATCTGCTGCTATTTTCATCCTGTCTATTCGTAGTTTCTGCAATGTTTGCACTCTCTGTGCTGAAACCAGAGCATGACTACCTTCATGGTAATTTTGGCCAAGGACAGAGCTGCAATAGGAGTCCATTGGCGAAGGAGCATTAGCACATCTCTTACATTCCAGATTTCTGAATACCTGGGTCTAGGAGGCTTGGAATTGAAAATTCCCTTCATAAACCTACAGACCAAAGGGTGTGACCCTACAGGATTTTGTTCTGATTCCCTCCATAGATATGCAGAGAGGGCACTCCTTGCAGTATTGATCGCACTATAGCTTAACTGCAAATCAAAATAAAGAGTTGACAGAAACTCTAACATGTCTGAGATGTCTGCAGTGTGATATGTAATATTCTGCCTTAAGCAAAAGTCCTCCCATTTCCTTATGTAAGAAATGTACTGCTTCTGGGTACTTTCCCTCCAGGCTGCCGCAATAACATCCACAGTACGATCTAATAGTCCTCTTCCGAGATATGGCCTACTTAGAATCTGCAAATCAACAAACCAATACAATCATGTAAAGGATGCGAATCACCAGTTACAGGGTGCACAAGCAGGTTTTCCTGTTTAGGAATAATCATAAGGGGCTTTGTGATCATTTTTAACACCAGAGGGTACCATGGTTGTGTAGGCCAGTCTGGTACCACCAATACTCCTGAAGCGGAGTCCTGTTTGATCTTCTGTATACACCGACTAATGAGGCAAAATGGAGGAAATGCATACAGAAACATTCTACCCCAATGCAGCGAGAAAGCATCCACCGCTACTGCCCCAGGATCAGGTTCCCATGACACATATTTAGGTAATTGGTGGTTAAGTCTGGATGCAAACAAGTCAATCTCTGGCATCCCGAACCATGCAACAATTTTATTAAATTTGTCACGATCCAACATCCATTCTGTATTGTCATTGAATTTACATGACCTTGTGTCTGCAATTATCTTCAATCTACCTGGTAGGTAGATTGCCGAAAGCCAAATATTTCTGGTAATACACCAGGTCCAGATCACGTTTGCCAATCTATCACAAGATTCTGACTTGATACCACCCATATGATTAACATACGCTACTGCTGTAGTGCTGTCAATCTGTACCTGAACAAGCAAATTGTGCATATTAGAGCAATAAGCTTTAAGCCCATCAAATGTTCCTAAAAGCTCTAGGTAATTGATCCCTTGTTCTTGGAGCAAAGGTACTTCCTCCACATTCCATCTACCTCCACAGCTGGAAATAGTATTAGTAGCGCCCCAACCTAGAGCACTTACATCAGTCTGTAGAATAATGGAAGGTGTTTCAACCAGAATTTCTCTGGAAGCATTTGAGACACTCCTGATCCACCATTGTATTTCAGTAATAGCTGCAACTGGCAATTGCATGGGCCTGTCAAAATGCCCTGAATGTATCCTCAATGCCTGTACCTTTGCTCGCTGTAATTGCTGATAATGCAGTGGTCCAAACTGTACAGCCGGAAATTAAGCAATTAGTTTGCCAAGCAAGCTTGCTACCTGCCTAATTGAGGGTTGGTGCTGTGTAATGAGCTTAATACAACCTTACATTAACTGCAGCCTTTTATCCTTGGGCAGAGTCACGAACATGTGTTCTGAATTAATAGTGAAACCCAAGTAATCAATTACTGTGCTTGGTAATAGTTTGGACTTAGCTGGATGGATAATAAATCCCAGCCTCTCGAAAGTGAGCTTGATTCTTGACACTGATGCTTCTGTTGTAGCCCGAATGTCTCCCACAATCAGAATATCATCCAAATAGGCCATTACTAAATGGCCCTGAGTTCTTAGTAGTGCTAAGATTGGTTTTAACAATTTGGTAAATAGTCTCGGAGCTGAGGTTAAACCATTAGGCAATGCTTTAAATTGCCATAATTGACTCATCCAGTTAAATTTTAAATATCTCCGATCATTACCATGCACAGCTACAGAGTAATATGCATCTTGAAGATCTATGCTAGCCATATAGCATTTTCTTGAAATTAGCTGTATGGCATTGGCAAATGTCCCCATTTAAAAAAAATTATACTGTACAAAAGGGTTAAGACTTGTCAGATCTAGAATA
Source organism: Malacoraja senta (assembly GCA_038087875.1). Taxonomy (NCBI): domain Eukaryota; kingdom Metazoa; phylum Chordata; class Chondrichthyes; order Rajiformes; family Rajidae; genus Malacoraja; species Malacoraja senta. The sequence continues at coordinate 62,345,938 of CM075978.1, forward strand.
ATTCTACACCCACCATCCTTTTTTGCTCTAGGAAAAATACTTGACACAAATTGGTGGTGTTGGTGAACTGACTTCTCAATGACCCCTTTTTTACACAATATTTCAAGTTCTGCCTGAATCTCCATATTCTTTTCTTTTAAGAAAATACGTGTCCTGCATGAAATATGCTGAGTAGGATCCAAATATGGGTAGAATTCAATTCTAAACCCCACAATACTGCACAGTATAAATGCATCAGATGTTATTTTTTGCCATTCTTTTGGGAAGAATTGTAATCTTCCTCCAACTTGTAAGTGTGAAACATTTAATATGTCTCTTACAGGACCAGACCCACCTACCTCGGGGTTTGCCGATGGTAATTGTTGTCCCCAGCTCTTAGTGGGAATACTGTAACCTCCACGTGCCCCAGGAGCAGTGCGCCAATAACGCATATATGGGAAAGACCGACTTGTTCCTTCACCGGCCCCAGTCACCACACGTCGGTAGGGAAACTGCCTTCAAATTGATCTGCCAAGCACCAGTGGTTTCATCATCCCCACGGTTTTTGCTTCTTCATTCAGGTCTTTTACCCTTTTGGCTAGATTCTCTCCAAAAAGCAGATTAGGCAATTGAATATTAGATGGTTTACAGAGCCCCACAAACTTAGGGTGTATGTTAGGTCTTATAGCACTTTTACGAATATGGTTTATTTCAAAGTGCGCACTACACATGAGTGCTAAGGCATCCTGTTGTGATGCAGACACGTGCTCCTCATCCAAGCCTCTGGCGAAAGCCGTAATGCCTGACCCCAGCAATTTCAACACCCGCTGTAATTTTTTGTGCCAGACCTGGTATTTTAGGCTCTGTTATTGGGCTCTGGTCCTCATATGATTCTTCATCTGAATCTTGCTGCCCCGTAAAATCGTCCTCCTCATGCTGGGGGCGATCTGGCATCCCTGCTTCAGGTGTTTCTAGCGCTGGCTCTCCCATAGGCCCACACATAGTAAACCCTTTTTCAGGTGCTCCCCGCGCGGGCTCTCCTGTAGGCCCGCGCATAGGCAGCCCTCTTTCAGGTGCTGCTGGCTCTCCTGTAGGCCAACACCTATACTGTCTTTCTTCCGACATTGTTGGCGCTGGCTCTCCTGTAGGCCAACGCATTAAATGCCCTTGTTCAGGCATTGCTGGCGCTGGCTCTCCTGTAGGCCAACGCGGGCTGTATTCCTCCTGGAGTGGGTCTTGGTAAATCATTTTCCCCATGAGGAATTCTAATTTGGCGACCCGAGTAGACATAATGTCTGCCTGAGGCGGGGGAACTTCCGGGTCTGACTCCTCAGAGTCTACTGGCCACACGGACTTTTGCCTGGCCTTGCGCCCTAATGGCGCTGCAACGGTACTTTCTGTAACCGCTTCTGGAGTCGATGGCCTCGCTGCCACCGACTCCTCAAGCGGGCGCCCGCTACTCGCAGACCCGCAGTCTTCTTGAGTTATACCTGCGGTACGCCTCCTCCCCTTACGCCCTCTCTCCATTCTAACTTGTGTTGTCTTACAACTACAAGTCTCTCCGAAGAAGGCGACCTGAAAGCGAAAGTGAAACCACTTACCTTCAGGCTTTTTAAACTTACCGCTTGGAGGAGCTCTGCTCCTCCACACACGGTCACTGCGCTATGCGTCAGACGATATGACGTGTGTGCGGCTGGACGGGGTCTTCTTCACGTAGTCACTCACGTGACTCCGAAGTAAAACTGTGGTTGTTAGTCCCAGTACTAACTACTAATTGGTAGTGACAAGTATGTTACCTGATCTGTAGCTTCTGCCGACAGACATCAGACAGCTCACATTTTAAGGAGAATGAGGCCTTCAGATACACAGGGATCTTCCCTGCACATACAGAAAAAATGCTCTTTACTTAGAATTGACAATTTTTGCATATTGGTCATGACAGAGATACCATCATCAACGTGTAGAGCTTGACCCCAGAGAGTATAATCATGGGAACGTCATAAATAGTGGACTGGGTTCTCAAAGGATCTGCAGTTATTGTCATTTTTGTAGGTTGCAGGCAGAGTGACAAGTGCAGGTTCACAGTGTCAGTCATTATCACATTATAGGGTCAGAAATGATAAGGTGGTCATTTGCTGCTCGTGCTAATTAATCATCATTAGAGCAAGAAATTGAAACGATATCAGCGGCTTTGGAAATGGTGAAATATATCATGAGGGACCCAAGGTGTTGGGTGGAATATTTCCCAGATAATGCACTGCAACACTGAATTCCCAAAGAACTTGGTGTTAAAATGTGAGGCAAAAGAAACTGCATTAGTCTGAAGAACAGTCCTCACCTGAGTTCAGTTTAGTTTATTGTCACGTGTACCAAAGGGCCTGTCCCACTTACGCGACTTTTTCGGCGATTGCCGGCACCCGTCATAGGTCGCAAAAAATGTCAACATATTGAAAATTCAGCGGCGACCAGAAAGACGCTACGACTCTTTGGGTGACTAGGAGACTACTCACGACCATACAGCGACACCCACGCGACGTGTCACCCGCGACATGTCGCCAGGGTATCGCCTGGATGATCGTGAGTAGTCTCCTAGTCACCCAAAGAGTCGTAGCGTCTTTCTGGTCGCCGGTGAATTTTCAACATGTTGAAAATTTTCGGCTACCTATGACGGGTGCCGGCAGTCGCCGAAAAAGTCGCGTAAGCGGGACAGGCCCTTGAGGTACATAGAATAGCTTTATAAGAGCCCCGCCCCCTCCCCTGACACCAGTCTGAAGACAGGTCTCAACCCGAAACGTCGTCCATTCCTTCTCTCCAAAGATGCTGCCTCACCCGCCGAGTTACTCCAGTATTTTGTGTCTATCTTCAATGGAAACCAGCATCTGCAGTTCTTTCTTACACATAGAATAGCTTTATGTTGCGTGCTAACCTGCCTGAAACATTCCCTTCACAGATGCTGACTGACCTGCTGAGTTTCTCCAGAACTTATTGCATTCAAGTGTGATTTGGCATTTGTGTTTGGAGATGAGAGGAATTAATGTTACTGAAGATTGGAAGCTGTGGGAGTTGATTGGGGAAACGAGTACTTGAGATGTATTATGCCATGAAGGTTTGGTGCACATTCGTTTACTCAACTATTAATGTCCATTTAAGTGTGCAATTCACTGCAAATGACTAACCCAATGCAGGGACAAAGGCATTGAATGAAGACTTTAGGACATAGTAAGGCCAACATTTATTGCCCAGTCCCAGTTGCACTAGAGATGGTGGTAGTGAGCTACATTATTGAACCACTGCAATTGTTCTAGCAAAGGTATACCTTTGGTGCAATTGGCAGGAAGTCCCATGATTTAGATACAGCAACAATGAAGGATAGTGAAATATCTCCAAGTCAGATGGTGTGCATCTTGGAGAGGATTCTGCAGATACTGGTGTTCCCATCTGCCTGCTGCACTTGTCCTTCTTCGTGGTGGAAGTCATCAGTCTGAGAGGTCGTGATGGAGTAGCCTGGGCAAGTAACTGGACTGTATGTAGATGACAGGCACTGTGCAGGGAGTAACTCTTTGTTGGAGTGGCGAATGATAAAATAGACTGCTTTGCCCTGATGGTGTCAAGGCATTGCACTCGTCCAGGCAAGTGGAGAGTATTTCATCATGCTCCTAATTTGTGCAGCGTAGATATTGAGAAGGCCTTGGGTATCAGGAGGCGAGTCACTTGCCACGGGATACCAAGCTTCTGACCGATACTTGTGGACAGTTAATTTTTCTGATGGAGTGCCCTGGGGCAGAACTGTCTAGCTCTGATAAAGCAGAAAACACAGGTTTCCGGAAACTATTAAATTCAATATTGAGATTTAAGCGAGGGGAGTGGGGTGGAGAATTAAAGTGACAGGCAGCTGGAAGATCGGGTCCCCTTTGTAGTCATCAAGGATGGATGTACAGTGCAACCTTAGCATAACCCTCCTCATTATTTTGTGATTTTAATTATACCACATGTATTATTGTCCTGTGCCAGATGGAGAGTATGTAAATGTTAGATTCACTTATAAATCGTGTAGGTTACAATGTGAGTGTTAAAGTATTCTTCTAACATCCGTGTTATATTGAGGTTGCACAATAATTGCAATAAAGGAAGTGCAGCAAATGATCACTAGATTGAGTCTGGATATGGCAGACTTTGCATATGATGAGTATTTAGGAGTCTGGGGCCACTCTGGTGTTCTCATAGATTTGACAGGATAGATGTGGAGTGGTCTTTCTCTGAGCTACATCTGTGGAATTAGTCTCAAAAGAAGTTATCCATTCAGGACAGAGTTAAGAAGAAAGACCACACATAAATGGGTGAAAATTTGGAATTCCGTACCCAAAAGAGCTGTGGAGGCTCAGCCATGAGTACATTCAAGACTGGGATAATAGATTTTTAGAAATTAGAGTCAAGGTTTAGAAGTTAGTGCCGCACAATGGTGCCTGAGAGAAAAGTTCAGTTGTGATCTGAGTGAATGGCAGATTAATGTATTCCTGCTTCTGTTTGTTACGTTCCTGCTGAGGGGCTGTGGACGAAAGTTGATCCTTTGTAAGACCAGATGGAGGAGGAAGTTGCAAAATAGAACATTTGTTCCTCTCTGATTGTTCCAGGTGCGGGAATCCCATCCCAAGGTCCCTGCTGGCTCTCTGCAGCAGACTCCAGATGGCCTCATGGCTCTGGTTATACAACAGGGATCCTGGAGAGGGGACAGGAGTCATTTGCCCATATGTCAAGTCTCTGTGAAACATGGACGCCAAATTAGTGCCAACACAGAGGATTGTGTGAAACTGAAAGGGTCATGCAAGCACCTTGGAAAGATGTCACTAACCAGGAGAAATTTGTCTTGTGATCAAGTAGTTCCATCTTCACAAAGGAATCTCACGGTACCACATGAGTGCAGTCTGTTACTCCTATGACCTCAAAACTTATGATCCTTGCTGGTCTCCATTCCAAAGGGAGCTGAAGCAACTGTTCCTCAAAGAGGGAGCTTTAATGATGCCCCTAATTCAGTGCTGAGTTACAACCTGGCACAAGTCACCCCCCTACTTGATCTGCCCCCCTCTAGGCAATGCTTCGTGCACTGCTGTAGAAACTTCCAGATCTGCATCAGAACTAATTCAGGAAACAGCCTCTGGTTGGATAGTTCCCCGCTGCAAGGACTAGCAATGTAATCTTAGTATTAGCAACATGTGACCATGTTAATAATCCACCTAATGGAAATTAGATTTAGATTTTAATTGCTTAAAGTGAGTGGAGACAGTCAGAGAAGAACAAAAGCAAACGGTTAATGAAAATGAAGGATGTTGAAGGAATGCTGATTTTAAATGTGGTCGTTTTTGATTGACAGGATGCGGGAGAAGATACAGATGATTCGATGAATGTGGAGTGGGACACCAATGAATCAAGTAACTGCCAGGCAAGTTCTTTAGATACCAAAGAAGTGCAAAGAGCTCTGGTGGACAATGAAGAGACTGTAAACAAGCTAATGCAAAGCAACAGAGAATTGGGTAATCTGTCGTTAGCCGAGGAGTTGATGCAGATCAATCCCGTATTGTACCATAATGTTACAGGCATATGCAATTCTAGTTCCCCTTCAGAAAATGGGATTTCTTATCACTCTATTCTGTCAGGGTGTGATTTACAGGATCATGAAGAGACAGGAAATGTGTTAAATCGTTGTTCCTCTAAAGACGCTTATAAACAGAGTAAGAAGTCAATATCGGTTGCCTCTGATGCAAAGTCAGACCAAATGATTGCTACCGAGAAACATGTCGCCTTGAAGGATGGAATTCCACTTGCACTTAAATTACCTGCTTGCCCTGACGCACTGGATGATAATTCTGAAGTACTGGAGAAAATTGTGACGATTGCTGTTTGTGATGAAGAAGGAAATATATTCTCTTCAGCTGCTGATGTTGCAACTAAGAATTTGGCAGCATTTGTGAAATTGCAGGATCAGTCTGCAGAGGAAACTGCTGTAAAGTTCCAACTTGCACTAAAAACAGAAATGTTACGTGATGACCAGGAAATAAATGCTCCAAATAATTGTGAGGTTCCAAAGCATTATCAAGAGGAACAGTCTGAGGAAACCAAACAGAATTACACTGATTATATGGATGGTAATGGTATGCCTTTTAATATTTTGAACACTGTAAACTATCCTTTATGATGTTTTCACCCTTAGTTTGAAAACTTGATGTGCAGCATTTTTGTTATTCATGTGTGCACTCATGCAGATTCTACTTGTTTTTAGTTACTGAAAAAGGTTGGCGTATTTGTAGGAAAAACTGAAAATATCCATAAAAATTACAACCGCGGTGGATATATTTATTGCTGTTACCATTTAACACATAGCATTTTCACTTTAGTTGCTGTTGGCATCCTGGTTGACAGTTGCATTGGAGGGAACACAATTTTCCCAATGTGAGTGATTTGGCTCTTTGAGTCTGCTCTACTATTCTGTAAGATAACGCGATCTATCATAAGCTCCATCTTCCATTTGCCTTTCCCATGCCCTGTGATTTCTTTAATGCTGAGATGTCTATTGATTGCTATTTTCAATTAATGTAATAACATAATATCCACTCTATCCAAGCCTTTCACTATTCAGTAAGTTTAAATGAGGGCCCCCTAGTGAATCTTCACTGCATTCTTCTGAGAAAAGAAGATTAAAACTGCACGACATGCTCCATGTTTGGTCTCACCATAATCCTATAAAAGTGCTGTAAAATTTCCTTACTCGTATTACAAAACCTCTTGTAATAAAAGCTAACTTTCCATTTGGCCTCCTAATTGTTTGTTGAACCTATATGTTTGCCTTCAGGGGATTGTGAAAAGACAAACCCAGTTCTTCTTCTTCTTCTTCTTGCATATGGTGTGCACAGCCTAAAGTTGTAGGACAACTTGTTCTATTTGATCTTATTTGATTGTGCACACCAGGTTGATTGCATTCGTTGAAACAAGGCGGACCACCTGAAGATGCAACCCAGTTCATTGAACGTGAAAACCTCCCAGTTTAGAATCCTAGATGGGTACTGCATGGAAACAGGCTCTTTAACGCCTCCTCACCTTCAACAAAGCTGACCATCAAGTACTCATTTACACTAAACGTATGTTAATCACATTTTCATCCTCTGTGTTCTCACCAACACCTACCAGATTCAACCCCCTTCCTACACACCAGGTTAATTTGACAGTGACCAAATAACTTAACAATCAAGATCTTTGGGATGTGGGAGGAAACCAGCCGGAGGGATCCCATGCAGTCACAGAAAGAATGTGTAAACTCAACATATTCAACAGCCGAGGTCAGGATTATACCCAGGTCTCTGGCTCTGTGAAGTGGTGGCTCCACTACATGAACCACTGCACCAGTTTCTCACATTTAAGAAATACTCTGCTTTGAAGATAGTTGTTCTGTTTCTGCTCCTCAACCTGTGGTCACAAGGAATAACATTCTAAATAAAAACTTCACTAAATCGTTGCTTGTTTCATTTGCATACAGTAGTCGATTCTTTGCAAATTAAATGTTTAATGCAAAAAAAAGCTTCTATAATATCCCTTAAATATCTCAATAAAAAGAACCTTCTCAAGTTTCATCATTCTTTTGCTCTGAGCATGCTGGCAGGTTTGCAGGCAGAGTCCGATTCATGAAAGATAACATGTAAACTACCACTAGAAATTACAGAAACTTTATTTACTCTTAACTTGGTTTGTATTAAAAGTTATTAATCTTTTCCACTGGTTCAGTTGATTTAACTTCCTTTGCAAGTGAAAAAAGTGAGGTAACTTGAGCCCGTAAAACAAAAGAGTTTGAAAACTTACATCAAATTTGATATCATTCATTACTCAACATTTGAGAGAAATTGAAGTTGTTTTATTGTATGTTTCTTGCCATACAATTTAAGCAGTTTAAAACAAAGAACAGTTTGTGAAATTTGGAGGGCATACATTCGTCTTATATCAGTGACTCAGATTGGCTATTTTTTTACTTATTTTCCAAAAAGGTATAGGTTTTATTAGTTTGTAAGCTGGGGTTAGGTAAAGACATTGCTAATTTAGAGAACTCAGTTCTGTTTTTCTGAGATGCCAGCTATTCAGCATTAATTTCCTTTTCCTTGCTGCCCTTTGCTTTGTCACTTGACGGGACTTGTACTTATTTGCATTATTTACAGCTGAGTGGTTTGGTTGTACATTTCATGGACACACAAAGTGGAAGACATTGATGCTTTGCCTTTCTTGATAAGTGTTTTCAGGTTCATTGAAAAATTCATTCTCAATGTTCATTTTCTGACCATAGCCTGGAAATTAATTAAGCAGCTGAATTCATTTCAAGAACTTGTTATTGTTACAAATCGCAATTAGGACACATGACAGTATAAATGAAGCATAATATTAAGATACAAAATGTGCATTCAGATAGTAATATATCTAATATAATATATCTAAATTAATATAAAATAGTATATTTTGTTTTGACTGAATACAATTCGGAGCCATTAACCAGTGCTTTCTAGAAGATCGGAGAAAGAGGCTGACGTTAAATTGTCCTTTTTTTCCAATATTTATTTTGTGATGATTCATATTGGGTATATTTTGAATCCCTCTTCCATTAAAAGGGGTGATTCCTGCACTGATGATAAGCTCAGATAATGTAGCAGTCTGTGCTTGCATTCAATGGCATGGACAATTTTCAGGTGTGGACAGAAGAATAACAAGTAAAGTTTGAAGCACGTAATCCCTAGTTAGTGGCCACCTCCAACAAAAGAGAGATCAAACCACCTCCTGGTGATGTTCAGTGGCATTACCAATGCCGAGTCTTCACCATCAACACCCAGGGCTGAACATTAACCAGAAACCTAATGAGACCACCCAATAAATACTGTGGCTGGAAGTGCAAGTCAGAAACTGAATTCTGCAGCAAGCGTTTCTTCTGATGCCCAAATTATTTCCACATGTACAAGGCTCAGATCAGGTGTGTATTTAAAAACTTGGCCAGGCTGAGTAAGAAAAGCTCAGGTCAAAATCCAGGACAAAGCTGTTCAATTGATTATAACCAGATCCACTCTCCACTGCCAGGACACTATGCCTGCAGTTTTTACCTTCGACAAAATGCATGGCAGGAAATTGCCATGGTTTCTTAATAACGTTGAAGCTCTACCTGATGTGAATGCTGCCAGCCGCAGAGTACCCTCCCAAGTCACTCACCTTACTGATTAAATATCTCACTTCAGGAATAATTTCATTTGCAAGGTTGCAGCAGTTTAAGAAGGTGGCTCCCACCTTTTTCTCAAGGGAAAATAGATATGGATAATGAATGTTGAGCTTGCCAGAACAGCTCACACTGCGGGAACAAGAAGGCTTGACATCTCCCCCTATGTCTGCCTTCCGCAAAGACCGCTCCCTCCGTAACTCCCTTGTCAATTCTTCCCTTCCCTCCCATACCACCCCCTCCCCTGGTACTTTCCCTTGCAACCGCAAGAGATGCAACACTTGTCCCTTCACTTCCCCCCTCCACTCCATTCCAGGACCCAAGCAGTCGTTCCAGGTGCGACAGAGGTTCACCTGCATCTCCTCCAACCTCATCTATTGCATTCGCTGCTCTAGATGCCAGCTGATCTACATCGGTGAGACCAAGCGGAGGCTTGGCGATCGTTTCGCCGAACACCTCCGGTCGGTCCGCAATAACCAACCTGAACTCCCGGTGGCTCAGCACTTCAACTCCCCCTCCCATTCCGTATCTGACCTCTCTGTCCTGGGTCTCCTCCATGGCCACAGCGAGCAACACCGTAAATTGGAGGAAATGCACCTCATATTCCGCTTGGGCAGTCTACACCCTGGTGGCCTGAACGTTGAATTCTCCCAATTCTGCTAGCCCTGGCTGTCCCCTCCCCTTCATCAGCCATCTGGTTGTCTCCTCCCCTCCCCCCACCCTCGGGCTCCTCCTCCTCCTTTTCCTTTTTTCCTTTCTTCTCCCCACCCCCTATCAGTCTGAAGAAGGGTTTCGGCCCGAAACGTTACCTATTTCCTTCGCTCCATAGATGCTGCTGCACCCGCTGAGTTTCTCCAGCATTTTTGTGTACCATCCTCTTTCAATATGTATTCTATGTGGTTCATCTGCAGGAGGCTGTTTTGGAAGGGCAACAGCCAACTGTCTACTGTGTATTTATGTGCAACTTTCTTTCTTTAGAGGTGTCAGACATTTCAGCAGTTGCTTTGAGGACAAGTACAAAGATTCCACATGATGCTGCCGCTTTTGACATTATCAGGACTATGATTGGAATGATGGTATGATTAAGCAAAATATTTTTGCAGACAATTGTTCTGAAAAATTAATTGTTATGAAATCTCTTGCTTTTGCATTCTCCTGCATGCTTCTTTAGGCATGACTGATTAATTAAGTACTATGGTGGCATTCCTAACTGCAAAACAACTCTCTTTCAGACATGCAGGAATTTAAAGCTAGTTAATAGATTCTTTGGCCTGATTTGTAAAGATTACCAAGCCAGTACATTTAAAGGTTGGCACTTACTCAAACGTTACTCCTTCGTAACTTTGTAACATGAAATAACCATAAAGTATTTTAAAGCATTCATTTTGCGGTGGGTGCAAAAATAGTACAGTAATTATACATTCCTGCTATTTATAGAGGGACTTCAAGAAAGTGGCTCAGCACCTTCTTCTCAAGGACACATAGGAATGAAAAATAAATGTTGGTTCTGCAAGTAATATCTTTATCTCATAACTGAATTAAAAAAAAATTATGAGCTAATTTTCATCTTTTCCTTCCTCTTAAAAGTTTATTCCTTGAATAATAAGCACAAGTGGTTATCATTCTACTGGAGTGAAACAGGACTAAACCAATCACCTCTGCCACCTTCATTTACTATTCAAGTGAATTGCGGTTGATTAGACTTTAGGGATTTAGACTTTTGAGATACAGCGTGATCACCCTGTACACTAGCACTATCCTACACGCTAGGGAGAATTGTATAACTTACCAAAGCCAATTAACCTGCAAATCTGTACATCTTTGAAGTGTGGGAGAAAACCCACGCAGTCACAGGGAGAACATACGTTCTCCATGCAGACAGCACCCGAAGTGAGGATCAAACCCGGTTCTCTGGTGATGTAAGGCAGTAATTCTACCGCTGAGAAACCCATCAATTTAAATAAGGGTGACTACCTATCCCGTTTCAATTGGGGATTTAGATTTTTTACACCATTTGAACTGAGGAAAAAGTGGGATTAGGCTGGACACGATTGCAAATAGAAAGAAGAATTGAAATAGGAGTACCCAAATATCTCTTCAAGCCTAGACTGCCCTTCAAAATGATCATGACTAATCAGCTCCAGAGCTCAGCTGCACCTTAGTTTAGTTTATTAATATTGTCGCGTGTACCGAGGTAGAGGGAAAAGGTTTTTTTGTTGCGTGCTATCCAGTCTGCGAAAGATGATCATGATTACAATCAAGCTGTCCACAGTGTACAGATACAGGATAAAGGGAATGACGTTTGCGCAAGATATCCAGTAAAATGCGTTTAAAGATAGTTTGAAGATCTGCCATGAGGTAGATCGAAAGACCTTTCTCTAGTGTGTGAGCGGACGACTCGGTTACCTGATAACAGCTGCGAAGAACCTGTCCCTGTATCTGGAGGTATGCGTTTCCAAACTTCTGTACTCCTTGCCTGATGGTAGAGGGGAGAAGAGACTAGGGCGAGACTGGTCCTTGATTATGCTGGTGGCCTTGCCGAAGCAGCTTGAAGTGTAGATGGAGTCAACGGAAGGGAGGTTGGGTTCCATGATGGTCTGGGCTCTTGCTGTGGATGGATCTGTTCCCAAACCATGATATGATGCATCCCAATAAAATGCTTTCTACAGCGCATCTATCTCAACTTTGAATATATTCAATAATTCAACTTCTAACGGCAGCCAAGAATAGAATTCCATAGGTTTTCTTTACTTAGAAACTATCTTCCCCCATTCCAGATTCCCTCCAAACTGCAGCGTCAAGCCCTTTCAGAATCTTATATTTCAATAAGATAATCACCCATTCTCAGGCAGATTAATATGTGACGACAGCAGAGTGGCGCAGCAGTAGAGTTGCTGCCACACAGCGCCAGAGATCCGTGTTTGATCCTGACTACAGGTGTTTTCTGTATGGAGTTTGTTTGCTTTCTCTGTGACTGCGTGAGTTTTCTCCGGGCATTTCAGTTTCCTCCCACTTTCCAAAGACTTGCAGGTTTACAGGTTACTTGGCTTCTATAAATTGTCCCTAGTGTGTAGGATAGATCTAGTGGGCAGGTGATCGCAGGTGGGCCGAAGGGTCTGTTTTCATGCTGCATCTCTAAAACTAATAAATGCTGAATGCCAATGTTCAAAGTTCTTAAACATTTCTTATGGTTCTTTGAATTGTCTGCAGTTCTAGTATATTACAAGGAGATTAAAGTTGGACACAGTACCCTGGTAGAACAATAACATGACTTTCCTACTTTAGTATTTAAATAATTTTCAATAAAGGCCATCATTCTATTGGACACTGATTACTTGCTATGCCCTCTTGCTAACATTCTGTGTCTCAAAAAATTCCAGAAGATTAGTCAAGCATGATTTCCCCTTCATAAATCCATGCTGACTTTGACCGGTCCTGTCACTGATTTCCAAATGCGATGCTATTACATCTTTACATACATTTAATGGCAAGACCCTTAACAGCATTAATGTACAGGAGGATCTTTGAGTCCAAATCCTTCGCTCACTGAAAGAGGCAATGTGAGTAGATGGAGTGAAAAGGAAGGTGTATGGAATGCTTGCCTTCATCGTTTGAGATATTGAGTATTAGAATCAAGAAGTCACGTTGCAGTTTAATAAAACATTTCACACCGCCAGCTGCACTTTTGCCCACTCGTGTATCCCACCTTTATCCCTTTGTTATTCTGTATTTTTGAGACAACTTGCATTCCCACACTTGGTCCGTTCTTGTAAACACATGAGAAGATAAGAAACAAAAGATGATGCAGGCTATTCACCTCCTCATGCCTCCTCTGTCGTCTGATAAGATCACGGCTGATCTTTTATCTTTGTTCCCCCGTCCTGCACTTATCCATGTCCCTGATTCCCTTTTCTACTGCCCATTTGGATAGGCATTTCCAAGCTTTGCTACTCTCTGGGTAAAGACATTTCTTCTTATATTTTGTCCTGAATGGAAAATCATTTATTTTGAAACTGTGAGCCCCCAACCCCAATTCCTAAACATTCCAGTCAGGGTAATCATTAGCTTCATATTTATTCTAAAAAAACACCCTAATAGTTTTGTGTGTTTCAAACAGAGCAAATCACTCTTCTAAGCTCAAGGGAGTTTAGAATCAGTCATAGTCAGACATCACAGATACAGACCCTTCAGTCCAACGTCCAATAAGATGCTAGTCCTTTTTGGTCCATATGCTTCTAATCCATGTACATGCATGAATGTCTGTTAAATATAATAATTGTATCTGCCTCAGCCACTTCCCCATAGCAACTCATTCCATATACCCACCACCTTCTGTATGAAAAAGTTGCCCCTCAGTTCTCCTCTCATCTCAAACCTGTGACCTCAAATTCTTAATTCTGATGCCCTGGGAAAAAGGCTTGTTCATTCACCCCATCGTGCTCACGATTTTATATAAGACCTTATATAAGGCATTATAAAAGACCCCACACATCTCCATCACTCTGCTGCCCTCGGGCAAAAGGTATCGTAGTATAAGGAGCAGAACGGCCAGGTTTTGCAACAGCTTCTTCCCCCGAGCCATCAGACTCTTGAATTCCATGTAATGTGCCGCCACTATTATCTATTTTATCTTTTTATCTATTTTATCCTTTTGTTATTTTATGTTGCACGGTGAGCCAGATGCAACAAAATTTAGTTCAGACTTGCATTGGTGTATTTTTGAATGACAATAAAGTATTTGATTGATTGATATACTTCTATAAGATCACCCCTCCTGCACTCCAAGTAATAAAATTGTAGCCTGCCCACTCTCCCTATAACTCGGGCCATCAAGTCCTGGCAATATTTTTATAAATCTTCTCTAACATTTTTCCAACCTAATGACACCTTTCCTGTAGCAAGGTGACCAAAACTGAACATAGCGTCTTAAGTGTGACCTCACCAACGTCTCGTACAAATATAGCATATCGTCCCAACTTCTATACTCAATTTCCTGTCTGATGAAGGCCAGTGGGTCAGAAGCCTTCTTGACCACCCTATCTACTTGTGACACTACATTCATGGAACCATGTACTTGTACTCCTAAATCTCTGGTTTGACTTACCAAAGTACAAAACCTCTTGCTTGGATAGGCAGCGTTTTGGATCGGGTCCCTTCTTCAGAGTGATTATAGCAGGAGGAGAAAGCTGGAAAGAGATGGGGGTGGGACAAACCTTGGCAAGTGATAGGTGGATACAGGTGAGGATAGTTTTTTGAATGGACAATGTGTTCCATGCAAGATTCCTGCGTTTGCAGATCCTTGTGTCTCACTAACTTCTCACTTACCTGAATTTATTCCCATTAGCCATTCCTCGACACACTTGCCCAGCTGATCAAGACCGCACTGTGATTCTCGATAACTATCTTCACTCTCTAATACAACCTATTTTAGTGTCATCTCCAAACTTACTAATCATGCCTTTGTGCATTTTCATCTAAATTATTGATCCAAGCCATAAACAGCAATGGGCCTAGCACCGGTCCTGAGACAAACCACTAGGCATAGACTTCCAGTTTGAAACTTTCCACCACATCGCTCTGCGTGCTACTGTGAAGACAACCTATCCAGTTAATTAGTTCTCCCTGAATCCTATGTAATTTAGTCTTCCAAAGCAGCCTACCATGCAGAACCTTATCAAAGGCCTTGAATTCCATATAGACAATGTCTATGGCACTGCCCTCATCAATCCTCTTGGTTACTTCTTCAAAAAAATCTAATTCCTAAGACATGATCTCCCACACACAAAACTAGCTGATATTTGGCCCGGCGTGCATGCAGCAAGACCGAGGCATAGGTTGATAATTGGCAAGTTTCACCTCATATGCTGACAATGTCCAAGAGAGAGGGTCTAACCATCTAACCTTGATATGCAATGGCCTTGCCATTACCAAGTCCCTCACCTGGGCAGCACCATTGGCCAGCGACTCAATGGAACAAAATACTGTGGCGACAAAAGCAGATCATGGGCTGGGTATCTAATAGAGTTAACTCTCTTCCTATCACCTCTCAGCCTTTCCAGCATCTACAAGCCACAAGACAAGAGCGTGATGAAATAATGTCCACTTGACCAGACGAGTGTGGCACTAACAACCTTCAAGTAGCTCAATATCCAAGTTACAGGAGCTCATGCTAAACATTAATTCCATCCACCATCAGTGACTGCAACGTGTGCCATCTACAAAATGCACTACATTTCCTCATCCTGGGTACTTGAACAAATTCTCCCAAATCCACAGCCTTTGCAAATAAGTAGAACAAGGTCAGCAGACGCGCCAAAGACTTGGGTTAGATCCTGATGACGAGTGCTATCTGCATTGATTTTGAACATTCTCCCTGTGGCCGCGTGGGTTTTCTCCATGTGCTCCGGTTTCCGGTTTCCTCCCACACTACAAAGGTTTGTAGTATAATTGACTTTGGTAAAATTGTCCCTAGTGTGTCGGATAATGTTAGTGTACGGGGTGATCGCTGGTCAGTGTGGACTTGGTGGGCTGAAGGGTCTGTTTCCATGCTGTATCTCTAAAGTCTAAAAGTCTAAAGTAAACTCCACTTGTCACCGACCTCCAGTCCTTCCACCATAACCCTCTGTCGTCTATCAGTAAGCCAGTTCTGAATCCATTTGACCATGTCACTGTTAGTCTCTTGAATCTTAAACTTCTGTATCAGCTTACCATAGGGATCTTTATCAAATGCTTTACTAAAAATCCATGTAGACAGTATCTATCATCCAACCCTCATCGATCACCTTCGTCTATAAACTTGATCAAGTTAACAGGATACGACCTGCCACGTACAAAGCCATGCCGACTGCCCCTAATTAAACAATTTTCTACCAAATAGGAGTAAATCCTATCAGAAAGTATCCTCTCCAACAGCTTCCCTACCATTGGTGTGGGGCTCACAGGTCTATAATTCCCTGGATCCTCTGTACTTCACTTCTTTAACAAAGGAACTCGCCAGTTCCCGGTGGCCTCGCCTGTGGCTAAAGATGTAAAGATCTTAGTCAAGGCTCCTGCAATGAAGGCATACCATACTCTATCTTTACCACTCTATCTACTTGGATTGACCTATGGACTTGAATCACAGAAACTCTCTGAAAAAACTATTCTGCACTCTGTCCAAAACCACAATTTCCTTCCTTTTATAGGGTGACCAGAACTGCACACAATACTCCAAATACAACCTAAACAAAATTTATGAAATCTCTTTTGAATACTCTCATTTCTCCAAGTTAAAGGTGCAGCCACAGATACTCGCATGGGCTCTAGCTATGCCTGCCTTTTTCTCAGTTACAGTATATCGAACAGTCCTGTTCCAGGCATGCACAGGCACCGTCCCCCAACTCTTTCACTGCTACATCCACAACTGCATCAGTGCCTCCCGCACCCGTGCAGAACATGTTGATTTCATTAACTCTACGACTAACTTTTGTAACTAACCCTGCCCTCAAATTCACCTAGACTATCTCTGACACCACTCTCTTGATTAAACATTCCATTGCATCACTTCAAAGAACCACCCATAGTCTAGAAAGCATCTTCCGCTCTCTAATTCTCCTTTATTTGTAAGATGTTATCAATAGTAATGAATGGTATTCATAAGGAGACAGTGGTGGACATTAGGAGGAGAGGAACACCACTGTCCCCTGTCTCCATCAATGGTGTGGATGTGCAGTTTACCAGGGAGTACAAAACCTTGGAGTGGACCTGGATAGTAAACTGGACTGGTCCAGAAACACTGAGGCCGTATACAAGAAGGGACAGAGCCGGCTGTACTTTTTGAGAAGGCTCCACTCCTTCAACGTCTGCAGTGAGATGCTGCAGATGTTCTACCAATCGGTGGTGGCCAGTGCCATCTTTGCTGTCATGTGCTGGGGCAGCAGGGCGAAGGCCGCGGATGCCAACAGGATTAACAAACTCATCAGGAAGGCTGGCTCCGTCCTGGGGGCGGAGTTGGATTAATGGGAGGTGGCCTTGGAGGGGAGGATGCTCCTCAAACTGCGGAGCATCTTGGACAATACAGCTCACCCCCTCCATGACACACTGGTCAACCTGAGGAGCATCTTCAGCAACAGATTGGTTCCACCAAGATGCAGCACAGAACGCCACAGGAGATCCTTTGTCCCTGTGGCTATTAAACTGTACAATTCCTCCTCCTCCTTCTGTCGTGGGGTAGACTGACTCCCCTCCCCCTCCTCCCCAATCTTTGCACATCCCCAATCCTTTCCACACGTCACTTTAATTGCATGTTTTATGTATGTAAACATAGAACGTAGGTGCAGGAGTAGGTCATTCGGCCCTTCGAGCCAGCACCGCCATTCAATATGATCATGGCTGATCAACCAGAATCAGTACCCTGTTCCTGCTTTCCCCCATATCCCTTGATTCTGTTAGCCCTAAGAGCTACATCTCACTCTCTCTTGAATACAGCGTGTGTTTTATGACTGTTGGCAGACCAATTTCCCTCCTGGGATAAATAAAGTTATTTCGTATCTTATGAAATGGCATAATTTTGCTAAACAGTTATTTTATGATCACTTTAATGTCATCTCTAAATTTGTTGAGGCCTGATGGCTTTATTAAGAATTGTTTTAGGCATGTTTTGATAGTATAGGTGTTGTTATCCCTGCTGGCTGTTTACTATCTTACTTTTAATATTAAGTTATACATGCTTTTGCAATCACCTAAATCTTTAGTTTTACTTCTGAACTTTTTTGACGGTAATAAAACTGCATTCCAAAGTGCCAATATCATGTGTGCAATGTGGAAACAGGCCCTTCGGCCTACCGAATCCATGCCGACCAGTGATCACCCATGCACTAGTTCTATCCTACACACCAGGGACAATATACAGAAGCCATTTGACCTACGAACCGGTACGGAGATCAGACCAGAGAAAACCCATGCCAGTCACAGAGAGAACGTACAAACTTCGTACAGACAGCACCCATAGTCAGGATCAAACCCCAGTTTCTGGCGCTACATGGCAGCAACTGTACTGCTGTACCACTGTGTGTCTTAAGAACTAAAATCCAAGCAAATGTTGCGGACCACTTGATAATTTTCTGTCACTGAGAGTACTCTACTCCATTACATTACAAGGCAGGAACGGGGTACTGATTGGGGATGATCAGCCATGATCACATTGAATGGTTCAAAGGGCTGAATGGCCTACTCGTGCACCTATTGTTTATTGTCTATTGTCTACATTGGAAGAATAGCCACACAGGTTACTCAAAGTATTCCAAATTAATGTGATGAGCAGGTGTTGTGATCACATGATTTGTGACTGGTCGAATTCTATGTTTGTGAAAAACAGTTTACTAATTAATGTTATCCTTCTTGTTCCTTTATTTTTCAGGTTGAAGAAAAATGAAATAAATCCCATACTGAAGGAGTCATATATTCAAGAAGTCAACATACTCAGTTTCCAGGGTCCACTTTTCACCTCAATACGTTATTGATAGCAGTGTATAAACCACGGGTTTCAGTTTTTTACCACTATCATGCATCACTAGAGCCTTCTGCCAGTGAAAATGCAAACATTAGGAAGCAAAATGTCTGCATTAATTTAATTTGCTTTTATATCATTTATTTATTACTCTACAATTTTATTTCTTGCAACTATTGCATACTTAGGCGTTTAAGTTCTATTGACTCATTAATTTTATTTGGATTTTGTGAGAATGCGCTACATTTGTTTACGATTGCTGCAGAAAAGATAATACTTGACAAAATGTTACACTAACAATGGTCTTTGTGAATATAATTAACTTTCCGACATTGAATTTAACGGAAATATCGTTAAATCTCTGGCCTCTTCTGGTTTCAACTAAATGCTGTGGGATAACATTAATGTGAACGGTGATTCACAAAGTCTGTCTCATCAACCAAATTGACTTGAAATACTTCTGATTAGTATTTAGAAAGTAATGCAGAAAATTGCATTTAATCTAAGTCGATTTGACAAACATTTAAGAAAAACATAATGTATAAATGTTTTGCAATCGAAGGAGTTTAAACAGAATCTAAAAGGGTTACAAAATGCTTGTGATTATCTGAGTCTGACAATTTTTGACACTGTTTTACTCAGGCAGGTGTACTTTGAAAAAGTTCCAGAAGAGAAATGCCTTCAGGAGCTGTGACAAGTATTGTCCTGGAAAGTATAAACGGATTGCTGTGGTGATTACTCTGTACTATCTTAATTATACCGAATCCTCTATTTATGTGACTTTGAATGTTATTTTTGCTTGGCTCTTAATAGGGTTAACAAACACTTTTGGTTTCCATCCTCCTTCCCAGTTTATTTAGGAATAAAACAATTACAGTAGAAGCAACAATGTTGATATTCAAATGTTACATTGTAATACTTCAATAAGTTTAATATATCCTGTTGTTTCTTATGACCAACAGTTTTTCAATTAGGTGGCAGGTGGCAGGATGAAGTTAGGTCCATATTTAGAATACAATTTTTAAAAATTATATCTAATCACTGCAACTTTTGGTACAAAGTGCAACTTCATATTCTGAAGTCAGGAGTAGGGGTTAAATATCTTAGTATGAGAACCTGGAATGTCTCACCAGCCTGATGAAAACACTGCCTCTGGTCAGAGAAGTTGAAAGCTGAAAACTGGCACAGATATTAAGAGGGTAGCTTATACCTCATGCATGAGCTATTCCTGATTTGTAATTGTGAGGGAACCACGCTGAGGTCAGGGCATGATGCCGCAAACCAGACGGATTTTAGACTTTAGACATGCAAGATAAGGTTATTAATGTAGCATTCTCACCATTTTGTCCTCTCGAGGAGCAAAATGTACAGTGTTTTTATAATGGATTTTGTGTGATGGACTGCGCTTGGTGAAGGGACTTAGGACTGCAATCATGCAGGCTTCCCAGCTTTCATCCACGATTACTATTCTTCACAAGCATAGCGACCAAGCTTACTGTGTGATCCCATTCGACACTGCAAGTTGGATTGAAAGAGGGGCCACTAATGCAACATGGAGGAGGTAGGAAGATGATGTTTCTAAATTCAATAAGGGCTAGGAAGTTAGTTTGATGCAGTGTTAATATGTTTCTTAGTTCACTCATTTTGATCGTATCAATTATTTGAAATTTCCAATTGAAAAAATAAAGTTGATATTTTGTTACTCTTGGATCAGCAACAATTAGG
Source organism: Malacoraja senta (assembly GCA_038087875.1). Lineage (NCBI taxonomy): Eukaryota > Metazoa > Chordata > Chondrichthyes > Rajiformes > Rajidae > Malacoraja > Malacoraja senta. Next base: position 62,366,361 of record CM075978.1, read on the forward strand.
ATAAAGTGAATCCAGAGAAACTGGTTACTAATGTATATGCCTAAAGCATAGTTTGCTGTTGATATATTTAAACAATTAATATCTGTCAGAATTAGTTTATTTTGAAATTCATTTCAAATTCCATGAAGTTACAAAAACTCAATCGTTTTCTGTTTAAAGCTGCCTGTGGTAGTTTTTCTTTCAAATGTTAAAATGCTTCACAGTTCTTTATATTTCAATAAAACTATTTATAAAATGTTGAAACAAGGCAATAGCTGTGCATTATATTGAAAATTGTGTTGCAGTATGATGGATCACAGATTTATGGTCACACTACCTCACATGCAGCATGGTGAATCGAACTCATACATACAAAGAAAGCAACATATTCTTGGAGAAAGGAAAAAATACCAAGCACACCCACTCCATTGTCGAGGTACATTGCAGAGGCCTGGGTACCAGTTACTTTTTACCTATTGATGAAAATTGATACATTGTTTAAAGGCAATTTTGAAAAAAAGATTTATTGATGTAAACTAAAGATCAGTTGAATGATTACTTTTTAGTTGCCATTGATGCAGCTTTCACTAGCTTTCAGCTCTGATTGTTACATTAAGAATTTATGTAGCAGTTGAATGCTAGGAAAGAAATATGCTATGTGCATTCTACTTAATGTTGCATTTCAATAGATTATGCATATTGTGAAGTGTGTGTATCTTTTATTAGGAATGTTTAATAAATATAACCCTGTGAAATGCTTAATAATGTGAATTGTTTTTCTATCAATGTTTACTATGGCCGTGGGCTTCTCTGGGTGGCTAATTCCACAGTAAACAACATAATAAACAGGATTTTATGCTGATGAATTAATCCATGAATTAGTTCACTTTTCAGGCAAAGCACCAAAATATCTAATGCTGATCCAAGCTCAAAATATTTCTGTATTCCTAATAAGGGATTAATAACAGCAGCATCAATTTTTGATACATGGTTGAAATTCTGAGCAAAGGAGTTCACGTACAAATACTGTAATTGACACTTTAATACAAATTTGGTTAATGTTTCTGTGAAAGCACCATGTGATACAGTAAAGTACAAGGCTTCCAGTTTGCAATTTAACTTGTCTGAGCTGGCAGCACAGGCGGGAGTAACCAATGCACTGATGTTGGGGAGACTTGTTCCACATGCTCCATTACGTGATGTAGCACTATGATCTTCATATATGGGACAGGCTGAGAACAGATCTGCCAACTCAGAACAGGGCGCCGTCGACCATCAGCATCAGAAATGTTCCCCATCACAAGCTGTAACCTGATGAGCCTGAACGGCACTCACTCCACCATTGCACAAAGTCACGGCATCAAGCCTGGTTTAATGAGAAGTGCAGAAAGCGCTCCTGAGAACAGCCTGAGCTATCAACCTGGTGAGAATATAGTACAGGATACACGCACACAAAGCACAGTCACGGCTGAGTGATCTCACACCCAGCTCTGCAGTCTGGCCCCATCCACTGCTGGTGGAAGTTTAAACAGCTTTCCCGATGGAGCTCCAGGAACATCACCATCCTCATGGAAAGTGAGGCCTGGCACATGGGTGCTAACAATATGTTGGAAGCACTCACAATAATTTTTAAAAAAGAAACTGCAAATACTGGAGATCTGAAATAAAAACAGAGTACTGGAAATACTACACACCTTAGGCAGAATCTGTGAGAAAGCAATTGAGCAAATTATTCAAATTAATGATCTTCCATCAGACCTCGGAAAAGTTAGAGATGAATGTGTTTTAACTTTCAGAAAGAGAAGAAAGTAAATGGCTGTGGTAGAGTGAATGACACTGGCGGTGAAAATGCAGACTGAGTGAGGGAGCTGAATATTTCTAATTTGTTCAGAGGAGAATTAAATAAAAAACGAATGAGTACCTGTACAGAGGAGGGAAGAAATAAATTTACTCAAAGCACAAGATGAAAAACAGTAGGTTGTAGAAATCTTTCATTTCAGAGTTGCTGGAAATACATGGCAGGCTAGGCAGCATCTGTGGAGAGGGAAAATGGATTTCCTCATGAAAGTTTCAGAATTAAGTTTCAGCAGATCTGTCTGGTCCGATACAAGCTAGAAAGGCTGGTTATCTGAAATTGTTGAATTCAATGTTGAGTCCTGAGGGCTATAGCATGCCTTGAGGTTACGTTGGGCTTGATGGAACAATGTAAGACCAAAGATATAACCATCAAGGGGTGGGGATGAGATGACATTTAAGGGCACACATTACATTCAATGAAACTGTTCTGCAAACTGGTCGGTCAATGCATTTGGTTCTTCCATAATAGAGGGGACCATAAAAAGAGCATTGAATTGAATAGCAAGGGGATTTGAGTATAGGAGTAAGGAGGTCCTACTGCAGTTGTATGGGGCCCTGGTGAGACCGCACCTGGAGTTTTGTGTGCAGTTTTCTGAATTTCTTCTGAATTTCCCTGAGGGGATCGATAAAGTATTTATTATTATCATTATTATTAGTTTTGGTCTCCTTATTTGAGGAAGGGCATTCTTGCTATTGAGGGTGTGCAGCATAGGTTCACCAGGTTAATTCATGGGATGGCCGGGTTGACATACAGTGCATTCAGAAAGTATTCAGACCCCTTCACTTTTTCCACATTTTGTTACGTTACAGCCATATTCTAAAATGGATTAAATTCATTTTTTTCATCATCAATCTACACACAATACCCCATAATAAAAAAGCGAAAACAGGTTAGAAATTTTTGCAAAGTAATTAAAAAGAAATAACTGAAATATCACATTTACATAAGTATTCAGACCCTTTACCTAGTACTTTGTTGAGGCACCTTTGGCAGCGATTACAGCCTCAGGTCTTCTTGGGTATGACGCTACAAGCTTGGCACACCTGTATTTGGGTAATTTCTCCCATTCTTCTCTGCAGATCCTCTCAAGCTCTGTCAGGTTGGATGGAGAGCGTCGATGCACAGCTATTTTCAGGTCCCTCCAGAGATGTTCGATCAGGTCTGGGTCACTCAAGGACATTCACAGACTTGCCACGAAGCCACTCCTGCGTTATCTTGGCTGTGTGCTTAGGTTTGTTGTCCTGTTGGAAGGTGAACTTTTGCCCCAGTCTGAGGTCCAGAACGCTCTGGAGCAGGTTTTCATCAAGGATCTCTCTGTACTTTGCTCCGTTCATCTTTCTCTCAATCCTGACTAGTCTCCCAGTTACTGCCGCTGAAAAACATCCCCACAGCACGATGCTGCCACCACCATGCTTCACTGTAGGTATGGTATTGGCCAGGTGATGAGCGGTGCCTGGTTTCCTCCAGACGTGACGCTTGGCATTTAGGCCAAAGAGTTCAATCTTGGTTTCATCAGACCAGAGCACCAGAGAAAACAACCCTTTTGGGAAACTCCAAGCGGGCTGCCATGTGCCTTTTACTGAGGAGTGGCTTCCGTCCGGCCACTCTACCATAAAGGCCTGATTGGTGGAGTGCCGCAGATATAGTTGTCCTTCTGGAAGATTCTCCCATCTCCACAGAGGAACTCTGGAGCTCTGTCAGAGTGACCATCGGATTCTTGGTCATCTCCCTGACCAAGGCCCTTTTCCCCCGATTGCTGAGTTAGGCGGCCAGCTCTATGAAGAGACGTGGTGGTTCCAAAGTACTTGCATTTAAGAATGACGGATGCCACTGTGCTCTTCGGGACCTACAATGCTGCAGAAATTGTTTTATACTTTTCCCCAGAACTGTGTCTCGACACAATCCTGTCTCGGAGGTCTACGGTCAATTCCTTCGTCTTCATGGCTTAGTTTTTGCTCAGACATGGATTGTCCACTGTGGGACCTTATATAGACAGGTGTGTGCCTTTCCAAATCATGTCTAATCAATTTAATTTACCACTAGTGGACTCCAATCAAGTTGTAGATCTCAAGGATAATCAATGGCAACCGGATGAACCTAAGCTCAATTTTGAGTGTCATAGCAAAGGGTCTGAATACTTATGTAAATGTGATATTTCAGTTATTTATTTTTAATTACTTTGCAAAAAATTCTAAACACCTGTTTTCGCTTCTTCATTCTGGGGTATTGTGTGTAGATTGATGATAAAAAAAATGAATTTAATCCATTTTAAAATAAGGCTGTAACGTAACAAAATGTGGGAAAAGTGAAGGGGTCTGAATACTTTCTGAATGCACTGTATGATGAAAGAAAGGAGCGACTGGGCTTATATTCACTGGAATTTAGAAGGATGAGAGGGGATCTTATAGAAACATCTAAAATTCTTAATGGATTGCATAGGCTAGATGCAGGAAAAATGTTCCCGATGTTGGGGGAGACCAGAACCAGGGGTCACAGTGTAAAAATAAGGGGTAGTCCAATTAGGACTGAGATGAGGAAAAACGTTTTCACCCAGAGAGTTGTGAATCTGTGGAATTCTCTGCCACAGAAGGCAGTGGAGGCCAAAAAACCACGATGTTTTCTAGAGAGAGTTAGATATAGCTCTTAGGGCAAACGGAATCAAGGGATATGGGGAGAAAGCAGGAACGGGGTACTGATTTTGGATGATCAGCCATGATCGTATTGAATGGCGGTGCTGGCTCGAATGGCCTACTGCACCCATTTTCTATGTTTCTACACTAAATTGGAAGTACAGGTGAATTGCTGCTTCATCTGGGAGAACTGTTTGAAAACTAGATAGTGGGAAAGGAACAGGTAAAAGGACCGGTGTTGCATCCTCTGCAAATGCAAGGCAATGCATGAATGACCAGGGGGTGGATGTTGGAGGAAATAGAACAATGGAGGCACAGAGGGAATGATCCTTTTGAAATGCGAGAAAGGTAAGATTCATTTAAAATATACTGCATCTTGTCCATGACAATTAAAGGGAGAAACCACAAGAGCCAGGAAGTCTGTAATGAACCTTCGTACAACATACTGTAGTTTGTCCAAAGTGGAGGATTGTGTTGCGATCTATACGCTATGCTTTGGGAGAGGGTGCAGAAGGGGGCGGCACAGTAGTGCAGCTTGTTTCATGGTGCCAGAGACCAGAGTTTGATCCTGAACTCGAGTGCTGCCTGTGTGGAGTTTGCACATTCCTTCTGTGACTGCATGGGTTTACACCCCCATCCCAAAGATGTATAGATTTGCAGATAATTGGGCTCTGTAAACTGCCCCTAGTGTGCAGGGAATGGATGGAAAAGTGAGATAACTACAGTGTACTCCATAATGTTTGGGACAAAGACCCATCATTTATTTATTTGCCTCTGTACTCCACAATTTGAGATTTGTAATAGAACAAATCATATGTGGTTAAAGTGCACATTGTCAGATTTTATTAAAGGGTATTTTTATACATATTAGTTTCACCATGTAGAAATTACAGCTGTGTTTATACAGAGTTCCCTCATTTCAGGGCACCATAATGTTTGGGACATGGCTTCACAGGTGTTTGTAATTGCTCTGGTGTGTTTAATTGCCTCCTTAATGCAGGTATGAGACAGCTCTCAGCACCTAGTCTTTCCTCCAGTCTTTCCATCACCTTTGGAAACATTTATTGTTGTTTATCAACATGAGGACCAAAGTTGTGCCAATGAAAGTCAAAGCCATTATGAGACTGAGAAACAAGAATAAAGCTTTTAGAGACATCAGCCAAACCTTAGGCTGACCAAAATCAACTGTTTGGAACATCATTAAGAAGAAAGGGAGCACTGGTGAGCTTACTAATCGCAAAGGGACTGGCAGGCCAAGGAAGATCACCACTGCTGATGACAGAAGAATTCTCTCTATAATAAAGAAAAATCCCCAAACACCTGTCCGACAGATCAGAAACACTCTTCAGGTGTCAATTTGTCAATGACTACTGTCCGCAGAAGACTTCATGAACAGAAATAGAGGCTACACTGCAAGATGCAAAACACTGGTTAGCTGTGAAAATAGGATGGCCAGGTAACAATTTGCCAAGGAGTACTTAAAAGAGCAACCACAGTTCTGGAAAAAAGTCTTGTGGACAGGTGAGATGAAGATTAACTGATATCAGAGTGATAGCAAGAGCAAAGTATGGAGGAGAGAAGGAACTGCCCAAGATCCAAAGCATACCACCTCATCTGTGAAACACAGTAGTGGGGGTGTTATGGCCTGGGCATGTATGACTGCTGAAGGTACTGGCTCACTTATCTTCATTGATGATACAACTGCTGATGGTAGTAGCATAATGAATTCTGAAGTGTATAGACACATCCTATCTGCTCAAGTTCAAACAAATGCCTCAAAACTCATTGGCTGGTGGTTCATTCTACAGCAAGACAATGATCCCAAACATACTGCTAAAGCAACAAAGGAGTTTTTCCAAAGCTAAAAAATTGTCAATTCTTGAGTGGCCAAGTCAATCACCCTACCTGATCCCAATTGAGCATGCCTTTTATATGCTGAAGAGAAAACTGAAGGAGACTAGGCCCCAAAACAAGCATCAGCTAAAGATGGGTGCAATACAGGCCTGGCAGAGCATCACCAGAGAAGACACCCAGCAACTGGTGATGTCCATGAATCGCAGACTTCAAGCAGTCATTGCATGCAAAGGATATGCAACAAAATACTAAACATGACTACTTTCATTTACATGACATTGCTGTGTCCCAAACATTATGATGCCCTGAAATGGGGGGACTATGTATAAACACTGCTGTAATTTCCACATGGTGAAACCAAAATGTATAAAAATGGCCTTTATTAAAATCTGACAATGTGCACTTTAATCACATGTGATTTTTTCTATTACAAATCTCAAATTTTGGAGTACAGAGGAAAATAAATAAATGATGGGTCTTTGTCCCAAACATTATGGAGGGCACTGTATGAGAGATCAATGGTCAACATGGTCAATGGTCAAGAAGCCAAAGGGCCTGTTTCATTGCTGTGTCTCTAAACAAGAGATTTACCAAAAGCATTCCCGGGTGGAGGAATTTCAGCTATGTTGACAGTCTGGAGAAACCGAGGTTGTTCCCCTTAATAATAATAATAATAAATGTTATTTATGGGCACCTTTCAAATCTCAAGGACACCTTACAGATTTTACTGTAGAAACATGTAAGCGGAATGAAATAAATAGTAAAGACATCACAAGTACACAAATTAAAAACAGAATTCAATCCGAACACAAAAATCAAAAACACAGTATGGAAGAGAGAGCAGCGGCTGCTAATACGCGCCAGCGTCCACTCCCCCTTCCGGCAGCCATCTTGGACACAAAGTAAAACAATCAATTAACATTTACACACAAAAATCATCCCCCCACAATGATTACCACTGTGGGGGAAGGCACAATGTCCAGTCCCCAACCCCAGTTCTCCCAAAGACGGCATATTGAGGCCTCCACAGTTGCCTCTACGGAGGCCCGATGTTCCTGGCCGTTCTCGCCAGGTGCAGTTGTCCCGGCGTCGGGAGAGTCCTCGCAGCCGCTGGGACGGCTGATCTCCTATTGGAGTCCGTGGCACCTGAAGCCAACAAGGCCGCTCCGATTTGGAGCTCAGAGGCTCCCGATGTTGGAGTCGACGCCGCCGCCCGCGGCTGGCCGCTCCACAGTCCCGCAGCCCGGAGGTGTTGAGCTCGGCGGTCGCAGCTCACCGGAGCTCCAGCGCGTCGATCCAGCGCGGCGACCCAGGCAAGGCATCGCCCGCTCCGCTCCGCGATAGTGAAATCAACGGACGGCTGCTGGTTAGCAGCCGTTCCCCAAGATGGCTCCTCCTCCTTGGCACAGAGGAGATCCGGGAGAGATGTTTAAAATCATTATAGATATGACAAAGAGAAAAACTAATCCCATTGAGGAAGAGATAGAATAATGGTAACTGGCAACAGAGACAAAGGATTTTTTTTGAAGTATAGAATAAAGAAAAAAAAACAAACACAGCCATTGGAGTGGTATGTAGACAAAAATGCTGGAGAAACTCAACGGGTGAGGCAGCATCTATGGAGCGAAGGAAATGGGCAACGTTTCGGGCCGAAACCCTTCTTCAGACCCTATCCACAGTGACTCTACAACTCAGTCCCTATGTCACCCCTCGCAAGGAACTGAATTTCATCCCTCACCAACAGAGCTACCCCACCTCCTCTGCCCACCTGCCTGTCCTTTCTATAGGACGTATAACCCTGAATATTCAGTTCCCAGTTCCGGGCAGAGGAGCGGCAAGTGAAGGAATGAGTGCCGGGATTGGCTGAGAAGGTAATCTCTTGGGGAGTTTTTCCAATGTTTTTTCAGGAGCGGGGTAATTTAAAAACCGGTCGGGGCCAGCCTGCAACACATACCTTCAAGGTCGACAGAGGAGCGGCAGGTGAGGGAGTGAGTGCGGGGATTGGCTGAGGAATTTAATTAGCAAATCGGTAAGTTAGAGAATTAGTCAATTTATCAGCTAGGTTTGCTCTAGGAGAGCGGCCTTGTCGAGGGAAGTGCCTCGTGAGAAAAGTGCGAGTCTTTGGCTCGAGAGTCCAGAAAAGTGCGAGTCTTTGGCTTGAGAGTCTTCGGCCAGGAGGCTGAGGGAGGAGACTACGCCAAAAGTTGGAGGGGGTGAGACGCAGTGAAGAAATGACAGATAAGCTGATTCAGTGTGATGCTTGCAGGATGTGGGAAGTCAGGGACATTGATGGTGCCTCTGACTGCTACAACTGTGGAAAGTGTGTCCAGGTTCAGCTCCTGAAGGACCATGTTGGGGCACTGAAGAGGCAACTGGATGACCTCAGGATCATCCGGAAAAACGAGAGTTTCCTGGAAAGAACCTACAACGGGATCATTACACCGAAGAGAGAAGGGGGGGTGACGATGAGGAAGACCCCGGGGGATGTACCTCTTGAAAGCAGGTTCACATTCTTGGAAGATGTCGGGACAGAAGTCACTGCCATTCTGAGCGGCGGACAGGTCTGCGAGTCAAAACGTGGCGCTGAAGCAAAACCGAAGAGACAGACGTCAGGCAGAGCCGTGATAGGCGGGGACTCCATCATGAGAGCTACAGACAGGGGTTTCTGCGGCAACAGGCGGGATTCAAGGATTGTGTGTTGCCTCCCTGGTGCCAGGATCCAGGAGAGCATCCTTAAGGGTGAAGGTGAGCAGCATGTCGGCACAAATGACGTCGGGAAGAAGAGGAAAGAGATTCCGCAGCGTGACTTTAGAGAGCTCGAAAGAAAGCTGAAAAGCAGGACCTCCAGGGTGGTTATCTCCGGTTTGTTTCCAGTTTCTCGTGCTGGTGAGGGCAAGAACAGGGAGATAGGGGATCTGAATGTGTGGCTGAGGAGCTGGTGCAGGGGGCAGGGATTTAGATTCTTAGACCACTGGGATCTGTTTTGGGGTAAGGATGAATTGTACAAAAGGGACGGGTTGCACCTTAACAGGCGGGGGACCAGCATTCTGGCAGGCAGGTTTGCCACTGCTACACGGGTGGGTTTAAACTGAATAGTGGGGGGAGGAGACAAATTTTTAAATTCAAGGCTAAAGACATTCCTCCCCATCTCTACCTTGCTTGTGCTCTCATTGTATGGACACGGATTCTCAGTAATGTCCTAAATGCTTCTCCACTTTGAACAGTCATGGGTCAGGGTCTCAAGAGTCATTGGAACGTGTTCACATCCTTGAATCATTTTTTTACTGTCCAGCTGGTAATCTCTTTCACTTACACTCAGAAGAGCGTTTAGATCTGGAGCCATACATGTGAAAGGATTGGCCGGACTATAAGTTTGAGGAGGTGGTTTCATTCTAATACACTTGTAGTTCTTGTGCCTTTAGGTAACAGAAGTTAGAGCTTCAGAGGGTGCCATCAAAGAAACCATTGCCACTTGTTATGGTACAGGTAATTGGTGGTACACCTTGCAGCTACCTTGTGACAGTGATGGAGGCAGAAAACATAGAGGGTGGCGGATATGTGCTGAATGCACACATTCCTTTGTCCGAATACTGATGAGCTTCCTGAATGTTATTTGAGCTGCATCATTCCAGATGATTCCAGAGTGCATTCCATCTTATTCCTGACAGCGAGGTGAATAGGGCGAGGGAAATCAGGAGGTGAGTCGCTCCCTAGAGAGCACACAGCCTCTGACCTATGTTAATAAAACATTACTTGGTGGCTTGTTCAATTAAGTTGCTAGTCGATAATGAGTCCCAGGAAGTTGACCAGCATTTGCCACTAGGAATGGTTAAACTTTCTCGTTACAGATGGTGTTTGCTTGGCATTTGTTTGACTAGTGTTAATTGTTATTCTTCCATCTCCACTTTCAACTTTCTGCTCCCAAGATGAGGCTTTCCATACAAAGACATCCAAGATATCCCCTTTCTTTAGTAAACGTGGTTTACCCCATGCTGTCACAAATGGATCCCTTACCCGTGTCACCTCTGTGTCCTGTAGTTCTGCTCTTGCTCTCCCTCCCCACAGACGTAACAAGAATAGTTCCCCTGTTCCTCACCTTTCACCTCCGCACCCAACATATCATTCTCTGACATTTCCATCACCTCCAACGTGATCCCACCACCAGTCACGTCTTCCCATCTCCACGTTCCGCAGAGCCGGCTCACCTCGCCATCTTCTTCGTTCACATCCATTCCCATCCAAAGCACCCCCTCCGCAAGTGCTTTCCCCTGCAACCACCGGAGATGGTGCACCTATCCCTATATGTCCTCCCTTGCCTCCATCCAGGGACCCCAGCAGTCCATCCAGGTGAGTCAGAAGTTCACATGCACCTTCTCTAACCTCATCCAGTGTGTCTGGTATTCTCGATGTGGCCACCTGTACATTGGCGAGACAATGTGGCCACCTGTACATTTGTGAACACGTGCTCGGTCTGCCAAAGCCTGCTGAATCTCCCAGATGCTAACCATTCCCCTTCCCATACCCATACCCATTCTAACCTTTCTGTCCTAGGCCACCTCCATTGCCAGAGTGAGGCTACACACAAACTGGAAGAACAGCTCCACATATTCCGCATGGATAGCTTACAGTATGAACAGTATCAACTTTCAGGTAACCTCTAACAACCCCTCCCCTTTCTCCCCCGCACCCCTATTTCTTCCACCCCCCTCCCTCCCACTGTGCCCCACCTGGACTCACACCCCTCAATTCCCTGCACTTCCAAGTGCCTATCTAAAAGCCTCTTAACTGCTACTATCGTACAGTATATGCCTCCACCACCACCACTGGGAATTCCAGGCCCCCACCACAGTCTGAGTAAAAAAGCTTAGCCCCGCTCGCTTTTATAGCTATGCTCTCCGATGTTGCACATGGGATAAAGGTTCTGTCTACATTAGCACGGAAACAGGCCCTTTCGGCCCAGCGCCGACCAGCGATCCCTGCACATTAACACTATCCTATACCCACCAGGGACAATTTTAACATTTGCCAAGCCAATTAACCTACATACCTGTACATCCTTGGAGTGTGAGAGGAAACCGAAGATCTCGGAGAAAACCCATGCAGGTCACAGGGAGAACGTACAAACTCCGCACAGCCAGCACCTGTAGTCAGGGTCGAACCCAGGTCTCCGTCGCTGCATTCGCTGTAACTCTACCGCTGCACCACCATGCCGCCATCTGCAATAGGGCACCAGAACTGCACGAAACACTCAACTCTTCAATCCTAAAATCTCACCCCTATTTTTTAATCTTTGGTCTTTGTCCAACCATCTCCTATCAAAAACCCTCCTTGCCTGTGTTCGTCTATTACCTACCCTTCTTCTCTCCCTGTGTCCCCCCCCTCCCCCCCACAATCAGTCTGAAGAAGGGTCCCAATCCAAAATGTCACCTATCCATGTTCTCCAGGAATGCTGCCTGACCTGCTAAGTTACTCCAGTACTTTGTTTTTTTTTTGCAGGTCCTTGTTTGTACATTTCTATACTCAGTACCCTGACTGATGAAGGCCAATGTACCAAAGCCTTATTGACCACCCCATCTACCTGTGACCAGTGGCGGAAATCCTGGGGGGGGGGCAGGGGGGACATGTCCCCCCCTCTGTTTTGAGAGGTGGGGGATGTAATCTGAATTTTAAACCCCGGTGAAATCTCCGCTTTCCGCGAGACAGTGGGGGTTGGACTGCTGATCGAAGGCGCCGATTGGATGAGAGAGACGTGATGATTCAGCGCGACGATTGGAGGAGGGATGTGTCGCTCGGAGGCGGAAGTAGGGGGGTGGGACTGAGGATAGAGTGCGGTGATTGGAGGAGGGAGACGTGCCCAGGTCATAGGGTCACAACGGCAGCCCTGGACACAGACCTGCGCCTCATCCACAGCCAGGATCGATCCCGGCCGGCTCTCCGGCGCTGCAATCACTGCCGAACCGCCATTGGACCATCCCCACCTGAGTGCTCCCCCCCCCCCCCACCCACACGCGCGGGGGTGGCCAGAGAGGTCGGGAGTCAGACGGGAGCTGTACCCCCAGGCCCACAGCCAGTGCAGAGAAGCAGCGCTAAACCCAGCTCAACTCTGCCTGTCCCGCCGGGTTAACCTACAGCCCTGCCTGGACTTAAGGGAAATATGGCCAGCGCGGAGAAGCAGCGCTGGTGTCCCATCAGTCCAGGCAGGGCTGTAGGTTAACCCGGCGAGACAGGCAGAGTTGAGCTGCATTTAGCGCTGGATTGAGCTGTAATTACCGTTCACAGGGCCCACGGCAGACGTCTCCGAAGCCTCGCGCATGTGTGTGAGTGTGCGCATGCGCGCGTGGCTGCCAAGAAATTGGGTCCCCCCTGTCCCCTCCCTATTTTGATAGCGATTTCCGTCACTGCCTGTGACACCACTTTGAAGGAACTACTGTATGTTTCTGCATTCCTAAATCCCGCTGCTCTACAACACTCCACAGGGCCCTCCAATTCACTGTAAAGATCCTGCCCCAGTTTGACTTCCCAAAATGTTATACCACACACTTATCTGCATTAAATTCCATTAACCATTCCGCAACACATGCCCAATTAACATCTTGCTGTATTGTTTAATAACCATCAATGTTATCAACGATACCACCCACTTTAGTCTAATCTGCCAACTTTATTCATCATGCCTTCTACATTCTCATGCAGATAGGTGATATAAACCACAAACAGCAGTGAGCCCACTACCGAACCCTGAGGCACACCACTCGTTACAGGCCTCCAGTCCAAAAACAACCTTTTACCATCACCCTCTGCTTCCTTCCATGAAGCCAATTCTCTATCCAGTTGGCTAGCTCTCCCTGGATTCAATGTGTTCTAATCTGCCAGAGTAGCCTATCGTGTAGAACCTTATCAAATGCATTGTTGGAAGTCCATATCGGCAACATCTATGGCTTTGGCTTCATCAATCATTTTGGATACTTCTTCAGAAAACTCAATCAGATTTGTAGGACATGATCTCCTATACACAAAACCATGCTGGCTATCCTTAGTCAGCCCCTGTCTATCCAAATAGATACAAATATCATAATCATCATCATCATACTTTATTAGCCAAGTATGTTTTGCAACATACGAGGAATTTCATTTGCCATACAGTCATACCAATAAAAAGCAACAGAACACACAAAATACATTTTATCATAAACATCCACCACAGTGACTCCTCCACATTCCTCACTGATGGAAGGCGAAAAAAAGTTCAATCTCTTCCCTTCTTTGTTCTCCCGCGGTCAGGGGCCTCGTGCCTTCCGTTGACTGGGCGATCTTGGCTCCCGTAGCCGGCAGTGTTTGGGCCCTCCGCGTCGGGGCGATCTAGCTCCTGCATCAGGGAGGGAATCTCAGCTTCCCCGCGCAGGGTGATCTAACCCCGGGCCGGGGCTGGTCGAAACCTGTGTCGTTTGGAGCTTCCCGACATCGAGCTCCTCGATGGTGAAATCCGCAAGCCGCGGATGGAACGTCGATCCCAGGCAAGGGATTGGCTCCGATGGCAAGTCCCCGTGCCTGCGGTGGGGCTCTAGATAGTCCCGAGCAAGGCCTCCAGCTCCATGATGTTAGACCGCAGAGCGACCGGAGATACGATCCGGAAAAATATTGCATCTCCGGCAAGGTAAGAAATTGAAAAAATGTTTCCCCCGACCCCTTCCCCCATCCCCCACGTAAAACAAACCAGAGAACATTAACACAAACTTTTAAAACAGACTAAAAATAACAAAAAGACGAAAAGTCAGACAGACTGTTGGTGAGGCTGCCATCGTGTTGCGCCCCCTGTTGACCTTCATAATATCTTTTCCTTCATAATAATCTCCAGTAACTTGATGTTAGGCTCACTGGTCCATAGTTCCCAGGCTGAGGCAGGTCAAACCCCCGTGCCCATCAGTAGTCGGATCATGCCTATGAATAGACGTCGCGGGCAGCCTGATCAACAGTCTCATAGTGCAGCACAGTGGCGCAGCGGTAGAGTTGTTGCCTTATAGCGCCAGAGACCCAGGTTCGATCCTGACTACGGGTGTTGTCTGTACGGATTTTGTACGTTCTCCCTCTGACCGCGTGGGTTTTCTCCTGGTGCTCCCGTTTCCTCCCACACTCCAAAGGCATACAGGTTGGTAGATTTATTAACTTCTGTAAATTGTCCCTAGTGTGTAGGATAGTATTACTGGTGCAGGATAGTGCTAGTGTATGGGGTGCTCGCTGGTCAGCGTGGGCCAAAGGGCCTGTTTTCACACTGTATCTCTGTCTAAAATCTAAAGCTGCAATGTGTCCATTCAGAAGGTGAGATGACATTGTGATTTGTTGTAAGAGGCCAAGGGCAGAGAGTTTAGTGGGAGTGGGGTGGCAAATTGAAATGACAGGACCTAGATGCTGAATACTGTTACCATTGATGAGAGGAAGGTATGAGGATGTACAAGAGGAAAAAAAAACTCAGATAATTGTAAGGAAGAGAAAAATGAGAGGCCATGAAGAAATTTAAATTGTGTAGGAAGGTACTGCAGGTGCTGGTTTACACCAAAGATAGACACAAAATGCTGGAGTAACTCGAGACAGGCGGCATCTCTCGAGAGAAATGGGTGATGTTTCTGGTCAAGACTCTTCAGACTGACAATCGGTAGGGGGGAGACTAGAAATGTGATTGGGTAAGGTGTGAAAACAACAGATCGAAGCAATATTCCTGCCCTTTCTCATTCGGTTGGCTGGTGATCTGCTTGAATAAGGGCTATGTGATTTAGGTATAGGATGCGATGTGGGGAGAGAAATCTTGGAGCATGTAGGTCAGCCATGCAAACGCAGAACTAGTTACCGAGGCCAACAGAAAGAAAAATTGAGTTTAGTTCGGAGTGGGCCCCAATCTGCTACATCCATTTTGACCTCCTGCTAATCTTCCTATCCATACCCATCATTAAGCTGAAAATCAAACAACTGCAGATGCTACATATCTGAAATTTTAAAAAGTGTTGGAAATACTCAGAAGGAGTGGCAGCATCTGTGGAGCAAGAAGCAGTTAAGGCTTCAGGTCTGAGACAAATGAAGAATCACAGACCTGAAATGTCAACTGTCTCTCTCCACAAATGCTGCATGACCCGCTGAGAGTTGCCAGCACGTTCTGGATTTAGTTCTCATCGCTAACTTGTTCTGGTTATCTGGTGGACAGACGATTTTAAGATGGTGTTTGTAACTTAGTTTTCAACTATTTCATGCACTTTATCAAATCAGTTCTACTTAGATCAAAATCATAATTTAATTACAGATAAAGATGATTATATTCTTTTTAATTTTTTTTGTTTAAATAATTGAACTTTTTGTTGTTTATTGTGGTACTGTATTACTAACTGCTGTGTTTACTTACCTGACCAGCCCCCATCCCTGAAGAAGGGTTCAGACCCGAAATGTCACCCATCCTTTTTCTCCAGAGATGCTACCTGACCCACTTGAGTTACTCCAGCACTTTGTGTCTATCTTCAGTATAAACCAGCATCTGCAGTTCCTTCCTATCTATGTGCTGCTGCAGATAACAGTCTTGATCCTATTATTCTCACCCAACTTGCCATAATTATAACACCATTCCTGCTTTCATTCCTTTGCCTACATTATATGACATTTACTCCTCAAAAAAATATTTTCTGATTGTGTTAATTTGTTATTACTATTAATCACTACAGAAAGTGGTGAAGGCGGCACAGCACATCACTGGCAACTGTCTCCCGGCCATTCAGGACATTTTCCACAGGCGGTGCCTGCGGAAGGCACACAGCATCATCAAGTACCACAGCCACCCAGCACGCAGACTGTTGTCCTTGTTGCCGTCAGGCAGGCGATACAGGAGCATGGCTGCACGTACCACTAGACTTGAACAGTTTTTATCATCATGCCATCAGGCTTCTGAACTCATAAACGCATCATATATGTTGATTATTTTATTTATTATTGTCTTTTACCTACCAATGTCACTTTAATCTTATCTTTTTTTACCTTAATTTTATCCTTGTAATATCATTGCTGAGGTGACCCGTTGTCTTGTCCAAAACATTTCATTGTACCGTTGACCCTGTGTTAACCTATATATGACAAATAAAACTGAACTGAACTATTTATTTGGCAGAGTATTTCACCAAGTAAACTATTTTTAAAACCTTTGATTATTTCAATTACCTTTAAAAAAATATTATTGACTCAGTTTTAACCACACTATCAGGCAATGCCTGTCAAATTTTAACCATTCTTTCCCCGTCTTTCCAGAATTCTTTACCCCATCATCTTAAAATCTGTCTCTTCTCTTTATTGACCCTCCTGGCAGTAGATGCACTTTATGTTTCAATAGGATAATTTTGTTTGTTTTCTACTTCTATTCCAGAAAGGATAGATATATTTGATGTCTAGATCTCAGGATCATAATCTCAAAATAAGGAATAAATAATTTAGGACTTTAGAATGTTTCCCCCAGATTGGTAGCTAGAAGTAGCAGACATAGTTTCAGAATAAAGTGATTACCTATTGAAGATAAGGATGAGAAGGAATTTCCCATAGAGGTGCATTCACAAGAGAGTTTAATAGATTTCTAGCCATCAAAGGAATTTAGGATATGGGGAAAGAGCAGGAAAGGTGTGTAAGAGCCAGCATGTTCTGGATAAATGATAGAGCAGGGTGAAGGGACCAAATGCCTGCTCCCGTTTTGCTTGTTCTGTCATAATTTTATCCCTTTAAGAAAAATCCTGCCCTATCCACTGTAAGAAAAGCTTTTTCTTAATCAGTCATACAGTGAGGAAACAAGTCCCTCAGCCCAACTTGCCCACACCGACCAACATGTCCCATCTCCACTAGTCCCACTTGCCTGCGTTTGGTCCATATCCCTGTATGCCCGTCCTATCCATCCACCTCTCTAATTGCTTCTCGAACATTGCGATAGTCCCTGCCTGAACTACCCCCTCCAACAGCTTGTTCCATACACCCAATACCCTTTGCGTGATAAGGTTACCCCTCAGATTACCCCTTCACATTAAACCTATGCCCTCTGGTTCTCGATTCCCCTACTCTGGGCAAGATCTACCCGATCTATTCCTCTCATGATCTTATACACCTCTATCAGATCACCCCTCATCCCTCTGCACTCCAGTGAATACATTCTCTGTCTTTAGAAGGCAAGAACTGATACAGTTTTATCATAGAACACGTTGTAGGGCCTGGTGAGAGTTGCAATTTCTTTTAAACCTCTAAAACTCCATTCACTCTGACCCATTTCTTGAAAGTGAACCAGGTATTGTCAGAGTGGGTTCCCTCCCCTACATCTACTTTTGTAAAAGTGTCGACATGTTGCCAAATAAGCCAACAAACCGCTACAGACAAACTGTAGAGAGCATCCTGTGTTGGAAGAAACTGCAAATGCTGGTTTAAATGAAGATAGACACAAAAAGCTGGAGTAACTCAGCGGGTCAGACAGTATCTCTGGAGAAAAGGACGTTTCGGGTCTGAAGAAGGGTCTCGACTCGAAACATCGCCCATTCCTTTTCTCCAGTGATGTTGTCTGACCCACTGAGTTACTCCAGCTTATTGTGTCTATCTTCTGTGGAGTGTATCCTGACTAGTTGCATCATGGTCTGGTACAGCAATTCCAAGGCTCAGCATGCAAGAGGCAGCAGAGTGGTGGACAGTCTGGTCCATCACTTGTACAGCTGTATCCACCATAACAAGGGCATAGCTGCCTACACAAGGCACTGCCTCAAGGTGGCAGCATAGCTACCATTCAGGCCATGCACTCTTATCACTGCTAGTCAGGCAGGAGGTACAAAAGCAAGCCCCATACCACCAGGTTCAGGAACAGCTACCTTTCTACAACTATCAGGTCCTTGAACCACTTTGTACAACTCTAATCCTAATGGTACACCATGGATTTTAATAGACAATAGGTGCAGGAGTAGGCCATTCAGCCCTTTGAGCCAGCACCGCCATTCAATGTGATCATGGCTGATCATTCCCAATCAGTATCCCGTTCCTGCCTTCTCCCCATATCCCCTGACTCCGCTATTTTTAAGAGCCCTATCTATCTCTCTCTTGAAAGTATCCAGAGAACCTGCCTCCACCGCCCTCTGAGGCAGAGAATTCCACAGACTCGCCACTCTCTGTGAGAAAAAGTGTTTCCTCGTCTCCGTTGTAAATGGCTTACTCCTTATTCTTAAACTGTGGCCCCTGGTTCTGGACTCCCCCAACATCGGGAACATGTTTCCTGCCTCTAGCGTGTCCAAACCCTTAACAATCTTATATGTTTCAATGAGATGCCCTCTCATCCTTCTAAACTCCAGAGTGTACAAGCCCAGCTGCTCCATTCTCTCAGCATATGACTTATCTTAGCATATTTCTCAGCATATTTATTATCTTTCCTCTGGGTTTTGCACTAATCTCTTATTTTTATTTGTACACTTTCTTTTTTTTTTTAAACTGTCCCATTGAATTTATAAATTTGTGCAATTTAAGATTACACTATTCTACAGGACAGTTAACAACATGTTTGTGTGTTGTCTCAGTCTAGTTGTCTATGATGCAGTTGCAAGCAAGATGCTCCCGTATTTCTGCATATGACAATATACAACCCGACTGGGGCCCAGGGGAAGAGGCGCTCCCTCACTCCCCCCACCCTCCCCTCCCCTCGCCGACTGGGAGCCGCGGGAAGAGGCGCTCCCTCAGCCCCTCCGAAGGAAGGGACCGCTCCCTCACTCCTTGCAAGCACCGTCGACGCTGCTGTAATACAACGGGCTTTTCCTACAACTCAACATTAAACATGCACGAGTAGGATTGGTGTCTGTAATAAACATTAGGGGCTCTTATTTATTTGTGTGTCGGTTTCAGCCGATTCTGGGAACCGAACGCCGAATGAAACGTTGAGATGATGATTCCAGCCCAGATCTGTTCCCAGAGACTCGACCCCAACACTTACTTACTGTGAGCCGTCCACCAGAGACGCCACACTCGCCGCCTCTTGCACAAGAAAACACCGATTCAGATCTTCAGCCATTTATTGTTCCTTTTAAAAATATATCGACGATTACTAAAGCTCTGGGGACAAGTTTCACTGTACACCAGTCGTCTCTATACACAGATATATCTTACAGATCTCGACGTACCTGAGGTTATCACATGCCGTGCAGTCGGCACGTTAAGTTACCCTTCCATACATTAAATGAGGTACGTAGTGAATATTACAGCATTATGAAACCCACTATAACAATTCCTCATTTTAACATCAACTGGTCCTAGAAAATATTGTTTTAAAGACGGCGATTACGGCACCTACAAGCAGCGCAGCCCCAAGTCCGATGCGTATTGTAATAAAGTCCAGTCGAGTGGCGAGGCGAGGCGAGACGGCGTGGTTGAGGCGGGTTGTGGCCGGACTCGGAGTAGGGTGGGCGGCGCAGCATAGGGTGCAACAGTCCAGACACATACACACACACACACCGGGGTCCCGGGCTTCACCGCGCTGTTGCTGCTGCTGATGTTGCCGGTGGTGACGGCGACACCGTGCCGTTGAGAGCCGTCGTTGTGCCGGGCCAGGCGGGGCTCGGCCCCGGGCTCTGCAGGCTGCTCTGCACCGTCCCCTCCCCGTCCTGCTGTTGCTGCCCCCGGCTGCTGCTGCTGCTGCTGCTGCTGCTGCTGCCGCCCCACGGTCCCGCTTCAGGCGGCTGCCAGGTGGTGAAGGCGCCCACTCCCAGTCCCTGAGCCGGGGCTGGCGACGTCCCCCCCTCCTGCTGCGGGGGCTTGATCTGCTTCACCGGCTTCCAGATGAGGCTGTAGTACACGGCCAGGATGATGGCAGCCAGCGACACAGACAGCACGTAGGCCAGCACCGTGGCCAGCCGCACCCACTTCTTGTCGCTCTTCGCAGCCATCTTCGCCTTGTCCCCCGTGAAGGTGGCCGGCTTGCCTTTATCCCCGGCGGGGTTGAAATCCTTGTCCCTCATCGCCGCCGCCGCCGCTGCAGCAGCTGCTGCTCGTCCTCGTCGTCGGCCGATCAGCTGCCCTCCGCCTGGGACATGTCAGTGTCGTGGGATCCGGGCTGCAGTCGCGGTCCCTGCACCTTTACCAGCTCCTTCTCTGCCTCAGCACCTGCTCCAACCCAGCTCTCTCCCTCTGCCCTCTTCACGCCAGCGATCGAAGCGTCTCTTTGTGATAAACAGCCAGAGAGGGGAGGGGGTGGGGTGGGGAGGGGAGGAGAGGCGAGGCCTCTCTTAAAGAGGCAGCATCCGTGTGTGGCTCAGCCTGTCTGCACAGCTGTGTGTGTGTGTGTGTATGTGTGGGCTTCCCTGTTAGACGGCTGCCCCTCTCCATGCTTGGCATTGATGCTGCCTGCGCCCCCCTGGCTTTGGGTGCGGCCGTCTCCATTAAAAGCGCAGGGAGATGCCACAAACGGCATGAGGTGATGGGCAGTTATTCACCGCTCACAGCATTTGTGTCAAGAAAATTTTCATCAGCATTTGGTAAAAGTCCGAAGCAGGACGTTACAGAGGTTGCAAAGCAGATAAAGTGCTGTGAAAAATCCGAGTGGGATTTTTCTGCCCATGTTCTCCTGGCCACTAGGGCAATGAAATTTGGGAAGAGGGGTATTTACTGTATTTCCAAAATCCTGGGTGCATGCCTTAAAATAGAATCAGAAAATGCTGGAAACACATATCCATCGGGTACACAGAATGCCATCTTACGGAAACGAAGAGGGCCAGAAAAATTACACCCCAACTGCACTGCTTTAGTTGAGAGCTGCATCAGCTCAGTGTCCACAATGAGAAGTTTCACTAACAACCGGCAAGAATTGTCCATCAACATTGTGTTCCAACTTCTCCCTTGGTGAAATTCAGTGAAGCTCACTCATCCAGGACAATCGACAGTGCAGTTGGCCTTTGAGATGACAGAGATGGTAATATACAGAACGAAAAACTCCTTTATTTTTTTCTATCAATCTCTGCCCTACCCGCGCGTTCACATGATGAATCTCTGACTCTTCTCTTCCCCTTGTGGTTCCCTTTGTCTCCATTTCAAGGAACAGGTTTGTGACAAATATCTAGTACAAACATGGATTATCGTGTCCTTCCTCCCACCCTCCCTCCACTCCATGCTCCCAGATCATTCCTACTTCGATGATAAAACTTTCCATTTGCTGAACGTTGTCTTCTCAGCCATTGTGGACAGAGCCCTTGATCTCATCTCATCCATTTCCTACACATCTGCTCTCATCCCTACACTCATCCACAGAATACCTGGATAAGAGAAACACCAATGTCAGACTCCTATTCATAGACTACAGCTCTGCCTTTAACACCATTATCCCATCCAAGCTCATGGGATTTGGAGTCAGCACTCATCTCTGCAATTGGATCCTCAACTTCCTGACCAACAGATCCCAATCAATGAGGATTGGGGACAAATCATCCTCTACAATAATCCTCAACACTGGTGCTCCACAAGGATGCATTCTCTGCCCCCTTCTTAACTCCTTGTACACTCCTTGTGAAGCCAAGTACAAATCTAATTCAATTTACAAATTCACAGGCAATACCACCATTGTGGGCTGTATATCAAATAATGAATGAGATGGAGTACAGGAAGGTGATTGAGAACCTCGTGACCTGGTGTCGAGACACCAACCTTTCTCTCAATGTCGGCAAGACAAAGGAGATAGTGATCGACTTCAGGAAGCAAAGCGGTACACATTCAATTCAATTCAATTGAATCTTTAATTGTCATTGTGCAGTGTACAGTACAGAGACAACGAAATGCAGTTAGCATCTCACCCAGAAGAGCGAACTTAGGAATAATGAGCAGTAAAATATATATATGTACAGCAATATCAGTAGTGCAATTTTTCTTGGGGAAGGAGTGTCCGGGGGGGCAGGGTGACTGGCAATCTCCGAGGTGCAGAGTTCAGTAGTGTAACAGCCGCAGGGAAGAAGCTGTTCCTGAACCTGCTGGTTCGGAAACGGAGGGACCTGCAGCGCCTCCCAGATGGGAGGAGGGTAAACAGTCTGTGGCTGGGGTGAGAGCAGTCCATGACGATGCTGCGCGCCCTTCGCAGACATCGCTTGCTTTGGACAGACTCAATGGAGGGGAGTGAGGAACCGGTGATGCGTTGGGTGGTTTTCACCACCCTCTGCAGTGCTTTCCGGTCGGAGACAGAGCAGTTGCCATACCATACTGTGATACAGTTGGTAAGGATGCTCTCGATGGTGCAGCGGTAGAAGTTCACCAGAATCTGAGGAGACAGATGGACCATCTTTAGTCTCCTAAGGAAGAAGAGACGCTGGTGAGCCTTCTTGACCAGTGTTGATGTATTGTGGGTCCAAGAGAGGTCATCAGAGATGTTGACCCCCAGAAACCTGAAGCTGGAAACATGTTCCACCTCCGTCCTGTTAAAGAGGTGTGGTTGTCCAACCTAACAGACTGGGGTCTGTTAGTTAGGAAGTCCAGTAACCAGTTGCAGAGGGAGGGGTTGATGCCCAGGTCGCTGAGTTTGGTGATCAGTTTTGAGGGGATAATGGTGTTGAATGCTGAGCTATAGTCGATGAACAGCATTCTCACGTAGGTGTTTGTGTTGTCGAGGTGGGAGAGGGCGGAGTGGAGTGCCGTTGAGATGGCATCCTCCGTACTCCTGTTCTTGCAGTAGGCAAACTGATAGTTTGCATCCCCAATTTACATCGATGGTGTCAAATTCTTGGGAGTAAATATCACCAACAACTTCACCTGGACCACCCATATTGAAGCAATGGCCAAGAAAGTACACCAACAACTTTACTTCCTTGGAAAACTTAGGAAGTTTGGCATGTCCCCGACAACTCTCACCAACCTCTACAGATGTGCCGTAGAAAGCACACACACACACACGCGAGGCTTCGGCCATGGGCCCTGTGGACGGTAACATTGGTAACCGACCTGGTTGGTAACCGACTCCGAACTCTAGCAACAGCAGCTTCGTCCGCCCTGAATCGTGGGGCTTCCATCGGCCCGTTCGTGGGGGCTTCAACATCGGGAGCCTCGATCACATCGACACAGCAATTTGACCGCGGGGCGGTAGAAGACCCCGCGGCCGATTTTAAGCGGCGCTGGGCCGGGCGATGAAAGGCCCCGCGAACGGGCCGATTCAAGCTCCGCTCTATGATCTTTGCTCCACCAGGACGTCTCCCTCCTCCAATCACCGCGCTCTATCCTCAGTCCCACCCCCCTACTTCCGCCTCTGACCGACACCTCCCTCCTCCAATGATCGCGCTGAATCATCATGTCCCGCCCCTCCCCCCCCCCACTGCCTGCTGACCAACGTCTCACTCGTCCAATCGGCGCCCTCGATCATCAGTCCCACCCCCACTGTCTCGCAGAAAGCGGAGATTTTTAATAGCATTTTTTTACCAAGTTTTAAAATACGGATTACAAAACATGGGGGTGGAGGATCGTCCCACACCTCTCAAAACATGAGGGGGACGGGTGTCCCCAGTCCCCCCGGGATTTACGCCCCTGGTTTGGGAACAGCTCTATCCAAGACTGCAAGAAATTGCAGAGAATTGTGGACGCAGCCCAGACCATCACACAAACCAACCTCCCTTCCATTTACACCTCATGCTGCTTCAGCAATGCTGAACTGAATCATCCCACCAATAATCTAGGGAGCCGTCCTGAACTACTCTCTACCTCATTAGAGACCTTCGGACTATCTCTATCTTTGATCGGACTTTACTGGCTTTATCTTAATGTTATTCACATGATTCCCTTCATCATGTATCTGTAAACTGAGGATGGCTCGATTGGTTTCATGTATTGTCTTTCTGCTGACAGGTCAGCACGCAACAAAAGGCTTTTCACTGTACCATGGCACACGTGACAATAAACTAAACTTGAACTCAACTCAACTCGCCCCTCTCCCCACCATCCTCAGGCAAAATTTGAGGGCAAGATCAGAGTTGCCTGGTCCTCACCTTCCACCCCACCAGTCCCCATTTTCACTGGATCATCCTTCGCAATGCCATCAACTCCCAACGGGATTCCACCACTGGAACACCCCTCTGTTCCTCTTTCATCATTCCAGGGAACAGGTCTTTTGTGACTCCTGTGCCTGCTTTCCCTTCTCCACCAACCAGGCAATGCAACTCTTGTTTACTTCATTGAATTGAATCATTGACTTGTCCCTTCACCTCTTCCCTTCCCACCCTCCAGGGACTTAAGAAATATTTCCAGATAAAACGCTGAGTGTTTCCAGAATTTTCAGTTTTTATTTTAGATGGATTGTAATCTTCCTGGCCCTCTACATTCCAACTTAACATCTTCCTCTTGATCTGGGGGTAACTCACTAACATAGCAATGTTAGTAAGTTCATTAACAATCCCTCAAAAAGAATAATAAATACCAGATGTATTTATTTGTTATGTACAGTACAATTTTAGTTGGCAGTATATCTGTTTGTAGACTGTTTCGGGAATAGCTAGTATCATCTGATCTCCTGACCTAGTTCCAGAGAGCAGATCTCTGCATCACCAGAAAACAGCACTCCTCTAGGATTTTCCCTGATTACCTAATAAAGTCATAGAGCGAGACAGGAAACAGGTTCTTTAGCCCACCTTGCCCAAGTTGTCTGATTTGGCATACTGGATTTGTCCCAATTTCCTGCGTTTGGCCCGTAGCTTTCTAAACCCTTCCTATCCATATGTCTCTCATCTACAAGTCATGGATATGGAATTCAATGTTAAATGTTAAATATTGCATCAGGAAAAATGGGCTAAAGTGGAATTTCTCAAATAATTTGAAAGCCAGTGAGAAGTCGCAACAATTTACAATATGTCTTAAGAGGTCTGGCAAATGCACATGCAGGTTCACATGGAAATTCACAGTGTGCTGTTCATCAGTTTTGCTTTGCAGATGAGATTCTGAGAATAACAATAATCCTGGGATTTTACAACTGAAAGGAATTGTCGAGAAATTGAATTGCATTTATTTTTTATTGCATTTTATATTAACACCAAGTTTGTCAGTGTTTATTTGTTATAATCAATTGCCATAATTGTTCTTTTGAATTTCATGTCTCCATAGCTAGAGAACACACTGTTGGAGAAATGGGAAAAGGGGTTATTTTGTAACTTCAGGAGACATGTGAATGTGCTCAGTGCTACTGTTCACAAGCCCAGTGAACGGATCTTCACAGGACAGTGGAGTTCACGCTTAGATCTGAGTCTTGAAGTGAGGTACTTGAGCTGCCACTGACCTGGAAGTACAGAGAGGTTGAGGCAAATCATTTCACCCAATGTTCATCTTCATGAGTTCATAAAGTGATAGGAGCAGATTTAGGCCATTTGGCCCATCAAGTCTACTCCGCCAATCAATCATGGCTGATCTATCTCTCCCTCCTAACCACATTCTCCTGCCTTCGCTCCATAACCTCTGACATCTGTACTAATCAAGAATCTAGCTATCTCTGCCTTAAAAATATCCATTGACGCCTCCACAGCCTTCTGTGGCAATGAATGAATTGGTCTGGGAATATGTGTCATCCGTACAAGTGGGCTTACGAATCAAAGTCTGAGGAAGATGTAGACATGATTTCTCAATTTCCAGTTGTGATGGAGGCCGTTCGACATGATCCATTTCTCTCTCCTAACTTGTTGGGTGTTTCCAGCATTTCCAGTTTTTTTATTTCAGATTTCCAACAACCACAGGGTTCTGCTTCCACTTCTTTTCCAGGAATGCCAGAAGTTCCTCTCTATCCTGCAGCGGAATACCATGTCTCCATTGGCTGATCTGGCCTTGGTGGGGCCATGCGTTTGACAAGATGGTGATCCAGCTGGCCTCCTCTGCCCTGGGCACTTGCCGCTCACCTCCAGCACATCCACGCTGCAGAGATGCTGTGGAGGTGAGGCGTGGGTTTCCAGATCGGATGGTTCTGGGGAGCTGCGACAGAGTCGCCTCTGCCCGGCCTGATGAGCATGTCATCCCAGATGCCGCACTCTGTCCGGTCCTCCGGAAACTCGGGCTTGTCCCGGGGATTGGAGATTCCGTTTCCCGGACAACAGGCGCAGAATCCAGACTCGTCCTTTCCAGTGTGGAAGGGGTGAGCAGTGGCACTTTGACGTTAGCAGACCTGACTACGGTGGAGGGTGCGGTGACTGGTACAACATCCCTACTGCAGAGGCTGATGCCCCCAGCATGGAGCTCTGGCTGCTACTCACCAAACTAAATAATCTCTTATCTTGGCACGCCTGTTGGCTGAGGTGCAAGGCTTGGATTGATGAAGCACCTTTGAGGATCATCCAATGTTCCCACTGGAGTTCTCTGGGACATCCCTGGTGTGCAACGCCCAGATACACTGTTGGAAAATTCCATTATAAACAATGACCAGTGGATTGTCCTACAATAGATTATTCCTCCCTGGGGCTTTTGCCAGTGACTCCGTAAATCAAAGCCCGTGCATCATAGCCAAGGTACCTGGGAGTCAATGTGTTTATACTGAACGGCAATGGATAGTCTCTTCCCTGTGATGGAGGCAGAAAGACCAAGAAAGGGGAGAGAGGTGTCAGAGATAGCCCAAGTGATTTTGAGGGCAGAGTGAGATTTAGTGGTGAACTTGCTGATATCAATGAGTTATGCACGGGTGCAGAAGGCAGCCTCAATGCAGTCGTTGATGCAGCGGCAAAGAAGTTGGGAAGTGGTGCCAGTGTATGTTTGGAACAAACAGCGTTCAACATCACCAACAAAAATGCAGGCATCGCTGGGGCTCGAATGAGTGCCCATGGCTATACCATGGACTTGACGAAAGTGAGGGGAATTAAAAAGAAAAGTTGTTGAAAGTGAGGCCAAGTTCTGCCAGGTGGAGGAGAGTGTTAGTTGAGGGGAATTGATTGGGTCTCTGTTCAAGGAAGGACCAGAGGGACCTGAGACCTTCTTGGTGGGGCAAGGTGGTTTATAGGGGAAGGTGTACCAGCTTCCTCCCACAGACTCTATCACTCTGAGGAAGGGTCAAACCTGAAATGCTTATCCGTTTTCCACCGCAAATCATGCCTGACCTATTGAGTCTCTCCAGTACTTGATGTTCAGGTAGTTCTGCTATAACTTGATAGCTGTGTTCCTAAGAAACCTCATGTTGTAGAATATCATGTTAGAAAAACAATTGTGTCAATAGGCAAAGGGGGTTAGAAGCTAGAGAGGTTCAGACTGGAAATAACAAAGTTATTTTTCCTGCAAGATTTTCCTGCAAAACCTCTTTAGCAGCTATAAGATTTTATATATTACTACAAGCTGAAATAACTAAAGGCTGCATTACATTGTTTAACAGAATATCTTCAATAGCAGGTACTATCACAACAGTTAAAAGGCATTTGCATGGGTACATGGATAGGATAGGTTTAGAAGGATATGAGCCAAACGTAGGCAGGTGGGACTAGGTGGGACTAGTGTTGGTCGGTGTGGATAACTTGGGCTGAAGGGCCTGTTTCCACACTGTTGGCTATGACTTTATGAGAGGTGATTGCTTGTCAATTTCAATGACCACCCGCGATGAAACTGGCAGAATGATTGCTGCGGGGAGGTTACATGGAGAAAGATTCTGTTCCCTAGACTGTTTTTTACCCAAGAACGATTTTTTCCTAAAGCACAAAGAACTGTAGAGGGAATAGACCCTTCTTCAGACCTGATCTAAAACATGGCTTATCCGTTCCCTCCATAGATGCTGCTGCACCCGCTGAGTTTCTCCAGCATTTTTGTGTACCTGTAGTTCCTTGTGTCTACAGATTTTCTTCTGCTTGTCAGTTTCCAAAGTCACTTTTAAGTCTTTTTTTGGTTGCCGATTTAAATCGCATTATAACCAATGCGGCCTGTGTAATATAAATAATGTTCTCTAATTCATCAATTGCCTTATATTCTCTCCATATTATTAACAGGAACATTATATCTTTAGATTGGATTTATGCCGAACTGCTGCAAGGTGTTGTGGTGGAGGGATTCAGTAGTAAAGTAGCCTGCTACAGGGTGGTGATGCCTTGTGTAAGAAGGAACTGACTCTCCACCTCCCATCTAGCAAGAGGTATAGAAGTGTGGAAATACTCCCCTCCAGATTCAAGGACAGTTTCTTCCCAGCTGTTATCAGGCAACTGAATCATCCTACCACAACCAGAGAGCAGTCCTGAACTACTATCTACCTGTGTAGAAAGGAACTGCAGATGCTGGTTTACACCGAAGATAGACACAAAATGCTGGAGTAACTCAGCTGGACAGGCAGCATCTCTGGAGAGAAGGAATGGGTGACGTTTCGGGTCGAGACCCTTCTTCAGACTTGCTTTTCTGACCAGCTGCAGTGCTCGTGGTACGGAGACGAAGCAATGACAGTGCAGTTCAGTAACAAGGGAAAATGTTGGGGTTTGTACTTGTTGGTGATGACTGCTCCCCTGTTGTGGCACCCAGATATGGTAGTCATTCAGTGGTCCATGACTGCTTGGTGGCGCAGACAGCTAGTGCTGATAATGAGGGGTGCGCAAGAGACTCTCTGTGTTGTGAGGTTTCACCTGATTACATATCTAGACAGGCTCTTTCTCTCTCCCACCTTCTGCCACCCTTGGGCAAGAGTTCTGCCCTGTAGATAACCAGATCTCCCATCGTACAGCAGCCACTATCAGCACAAATCCATCAATAGAGAGGACTACAGGACAAACCATGGCAACTGCAGGCATATCTCCCATGGCCACTGTTTGCACACCACTGGACATAATGGTCCCTTGGCTGCAGTTGTAACCTCCAGCATGACCGGGAGTCAGATAGGAATAAAGCCATAAGTGATAGGAGCAGAATTAGGCCATTCGCCCCATCAACTCTACTCCGCCATTCAATCATGGCTGATCTATCTCTCCCTCCTAACCCCATTTTCCTGCCTTCTCCCCATAACCCATAATACCCGTAACAATCAAGAATCTATCTATCTCTGCCTTAAATATATCCACTGACGGCCTCCACAGCCTTCTGTGGCAAATAATTCCACATATTCACTACACTCTGACTAAAGAAATTCTTCCTCACTTCCTTCCTAGAGGAAGTCCTTTAATTCTGAGTCTATGACCTCTAGTCCTAAACTCTCCCACAAGTGGAAACATCCTCTCCACATCCACTCTATCCAAGCCTTTCACTATTCTGTACGTTTCAATGATGTCCACCTTCATCCTTCTAAAGTCCAGCAAGTACAGGCCCAGTTCTGTCAAACGCTCATCATATGTTAACCTACTCATTCCTGGGATCATTCTTGTAAACCTCCTCTGGACCCTCTCCAGAGCCAGTACATCCATCCTAAGATATGGTGCCCAAAATTGCTCACAATCCTCCAAATGTGGCCTGACCAGCACCTTATAGAGCCTCAGCATTACATCCCTGTTTCTTGTATTCTAGCCCTCTAGCAATAGGATGGGATAGATGTTGCCTCCCAGGGGGTGGTTCTGCATTAAATGAACAGGCAGTGTTGGTGGCATGAGGATGAAGGTGGCATATGGGTGCTTGGCATCGAGTACCTGTCCTTCCAGAAACAGAGTGCGTGTGAGGGGCAGGGGGCTCTGTGTCTGACATGGGAGTGTCGGCTGGACTTGGTGCTCCATGGTGCCTGGGTGCTTCACATTGAGGTCCAGGCACCGTGTGTGACTGGAGCAGTACTGTGGGAGGTGACCAGTCCCACCAGCACCAGATTAGAAACCTTTGCCTTGAGAACAATTGCTTGTCGGTTCATCGTGCAGGAACGGGGATCCTGGGAGAGTCGTGAAGCCAGAACCCTGCGGCCCCTGTCCTCCCCCCTTCCCACGATCCAGACGGCGCCAATATCCCCACCACCCACATTCAACAGGTCCTGGGGTTCGGCTGATGTGTCCCATGAACGGTGTCCCCGGTGTAATCTGTGCAGGCTACCTGAGCACTATCACTTATTGATCATGTGTTGAAATCGATTTTGCATTAGAGCAATTGCGTAGCACTTAAACATAGTGAAACCTGCGTTGTTTTTTCTCCTCGATATCCACATCATCCAGACAGACTATTGGGATGGAAAGGTCACAGAGTGTAACAGAATTCCACACACTATCAGACACTCATTGGTGGCAATGTTGCTGTTAGCTCAGTGCAGCATAGCAGTCACAATGGTACGTGACAACCAGGCTATTGGGATCGGTTTATAATTGTCACCAGAGTGCAGGATACAGATTTACAGCATTGGCATTCGACCACAGAAAAAGTGCAGATCTTTAAAAGTGCAATATATGCAATGAGGTAGGTTGGGAATTTGCAACTAGACCCTTAGCTTATGGGAGGTCCGTTCAGACGTAGGCTGATAAAAGGGGGAAAGAAGTTCTTCCTGAGTCTGGTGGTACATGCTTTCAAGCTTTTGTGTCTTCTGCCCGATGAGAGAGGGGAGAAGAGGGAATGACTGGGGTGTAAATGGTACTTCATTATATTGGATGCTTTCCTGAGGCAGCGTGAAGTGTTGGGAGAGGGGGTGAGGGTTGATGTGGAGGATGGGAGAAGGACGGTCTGTGTGGTGGACTGGGCTAATCCACAACTTTTTTGCTGTAGAGATACAACGGGGAAGCATGCCCTTCGGCTCACCGATTCCGCACCGACCAGCGATCCCCACATATTAACACTGTCCTACACACACCAGGGACAATTAACCTACAAACCCGCACTTCTTTGGAGTGTGGGAGGAAACTGAAATTCTCGGAGAAAACCCATGCGGTCACGGTGAGAACGTAAAACTCCGTACAGACAGCACCCGTAGTCAGGATCGTACCTGGGCCTCCGGCGCATCAAGCGCTGTCAGGCAGCAACTCTACCGCTGCACTACCTTGCCGCCTGAGCCGTTGCCAAACCAGGCTGTAATGAATCATGATTGGATACTTTCTATGGGGCAGAGTTGGAGTTAGAGTCGTGGAGACTTGATTATTGGACATTTCAAAAATCAAGAGTGTTTTATTGTCATATGTCCTGAAACATATGTTTATGTCCCCTTTTATGTAGTTGTGTGTCTTGTTGCTCTTTACAGTATGGCTTTATGGTAAATCAAATATCACTGTACCTTAATTGGTACACGTGACAATAAAAGACCTTGAACCTTGAACCTAGAACAGAACAATTCTTACTTGCAGCAGCACAACGGATATGTAAACATTGTACTCTGTAAACATTTAAAAAGGTTACCATTATGTCAGTATTTGTCCTGTCAGCCAACTTTAATTATTTTGACAAGAAATCCATTGGGCGCTCTGGGATGTTGTAGACAGGATGATGTGTTAAGCAGCAATTCTAATTGTCTCTTCTAGATGAGTTAGCACTGACATGACCCACACTGCACAGTCCACCTCCCATCAGGCAAAATGTATAGAGGTGTGGAAACGCACACCTCCAGATTCAGAGACGGTTTCTTTCCAGCTATTATCAGGCAACTGAATCGTCCTACCACAACTGCAGAGTAGTCCTGAACTACTATCTACCTGTGTGGGAAGGAACTGCAGATGCTGGTTTACACTGAAGATAGCCATAAAATGCTGGAGGAACATAGCGGGACAGGCAGCGTCTCTGGAGAAAAGGAATGGGTCTTCATCTATTCCCTCTCTCCAGAGATGCTGCCTGTCCTGCTGAGTTACTCCAGCATTTTGTGTCTATCTACTATCTTTCTCATTGGTGACCCTCGGACTATCCTTGATCGGACTTTGCTGGCTTTACCTTGCACTTATTCCCTTATCATGTATCTGTACATTGTAAATGGCTTGATTGCAAACAGACTGTCTTTCCGCTGACTGGATAGCGCGCAACAAAAGCTTTTCACTGTACCTCGGTACACGTGACAATAAACTAAACTGAACTGTACCCAGACAACGAGCCATCCAACCAGTGAGCTCCCACCAAGGCTTCCCCACATTGCAGCATTGCAGGCAGCCACAGGCCCGCAAAACTGCAGCCTCACTGAAATGCAAGAATGATAACATAGATGCGCAGAGTCACTTGCCCAGAGTAGGTGAATCGAGGACCAGAGGACAGAGGTCTAAGGTGAAGAGGAAAAGATTTAATAGGAATCTGAGGGGTAACTTTTTCATACAAAGATTGGCGGGTGTATGGAACAAGCTGCCAGAGGAGGTAGTTGAGGCTGGGACTATCCCATAGTTTAAGAAACAGTTAGACAGGTACATGGAGAGGTCAGGTTTGGAGGGATATGGACCAAACGCAGGCAGGTGGGACTAGTGTAGCTGGGACATGTTGGGCGGTGGGGGCAAGTTGGGATGAAGGGCCTGTTTCCACACTGTATCACTCTATGACTCCATAACTACAGCTTGAAAAAATACACGCTAGAATGTATGCAAGTGTGGTGAATAATAGCAAACAGCTGACATGTGACCAACTTGCACAACTCACTTGGGAACCTTGAAGAGGGTGTTGACACTGATAAATCCCTTGCAAGATTCGTGCCTTATTTGTACTCAGTGAATTTAAGAATCCAATGACAATATAAACATCTGATGACATTTTTGATGGGGCAAGTTACCATAAACCATGTTGGTATCCTTCTTCCTCTGTTTTTTGGGGAATGTTTTCCCTATAAAAGGTTTAATTAACATCAGTGTTCTGATCCAATTCATTATGAGGTCATAAGATCAGAAGTGATAGGAGCAGAATTAGGCCATTCAGTCCATCAACTCCACCATTCAATCATGGCTGATCTATCTCTCCTAATGCCATTCTCCTGCCTTCTCCCCATAACCCCTGACACCCGGAACAATTCTTTCCACCCTAGTTACAAAAATCATTTTTGAATAAGGATAGTGAGGGGAATAGGGCTAGGGATAGAGAGAGCTACAGGGAGAGGTTGAGTAGGCTGGGACTCTATTCCTTAAAACGCAGGAGGATGAGGGGTGATCTTATAGAGGTGTATAAAATCATGAGAGGAAGATATCGGGTGGAGCCTCTTGCCCAGAGCAGGGGGAATCGAGGACCAGAACGCATAGGTTTAAGTTGAAGGGGAAAAGATTTAATAGGAATTTGAGGGGTAACTTTTTCACACAGAGGGTGGTTGGTGTATGGAACAAGTTGCCAGAGGAGGTAGTTGAGGCTGGGGTTTAACGTCACAATGTTTAAGAAACAGTTAGACAGGTACATGGATAGGACAGGTTTAGAGGGATATGGGCCAAACACAGGGCAGGTGGGACTAGTGTAGCTGGGACATGTTGGCCTGTGACGGCAAGCTGGGCCGAAGGGCCTGATTTCATACTGTATCGCTCTATGACTATGACTATGAAGCTTGTGTGGAAATACAATTTTCCCTGAAATCCATGAATTGCTAGTTCTGGTTGTTCAAAGAACAGTTCTACCCAAGTGCCATAACCCGCCTTGTTGCACTGGGAGCAGGACAACAGAGACAGGAGGTCTTCCTGCCCTTGAATCAGTTCGACCATTCATTGAGGTGATGCTTTATTTGTATCTCAGTTGCCTTTAATCCTCTTGCCTTGATCCACAACCTGCAATAAATGATTAGTATCCATCTTCAAATCAAGTAGAGCCGGATGTCACATGCGAGGTATAGGTACACTGAAAGACTTGCTTGCAGCTGCTCACAGACACATGGGTTCAAACACAATATAAATTAGACATGAATTACACAAAGGGTGTTTGGTCCAAATTGCAGCTCCCATTTGTGGGAAAAATAATCTTGGATTGTGTATCAAGGCCCTGCCCAGAAATCTCCAAGGTTAATTTTTCTTTGTGCAAGAAAGCTGAACTGAAAGAAGGGTAAACAGTCCAACATAATGCTGATGTGACGGAGACTCATTGGCTGCTTGGTTTCATGTGATCATCTCATGGGATTGTCACAAAGCTGCCTTCAATTCCCTGGAGCTCACATTACACAGTAAGGTAATGGTGTCTGGAAATATCCCAATACCAGGAATGAAGAACCATTGCCTTATGAGTCATTTGAGACATTTCCTGGTTATTTCTTGGTCCAGAGATTATGTTGATAATTTGAATTCATCGCCGAGATGATAAAAATACACTAAAGATAATCTACAGAAAATGTATTGGCTGCACTGATAGAGTCCTAGAATCACAGAGTGATACAATGTGGAAACAGGCCCTTCGGCCCAACTTACCCACACCAGCCAACATGTCCCAGCTACACTCGTCCCACCTGCCATATCCCTCCAAACCTGTCCTATTCTTGTATCTGTCCAAATAATTCTTAAATGTAATAATAATAATAATAGATTTTATTTATATAGCGCTTTTCAGGACTCAAAGTCGCTTTACAATTGAGAGTCAGGAATAAAC
This sequence comes from Malacoraja senta, assembly GCA_038087875.1. Taxonomy (NCBI): domain Eukaryota; kingdom Metazoa; phylum Chordata; class Chondrichthyes; order Rajiformes; family Rajidae; genus Malacoraja; species Malacoraja senta. The sequence goes on from CM075978.1 coordinate 62,401,014, forward strand.
AAAACAAAATAGAGCAGTAAGAGGGTATGCAGAGGTGAAGAGATGGGTCTTGAGGCGGGACTGGAAGATGGTGAGGGACTCAGAAATGTAGGGATAGTCCCAGCCTCAACTACCTCCTCTGGCAGCTTGGTCCTGCCACTCTTTGTGTGAAAAAGTTACCCCTCAGATTCCAATTAAATCTTTTCCCCTTCACCTTAAACCCATATCCTCTGGTCCTCAATTCACCTTCTCTGGGCAAGTGACTCTGTGCATCTACCCGATCTACTCCTCTCATGATTTTATACACCTCTGTAAGATCACCCCTCATCCTCCTGTGCTTCAAGGAATAGAGTCCTGTCTCGTAATGCCGTTGCTGTGTCAACTTGTTGGGAGCTGAGATGAGGATGCTATGAGTCTGCAGGGTGACTTGGATAGGTTTGGTGAGTGGGCAGATGTGTGGCAGATGCAGTATAATGTGGATAAATCTGAGGTTATCCACTTTGGTGGCAAGAACAGGAAGGCAGATTATTATCAGAATTATGTCAGATTAGGAAAAGGGGAGGTGCAACGAGACCTTGGTGTGCTTGTACATCAGTCACTGAAAGTAAGCAGGTAGGTAAAGCGGGCAGGGAAGACATCTAATGGCATGTTGTCCTTCATTGCGAGAGGATTTGAGTTTAGGAGCAAGGAGGCCCTACTGCAGTTGTACAGGGCCCTGGTGAGACAGCACCTGGAGTATTGTGTGCAATTTTAGTCTCCTAATTTGAGGAAAAAGTGCAGCGTAGGTTCATTAGGTTAATTCCCAGGATGGCAGGACTGACATTGATGAAAGAATAGGTCGACTGGGCTTGTATTCACTGGAATTTAGAAGGATGAGAGTGGATCATAGAAACATATAAAATTCTTAAGGGATTGGACAGGCTAGATGCAGGGAAAAATGTTCCTGATGGGGAGGTCCAGAACCAGAGGTCACAGTTAAAGAATAAGGTGTAGGCCAATTAGGACTGAGATGAGGAAAAACGTTTTCACCCAGAAAGTTGTGAATCTGTGTAATTCTCTACCACATAAGGCAGTGGAGGCCAATTCACTGGATGTTTTCAAGAGATTGTTAGATTTAGCTCTTAGGGCTAATGGAATCAAGGGATATGGGGAAAAAGCAGGAATGGGATACTGATTTTGGATGATGAGCCATGATCATATTGAATGCTGGCTTGAAGGGCTGAATGGCCTACACCTGCACCTATTTTCTATGTTTCTATGTTTCTATAGTGTGATACAGTTTGGGAACAGGTCCTTCGGCCCAACCTGCCCACACTGGCCAACATGTCCCACCTACACTAGTCCTACCTGCCTGCATTTTGTCATTATCCCTCCAAACCTGTCCTATCCATGTACCGGTCTAATTGCTACTTAAATGTTGGGATAGTCCCAGCCTCATCTACCACCTCTGGCAGCTTGTTCCATACACCCACCACCCTTTGTGTGAAAATGTTACCACTCAGATTCCTATTAAATTGTTTCCCCTTCACCTTAAACCTATGTCCTCTGGTCCTCGATTCACCTACTCTGAGCATGGTGACTGGGATGAGATGACAGAGTAGCTACAATATAGAATAAACATGAATGCAAAGCTAGATTTTGAAATTGTTTCTGGGACACTGCTATCATGCACCAACCTGGGACCAGGCTCCCCTGCATCTCCCTGGAGGAGGTCCTCAGATCTATCCACCTTCATGACCAGGACATCAGAACATAGGGTGAAGTCCATCTGGCATATTGAGGCCCATGGAATTAAGGTGCGATTAGCAACAAGGAAAGGGAGCAAATCACAAAGTGCTGGAGGAACTCAACATGTGTTGAGCCACCCTCACGTACATAGGGAGGGCAGATGAACCCACTTGGAATGTGAGAAGGAACAGGAGCAGCTGGTGGATAGATCCCTGTGGGCAGGTCCTCCTGCACTGCTCACCGCAGCTCCAACATTCTTATCGAGACACAAACAACTGCAGGTGCTCGAACCTTCAGCAAAACTCAAAGTGCTGGAGGAACTCAGCAGGTCAGGCAGCATCTGTGGAGGGAAATGGGCAGGCAATGTTTCTGTCAGGACTCATCAGACTCCTCCAACAGTCTATTGTCCATGTTCTCTCTCTCTCTCTCTCTCTCTCTCTCTAATTGCTCCCACTCATTCACTGACCAGATAACCTTATTTACAGCTTATTCTGCTGGTTACCCTTGTTTTGCCCGGGAATAAACAGCTACTCCAGCTCACTGCAGCTGAACAAACTGAGAAGGGTTTCGGCCCGAAACGTTGCCTATTTCCTTCGCTCCATAGATGCTGCTGCACCCGCTGAGTTTCTCCAGCACTTTTGTCTACCTTTGATTTTCCAGCATCTGCAGCTCCTTCTTAAAAACTTCTTTTGTCTCCTTTCCAGTTCTGATGAAGGATCTTTGACCCGGGATGTTAACTCTGTTTCTCTCCCCACAGGTGCTGCCTGACCTGCTGAGTGTTTCCAATATTTTCCACCATCCTTGGTTTAATGTTCAGGTTAGGGTGGAACTGCCTCCTGGGCTGTAACACTGAGAGATGGCATGATGTGGCTTTGGTGTAGATGGAGTCAACAAGGTTGGATGTAGGGCTAGAAAGTGCAGCACGGTGGCGCAGTGGTAGAGCTACTGCCTTACAACGCCAGAGACCTAGGTTTGATCCCGACACGGGTAATTGTATGTACGGAGTTTGTTCTTTCTCCCTGTGACCTGCGTGGGTTTTCTGCGAGATCTTCATTTTTGTCCCACACTCCAAAGACGTACTGGCTTGTAGGTTAATTAGCTTGGTATAAATGTAAATTGTCCCTAGTGTGTGTAGGATAGTGTTAGTGTGCGGGGATAGCTGGTCGGTGCACTTGGTGGGCCGAAGGGCCTGTTTCTGCCTGTATCTCTAAACTAATCTCAATATACTGAAGAATGGTGAAATGAATGGTGCTGTCTCAGCCAAATGTTCATCCCCTGCAGTGCAACGACCAGAATGGAGGCTGAGCTCTGAGTCACAATCTTAGTTTGAGCTTTGGGAAGACTTGAGGAGGAGATTGACCAGAGAAGTGGAATCTGCTCACCCCACATCAGTGATGGTCAAAGAATGGGGATGATGAGGGGTCCCGATGAAGTCAAAAGTGGGAGAAACTGTAACCACTGACAGGAGATAGACACAAAATGCTGGAGTAACTCAGTGGGTCAGACAACATCCCTGGAGAAAAGGAATAGGTGACGTTTTGTTTTGAGACCCTTCTTCGGACTCGACCCGAAACATCACCTATTCCTTTTCCCCAGAGATGCTGCCAATCCCACTGAGTTACTCCAGCATTTTGTGTCTATCTTTGGTTTAAACCAGCATCTGCAGTTCCTTCCTACCCGTTCCCAGGTTATCCTCACTTTGTTTCTGACTTTAGGCACAACCTTGGACTTCCTGGATTTAACAGCCTATAATTTCCATGGCCTTCCATTGCTTTCTGAATTTTGTTTCTAATGTCCCTCCGGATCCCTCGAAACTCTCCCGGGATTTCTGCAGGAATAACATCATGGACCCCCGGGCAAGGAGATTAGTGCAGTTAGTAGTGCCCCAGTGACCCAGTTATATCCTGACCTCGGGTACTGTCTGTGTGGAGTTTACACGTTCTCCCTGTGACCGCGTGGGTTTCCATCGCGAGCTCTAGTCCTCCCACAACTGAAAAACATGCGGGTTGGTGGGTTAATTGGATGTGTAAATTGCCCATAATGTGTCAGTGAGGGGTAGAATCTGTGAGAAATTAAAGGGAATATGGGGAGATTAATATAGGAAGGAACTGCAGATGCTGATTTAAACCGAAGATAGACACAAAATGCTGGAGTAACTCAGTGGGACAGACAGCATCTCTGGAGAGAAGGAATGGGTGACGTTTTGGTTTGAGATTCTGAAGAAGGGTCTCGAGCCGAAACGTCGCCCATTCCTTCTCTCCAGAGATGCTGCCTGTCCCACTGAGTTACTGCAGCATTTTGTGTCTATTTTAGGATATTAATGTAACTGGGTAATTGGAACGGACTCATTGGCTGAAGGGCATGTTTCCGTGCTCTATAACCTGATGAGAGACGAGAAGACTTTTTTTTTTCAGAGCTCCTTGTTAAGAACTAAAATACCTGTTAACTCCCTTAATTTTTTTTTTATAGGATTGGGAAAATAATTTGCAGGTCTGTAACTAGAGTAACCTGTTTCTCTCTCCACAGATGCTGCCTGACCCATTGTGTATCTCCAGCATTGGTTGTTCTTTTCATTTGTAGTACAGCGAAGAAAAAACGGAGGAAGTTTGGAGAAATGCCCATCCCTTAAAAACAGCCAGAGGTAGAAGGTGGGATGAGCAGATTGCTTGCTCTACACAATATTGATTCTATGATGCATTGAGGGGAGGAGCAGTGATTGCCAAGTGGATGGATGATTTTCCCTATATCTCGGTACCATACTGATTCTATAAGTTCAACAGCAGGAGTGTGGGCAATACTTCCAAAGGGCATTCAAAAACTTGAAGGAATTAGAACCAGGCGCTGAAGATGTAAGGATTAATATGGATATGCGCATGGTTGGCAGGGGTGTGTTGGGCCAAAGGGTCTGATTCTGTGCTGTAAATCTTTGACTCGCAGTGGTAAAGCACCAGCTGTGGGAAAGAAGGACTGGAAAAGATGCAGGTGCTACCAAGAGAACCGTGTTGTGTGCTCTGAGCAGCAAACTCAGGAAAGAGCCTTGGTACCGAGATATAGTGAGAATCTCCATCCATTTCCACAATCACCCCTCCTCACCTCAAATCACCTACACTTGCCAGCTCCTGCCCCACCCTTTCCCTTCTCCTCTTTACCAGCATTCTCCCCTCAACTCCATCGGTCTGAAGAAGGGTCCATTTCCCTCCACAGATGCGGCTGGAGCTGGTGACTCCTCTTTATTTTTTGTATGCAGTGAAAATCTTTGAGACACAAGAGAGTCCAGATGCTGGAATCTTCAGCAAAAAAAACTTTGTTTAGCCAATGTTATGTATTGCTCACTGAAAAATATTAATTTTGCATGCTGGCTAGGTAGATCAGTTCAGTTTAGTTTATTGTTACGTGTACCGAGGTACAATGAAAAGTTTTGTTGCGTGCTAACCAGTCAGCGGAAAGACCATACATGATTACAATCGATCCATTTGCAGTGTGTAGATACATGATAAAGGAATAACGTTTAGTGCAAGATAAAGCCAGCAAAGTCCGATCAAGGATAGTCCGTGGGTTATCAAAGAGGTAGATAGTAGTTCAGCACTGCTATCTGGTTGTGGTTGGATGTGGTAAATCAAATCATACCTGTGTACAGTCTAACCACACACAGGTTATGCAAACAGAAAAAATGAAAGAGAATCCAGAATCCCCTCAGCTAACAATGAACCATTCTCCATTCTCCTCGACCATTGTCCCCTTTGATCTGTTGTTTTCACAACTTACGCTTCCATATGTCCTTGTCTCCCTCTCTCCTGTCTCTAATCTGAAGAGGGGTCCCGACCGAAAACGGCACCCATTCTTTCTCTCCAGAGATGCTGCCTGCCCCGTGAGTTACTCCAGCATGTTGTGTCTGCCTTTGGTGTAAACCAGCACCTGCAGTTCCTTGCTTCCTCCCTGTTCCAGTTGCAGGGAGAGTGCTGCAGGTGAGGGGAGCAGGTGACTGATGTGGGGAAGCAGGAGAGGCGACAGGGGACTAATCCCTCAGCTGATGGACTAATGTCAGAGCAATAACAATATGAAATGCAAACAATGTGAGAGGGGATTGGAGGTCACCACAGGCAGTGATTATTCAGAGCTGCACTACATCCACTGCTAGAGTTATGAAACCATGGACTGATGGCAGTGTCATGAGTTTGTTTACAGATCAGATTGGCATGAAATCCCTCATGGCCGCCTGTGTTTTTCTCAGCAGCCTGTGGGCTTGTCTCTGAGCATTTCTGCCTGCATGTCAGAGTGGAGGCTGTGCGTGGGCTCAGGCAGGAAGGCGGAAGTGGGGCACTTCGACCGATGATGTTGCTCTGGGCTTGCCACAGGGTGGAACAGAACCCATGACTGTGGAGCGGAGGGAAGGATGCTGGTGTGGCTACACTCCTGGCTGCCCTTTGCACCACAGCATATCTTGACAGCCACCACAAGTGTAGGAAAGGTAACTCAAACTTTGAGCTCCCTTTGGCGTGAGTCTTGACTCCCTCCAGCGGCAAGTAGGCTGAGTGACTTAATGAGGTCCCCCGAGCACACTGGCCTTGTTATTCAAAGCCGCATCTCCCACTGAGAAAGCAGCTTATCGTAAATAAACAAGTCTGTTCGCTGCGAGTTGCTTTCGGTGTCACAGTAATGGACCTGTCCCACTTAGGCAACTTTTTAGGTGACTACAGGAGACTATGTGGTCGCCACATGGTCACCACATGGTCGCCGGGGTGTCGCCTGTGTGGTCGTGAGTTGTCTCCTCAGTCGCCCAAAGAGTCGTAGCGTCTTTCTGGTTGCTGAAATTTTTTTCTTTTTTTGAATAATATTTTTATTGGAGGCAAATACATATCATATTGAAAACATTTCATGTATTTCATTTCTACATTACTAATATTATCAAACGTTATTCGTGTTGTCTCCAATAGTTTTTTTTTTATATAGATAGAAAGTAAGAAAGTAGCAGAATGAAAGAAAAGAAAAAAAAGACATAGGAAAAAAAAGAGATAATAAAGAAGAATGGAATAACTTACTAAAAATACATCATTAGAGATATATTCGTACATTTCAAAGTATAACTTTTCCTCTAATCCTTGGCTCGAGTTTTAGTCAGGTTCTCGTGTCGAACCAGTCTGACCCTTCAGATAATCAATAAATGGAGACCATGTTCTGATAAATAATTCTTGTTTGTCCATTAGGACAAGTCTAATGCTTTCCAAATGTAAGGTCTCCGACATTTCTAAGATCCACATTTTAATTGTGGGGGTTATAGGACCTTTCCAAAATTTTAGTAATAATTTTTTTCCAGTTATTAGACTATAATCAATAAAATTTCTTTGAGTTGTTGTAAATGTTTGCTTTTGTTCTAATATTCCTAGTATTATTAATTTTGAATCAGGATCCAATTGAGTGTTGACAACTATAGATAATATTCTAAAAATATTTGCCCAGAATTTTTTAATTTTTATACAATTCGCAAATGTATGAGTTAAGTTAGCATCTAAATGTTGACATTTATCACAAATAGGGGAGATATGTGGGAAGATTCTATTTAGTTTTGTTTTAGAATAATGTAATCTATGTAGTACTTTGAATTGTATTAGAGAGTGTCTGGCATTTAATGAACATTGATGTATGTGTTGTAAACTTTCTTCCCAAGTATCTTTCGTTATTGTTTGATTTAGTTCCTTTTCCCATGTTTGCCTATATAAGTCCGTCGATGGTATCTCACTATCTAATAAAGTATTATATATGTGAGATATTAATTTTTCTGTATTAGGATGTTTATTCAAACAGTCATCAAGGATTTCTGAATCTCTAGTTCTAAAGTTTTGAGTATTTGCTTTAACATAATCTCTAAGTTGTAGATATCTGAAAAAATCATTTAAGTGGAGTCCATAAGTGTTGTAGCTCCTGAAATGAAAGAAATGTGCTTTTCTTATAAAGTTGTCCCATCATTTTAATTCCATAATTTTTCCATTGTATGAAACCTTTATCCAACCAAGAAGGTTTAAATAAAGGGTTATTCACAATGGGAAGAAAAAGTGATAAATTATCCAATTTTTATGTCTTTTTTAATTGTTTCCAAATTCGCATACCACTGTATATTATAGGATTTTCCCTATAAATTTTTTTATTCATTTTCGAAGTAGCAAATAGTATCGAGCCAATTTCAAAGGGTAAACAATCTTCCTTTTCCATTTTTAACCAATCCGGTTGTTGATCTATTTCTTCCAACCAAAAATTCATATTTTTAATGTTAACTGCCCAAAAATAAAACAAAAAATTTGGTAAAACTAAACCTCCATTTATTTTTGATTTACACAGATGTTTTTTGCTTATCCTATGATTCTTATAATCCCAGATAAAATCAGTGATAATGGAATCCAACTTTTTGAAGAAATGTTTTGGCAAATATATCGGAATTGTTTGAAAAAGGTATAATATTTGCGGTAAAAAAATCATTTTTATGGCATTAGTTTTACTAACCATTGAAATAGGAAGTGTTTTCCAGTACTGAATATTCTTATGTAGTTTATTCAGTAAAGGGGGAAAATTTAATTTAAATAATGATGCAAATGTCTTAGTGACATAAATTCCTAGATATTTAAATTTTTCATTTACTATTTTAAACGGGAATTGTTGTAGTATATGTGTATTATGTTCCCTTATTGGCATAATTTCACTTTTATTCCAATTAATTCTGTATCCAGAGAGTAAACCAAATTGAGTTATTAAATTTAATAAATTTGGAATACTAATTTCTGGTTTTGTGATGTAAATTAATACATCATCTGCGTATAGAGAAATTTTATTCATTGTGTCTTTAGTGTTATACCCGTATATTTCCGGGTGGGTCCTAACTCTTTCAGCAAGTGGCTCAATAGCAAGTGCAAATAATAACGGAGATAACGGGCATCCTTGTCTACAACCTCTAGATAAATTAAATTTAGATGATAGCCTTTGATTTGTTAATATTCTAGCTGTTGGGTTAGTATATAAAAGTTTTACCCATGTACAGAATTTCTCACCCAATTGCAATTTTTCCATCACCGAAAATAAATAGGGCCATTCAACCTGATCAAATGCTTTCTCAGCATCAAGTGAGATTATTGCTAGGTCTTCGTTAGTGATTCTCTTTGAATATATTATATTAAATAATCGTCTCAAATTAAAATATGAATACCGTTTCTGAATAAAGCCTGTTTGGTCAGGGTGTATTAATTTATTCATCACTGTACTAGAACTTTAGTGCTCGAATTTTAGTTAATATTTTCTGATCTGTATTTAAAAGAGCAATTGCTCTGTATGATCCTGGATCTTCGGGATCCTTATCAGCCTTTGGTATAAGTGTTATTATAGATTTGTTTAAAGTATCTGGCAATTTCTGTTGAATATAAGTATACTCATACAGTGTTTGTAAACGTGGGGAGACCAACTCGTAATTTTTTTAATAAAATTCAGAACCTAAACCATCTGGGCCTGCTGCTTTACCATTTTTTAAAGATCTAATAGACTCTTCAATATCTTTTACCGTGATTTCAGCTTCTAGTAATTCTCTGTCTTTTGAGTCTAAACCTTTTAGATTGCATTTTTGTAAGAATTCTACTATTCCTTCCGGCTGTTCTATAGTTTTAGTTGAATAAAGATTTTGATAATATTGGAGAAATCTCTCATTTATATCCTTGGGCAGTATTAGTAATTCTCCCGTATCTGATCTAATTTTGTGGATTGTTTTTTCCCCCTCCAGTTTTCGAAGCTGACGTGCTAATAGTTTTTGTGGTTTGTCTCCGAATTAAAAATGTAATTGTTTAGTGTGCTGGTAGAGTTTTATTACTTGTTCTGAGTACATTTTATTTAATTTATATTTCAATACAGCAATTTTATTATGTTTTATCATAGATGGCATTGCCGCATTTTCTATATCTAGTTGCTTTATTTCCCTTTCCAGTGTGTGTTGTTTAATCCGGTTCTCTTTATTATAAAATGCTTGGGAGGAAATTAATGCACCTCGTACAAACGCTTTAAATGTTTCCAAAATAAGAGAGGCAGATGTTCCAGGGGTATCATTAGTCTAAAAAATTGTATGAATCTGTTTAGTAAGATATTCCTGACATGATCTTTCGTTTAAAATTTGGGGGTTAAGTCTCCAATATGTTTGTTTCTCGGCCATTCCATTTAATTTAATCATAAATGTTAAAGGTGCATGGTCTGAGATTATAATATTATGATATTTCGAATTGTAAGTAAATGGGATGAGCATAGAGTCTACTAAAAAATAGTCTATTCTTGAGTAGGTTTTATGTACCGGAGAATAAAATGAATATTCCCGTCCGGTTGGATTTTCGATTCTCCAGACATCCTTAATATTAGTGGAATTAATGAATGAGTTTAAAAATTCACTTGATTGAGATGTAACTTTTTTTTGCCTTGATGATCTATCTAAATAAGGGTCTAGTGTACAATTTAAATCTCCTCCAATTATTAATTTATATTGTGTAAATTCTGGGATTGCATTAAATGTTTTCTTAAAAAACATTGGACTATCAAAATTAGGTCCATAAACATTAAGAAGAATCACTTTTTTTGCGTTTAACTCTCCAACTAATACAATATATCTACCGTCAATATCCGCTATAGTTGATGTATGTTTGAAAGGTATCCCTTTACGGATTAATATTACAACTCCTCTGGATTTGTGTGAAAAAGAGGAATGATACGTTTCAGCAATCCATTTAGCTTTTAGTCTATGTTGTGATTCCTTTTTAAGGTGGGTTTCTTGAAGGAATATTATATCTGTCTTAAGTGAATTTAAATGTGCTAAAACTTTACCTCTCTTAATTGGTTCATTAATTCCCTTAACATTCCAACTACAAAAAGTTATTCCTTCACCCCCTCTTGTCATATTACCGTCTTGCATATTATTTCTAGGGTGGTCTGTGGAAGAGCAGAAGGTACAACACACAAAACCTGACCTTACCCCCGAACATCAGATAGATGAATTTTAAATCTCGTACATCGCTCTTCCGAGTATATCTCCTTAAATTAAACTTATGATTCCATTCAAACTTTAAATTATAATAATATTTAAAGGGAGAGAATATAATAGATTAGTGAAGCGTGAAAGAAAGAAAACTACATCTACAGTTAGTGTATTTAGTGTTAGCCACACTAGCGTGGCTAGCATTCTAAAGACTTCCGTAGCCTTTGTAAAAAAAAAATCCTAGCTCCGTGCTTTCCAAAAATAGAAATTCTTTTTAACAATAACATAATTTCTTGGGGAGTAACAAAACATTTATAAACCAAAAAATTTCATAATTCATTAATAAGAAATTATTATTCTCTGAATACCGTATTAATATCGTTTTAAAATATATATTTTAATTTTTATTCGAAAAATAAGGAGGAAAAACGTCAACCCTTATTAATAAATGGGCTAAATTAACTTACATAATCATATATATTCCTAAGGTCGTATTTTAACTATTTCTACGTTAACCAAATACTGTTAGTTATTAATCATTGTTAGTAGTCCTTCGTAATAATAAATGTTTATAAATGGTATAAATGTTAATAATAATAGTGATATTTAATAATTATTAGTAGTTAACTATAATATTAAAATGTAAATATAATAATTAGTAGTAATAATTGGTAACAATTAACAATAACTAGGGTATTATTGTTCTATATTATTTACTAGAGAAAAAAAAAAGTGGAAAAAATGAAAAAGAAATGTTTTCTCCACTGTCCATATCAATTTTCAATAGTCCTTATTATAACACTTTAAAGTTCTTTAAAGTTCCTTTTAGACCTGGATGAGGTCTCGCTGTTCAAGGACACCTGGGGTGTGATGTACATTGTTCAGTCTCTTGTCACGTTCCCAATATTTTTGGCGAATTCAAATGCTTTTTCATGGTCTGTGAAGAGTTGCTCCGTCCCATTGTAGGTGACTCTTAGTGTTGCGGGATAAATCAAGCCATATTTCAGATCAGGTATGTTCCTCAGTATTCTTTTTGTCTCAGTAAACAGCGCTCTCTTCTTGAAGACCTCCGCTGGATAGTCTCGGTAGATGCTGATCCTCTCTCCTTCAAAAGTGAGCTCTCTGTTACGGACAATTTTCTTCATCATATCATCCAATTCGTGATCGTATTGTACCTTTACTATAAGTTGTCTTGGGTGAGCATCATCTCGTGGACGACGCCCCTGGACTCTATGTGCTCGACCTAGTAAAGGCTTTTGATCCAATTTTAAGGCTTTTTGTAATAAATCTGCCGCAAAATCCCAAGGGTCACGACCCTTCTCTCTTCCTTCTTTGACACCTACAATTCTTAAGTTCTGACGTCTTTGACGCCCCTCCAGGTCAGTACACTTTTCATTTAGCTTGCTCACCATTTCGGAGAGGCGTTGATTCTCGGTAAGGAGTCGTTTTGTATTTTCCGCACTTGTCGCAGCACATTTCTCTAGCTCAGTTATTGCTGCAGTTTGTTGATCCAATATCTGATTGATGGGGTCCAACTTATCATTAAGGCTCGATTCCATCGAATTGATCTTAACGTTCACCTCTTCCATCTGATCATTGAGACTTTCTTCCATAGACTGCTTCCAATCATCCAGTATGCCATGGACCGTGTTAATGATTTCTTCTTTAAATTCTTCCTTAAAAGAGTTGAATTCCTCTTTAAAATTCAATCTTTCCTCAAAAGCTCTCAGCTGCACTTGTATATTTTAAATTTCTAGGGAGAGAAAATTTCGAAGTTCTTCCATTTCCGATTTTTTTTGCCTTGGCTTCTTCGATATGTCTTCTTGGGACATCGTTGTACCTGAGGCCGAGGCCTCAGTTGGGCCTACCTCTTCCGCTGGTTGTCTGGTCTTACCGACCCTTTTAATCTTGGGGGGGGGTGTATGTTGCATCGACATACGGGTAAAGTCGCGCGCCTGATGACGTCACTCGTTGCAGGCAGCCGTTTAAGTCGCAATCGCCACAGGTAAGTCCCGATTTTTCTCCCGTTTTAAAATTTGCAGCACGGAGCTAGCTGACGCTGGGCTTTATGCCTCCATAGCGCAACCGGAAGTTGCTGAACATTTTTCAACATGTTGAAAAATTTTCGTCGACAGTGGCGACCTTGGGTTTGACGGCAAATGAACGTAGCTTGATGTAGGTGCTGTCGTAGGTTGTCGCCAGGTTAACGTAGGCAGTTGCCAGGATGTCGTAGGGTGTCGACAGGATGTCATAGGTTATTGCCAGGTGACGTAGGTTGTCGCTGGTGCTAACTTCGGTGAATTCCATTGTCATATTCGCCTGCAGTCGCCTAAAAAATCGCCTAAGTGGGACAGGCCCTTTAGTCCAGTCGCCGTTTATTCGGCAACCTGCTATGAGTATGACAGTCGCCAGCAGTCGCCGAAAAAAATCGCCTAGCGGGACAGGCCCATAAGGAGCGTTCTGGCGGTCGTGTGTACGAGGATTCGTGAGGGAGCACCAGGGACCACATGTATAAACCTCTTTAGCAACAGGAGAATTCCTGGCTCCTTCGACTAGAGTTGATTTTGGTCAGGAACTTAACTGTTTTAGTTAGTCTGTGTCTGAGGAAGGGTCTCAACCCGAAACATCACCCACTCCTTCTGCCCAGAGATGCTGTTTCTCCCGCTGAGTTACTCCAGCATTTTGTGTTTATCAACTGTTTAAGTAGTGTTTATTCAAGTGTGTATTTATCATCTACACTGGGTATGGACTGGAACCATGAATGTTTTACTTGCGGCTGTTTAGATGCAACAAGTAAATATGCAAATTATTTAGAAAACAAAAATGAGCCATTTATGTTTCAGTTATTCTAAGTAAATCTGACCATGGCAGTGGAGAAGAAACCATAGTAGTGAAATGTCCGCAATAATTCAGTGCTGGGGTAGGGTTGTACAATGGGGCCGAAGCGGTAGAATTTCTGCCTCACAGCGCCAGAGACCCATGTTCAATCCTGACTACGGGTGCTGTCTGTACGGAGTTTGTACACTCTCCCCTTGACCAGCGTGGGTTTTCTCCGGGAGCTCCGGATTCCTCCCACACTCCAAAGACGTACCGTCTTGTATGTTAATTGGCTTGGAATAACTGTAAAATCGTCCCTAGTGTGTGTCGGGTGGTGTTAATGTGCGCGGATGGCTGGTCGGTGCGGACTCGGTGGGCCGAAGGGCTTGTTTCCGTGCTGTATCTAAAGTAAAGGTATTGTTGAATCTGGAGGGAATGATTCTCAGACTCCTCTTTTACCTTCTTCCCAATGATAGCAGAGTGCGTGGCCAGGGGGGATGTGTTATTCCCCTCTCTGCTGGCCAGTTCTCTCTCTTCACTACTGTTGAGTGTATGGAGTAATCAATTGGTATCAGTACGCCACCAGAGCTGTGGTATGAGCCCAACAAGGTCTGCCCACCTGATGCTGTCAAACTCCTCTCTACAGGAATTTCTCTAGTCACTGGTCACTGAATCTACTCTGGTCATTATCTCAGTGGCCATCAGATTGTAGTAACCATGGACTGAGTTCCCTTTGCTGCCTCCTGCCCATTGTCCTAATGCCACCTCCTGAGCTCCCTGCTACACTCTGCACCCAATGGAAGATTCCAGACGGAGGAGGCTGGTGCGTTCGAGATCGCAGGGGGTAGCAGCTGAGATACTGGCATCACAAAGTGTTGGATGAGCTGGCCCCAGTGTTTACAGAGACATCCATGGGAGAGGGAAGCTGGTGCACCAGCCTGGGGTGAGGGTGTGGTGGGTGGGTCATAAGGGTCATAGCGTCATAAGTAATAGGAGCAGAATTAGACCATTTGGCCCATCAAGTCTACTCCGCCATTCAGTCATGGCTGATCTATCACTCCCTCCTAACCCCATTCTCCTGCCTTCTCTCCATTACCCCTGACACCCGTACTAATCAACAATCTATCTATCTCTGCACTAAAAATATCCATTGACTTGGCCTCCACAGCCTTCTGTGGCAATGAATTCCACAGATTTATCAACCTATGAGTAAAGAATTCCTCCTCATCTCCTTCCTAAAGGAACGTCCTTTAATTCTGAGGCTATGACCTCTGCACTTTACATCTGCTTGTACTTGACAGGGATCTGCTTCTACCACTCTCCGACAGTGTACTCCGAGGACTGGGTGAAAAATATCCCCCTCACATCCCCCTCATCCAGAATCTATGTCTCCTAGTTTTATCTATCTGGGATAGGGTGAAAGCTTCCCCTATCTGTACCTCACACTGTTTTAGATACTCCAAATCCTGTCCCCTCTCAACCTCCTCTACTCCTGGAAGAACCAGTTAAGCCTCTCCTGTCTCCCCTCATAACTGAAACACTCCATAGAACATAGAACAGGTCAGCCTAGAACAGCCTCATCAGCACACAATGTCTGCACTCAACACAATGCCAAATTAAACTAACTCCTCTGTCTGCATGTGATGCATTTCCCTCCATTCCCTGCATATCCATTTGCCTTTCCAAGGGCTTAAATGGCACTTTTATCTGCTTCCACCATCAGCCCCTGGCTGGCAGCACGTTCCAGGCAACCCCCACTCTGTGCAAAAAACAAATTCCTCCAGAATTTTCCTTTTCGACTTTGCCTCTCTCATGTTAGACTTTTGTCCTTTAGTCTAGACCCTCCCCTTTCAATGCCCTGGCGAATCTCCCCTGCATCCACTCAAGTGTGAATGTGGTGAGCAGAACTGTATGTGGTGCCTCAGCTGAGTTTCACCATCACTGTCTATATGTGCCGCTGTAAAGGCACAGACCACATGCAGACTTCCATTCGCAGGGGTGCACTGGTCTTCTCCACACCTCTCTGGACCCTCCGATTGACTACATCCTCTTGCTTGGTTACATCCCCAGCCTGCACTTCCTCACAGGGAGGGGGAGGAGGGAGGAGGAAGGAGGGAAGAGGGAAGAGGCTGTTCCCCTGCTGCAGGTTTGAGGAAGACTGAGCCACTGGGACAAACCCGAGACCACCAGCGCCACCATGTGGTCAAGACTGGACTGCCGGGAAGAAGCCCAACACGGCCATTGCCTCTACTGAGGCTAAGATTGAGTGATTGGGGCAAGCCTGTGATTCCAGTGCCTCTTCGTGCTCAGACAACAAGGAACTGGACACACACACACACACACACACACGCACGCACGCACGCACACACACACACACACACACACACACACACACACGCACACACACACACACACACACACACACACGCACACACGCACGCACACACACACACACACACACACACGTAAAGACTGAGCCGTCAGGATAATCCAGAGACCGCCAGCTGAGATCACCAGGATTAACCTGAGACTTCCAGCAACTCTGCTTGAGGCAAGGGTGGACTGCAGGGAGAAGCCTGGGATTGCTTGTATAGTGTTAAAAGTAATCTCAGGCTTCTCTCTGCAGTTCTCTTTATTTATTTTTCTTTCATTCTCATTCTTTCTTTCTTTTATTTCATAGTTAGGTGGCCAAAGCATCGCATAAGTGATCAATGACCTCTTGATGGTGCGCCAGTTAAATGAACATGGATGATATTGGTCTCTCTCTAGTCAACTCCAACATGCACCTTGCATGCCTGTCACAGTGCAAACTAGTCCCAGTATTCCAGCAATCTCCCACCACCCGTCACAGAGCCATAGAGCCATACAGCACGGAATTAGGCACTTCGGCCCAACTTGACTATGCTGCAGAAATTCCATCTAGGTGAGTCCCATTTGCCTGCATTTGGCCTCAATCCCTCTAAACCTTTCCTATCCATGTACCTGTCTACATGTCGTTCAATATCTCCTACCTCTCCCATGCTTGTTGTGGTCCTGATGACTCCAGCTTTCCCATACTATATATAGCCCGTTGTACAGTCCTCTCTCTGCCCCATTTGTGCCCTTCATTGTTACTCTCCTGTTGCCTTGACCGAACCACAGTTTGGATGATTCCCTCCCCTCTTCCTCCCTGTGTGTAACCACACCACTGTTCTCTCTGTTCTGAGGAGCTCTGGTAGCCACTATCCAGGGAACTGCTCAGCAGTGAGTCTCGCCATTCTTCACGGGATTTCTGTTTGTAAAGAGCCAAAGGTGAAGGAGAAGATATTGGGCAAAAAACACACTGTGGGAGAACTGTGGAACACCCAGCAGGTCAGGCAGAATCCGCAGAGAGAGAAACAGTTAATGTTCCAAGTTGATGTGCCCTAGTTGTAACTAATGAATCTGTACAGGGGAACCTGAACACCCCATACATACTATGTAACTCAAGAGTCAAGAGCGTTTTATTGTCATATGTCCCAGATTCTTTCTTGCAGCAGCGCAACAGAATATGTAAACATAGTACACTGTAAACAATATAATAGATGAGAAAAAATGAGTGTGTACACACACACACACACACACACACACACACACACACACACACACACACACACACACACACACACACACACACACACACACACACACACACATATATATGTGTGTGTGTGTGAGTGTGTGTGTGTGTGTGTGTGTGTGTGTGTGTGTGTGTGTGTGTGTGTGTGTGTGTGTGTGTGTGTGTGCGTGTGTGTGTACACATAAAAAACAAACAACAATAATCATGCAATAATAACAATAATAGTCTATGTAGCCCAGAGCTTAATCAAGGATGTATTGTTTAACAGCCCGGTGGCTGTAGGGATAACATCATTACATTCAAATGCCCAGCATACATATATACGTCAGTTACTACAGCTGGCATAACTAGTTCTCTTTCTCTCCACTTTCAGAAATTGTTCTGTCTAATCAGCCTTGTGTGTTTTATTCATTGGAGATATAGTTACCATCTTGAGTAAATTTTATTTTGTAACTTATGGAAGGAACTGATTTATGTAAAACGTAACCCGGTCAGTAACCAGTACTGGCTGGAATTGGCCTGAAGGAGGGTCCAGATCAGAAAGGTTGTCTGTCTATTCCAGTGATGCTGCCTGACCCGCTGAGTTTCTTCACCCATTTGTTTTCAATGTAAGATTCCAGCATCTGCAATGCCTTGCATCTCCAGCCTGTTGTTTCTGCAAATGCGAAGAGTAGCCAGCAGGTGGCGCACTGTTCCCTTGTGTTGGAGAAGGGAGGTATTTTAGGATGGAGACACAAGGAACTGCAGATGCAGGAATCTTGAGCAAAATGACAAAATACTGGAGTAAGCGGGTCAAGCAGAATCTCTGGACAGCATGGGTAGGTGACATTTCGGGTCGGGACCCAACTTCAGACTGATTGCGATGGGAGGGGGAGAAGAAAGCTGGAGGAGAGTAATCTGAAGAAGGGTCTCGACCCTAAACATCACCGATTTTGTGTCGAACTTGTCATAGCAGTGGAAAATAAGGGGAGGGATTCCACGCCAGTTGCCAGTGGCGAGGGTGGGGGATACATTTGTGTAATTTGTATAAACAGTATTAAATGTATGTGCGTCTCTGAGAAATGGTGCATGGAGTTTTGTAAGGATCATGTATTGGATATATTTATTTCTCAAATAAAGTATATTTTGAAATTTAAAAAAAAAAAAATTCAGAGAATAGCTAAAAGCACAAAGTGCTGGAGTAACTCTGGGTCAGGCAGCATCTCTGGAGAACATGGACTGAGTGGGGCAGGAGCAGGCAGAATCAATGGGTCTGCCAGGGAGGGCAGTTGTGTTTGTGGATTTTGGGGAGATGGTAAAAGCCGTGCCGGGCTGGGCAATGATAAGGTTGGAGGTTGTGGAGGTCAGACAGCTGGAAGTGATAAATTCAGCATGTAGAACAAGTAATGTCACCGTCATAATATCAGAGGCAGCAGATGTGCTTCCTTCTTGCTGTCTGTCCCGCAGAGTTACTCCAGCTTTTTGTGTCTATCTTTGGTGTAAACCAGCATCTGCAGTTCCTCCATACACATGCTTCCTTATTCCACAGATGACCACAGGATATCTGCAGCTCTTCCTGTCCACCAGGTGTCACTGTCCCCTCAGGGGTAAACGCTCCTCGTGGCAACCTGCGTTCCGTGCCTCTGTGGCCCTCAGTGGTGTGGGGAAAATCAATACAAGAACGGGGTGAGTGTGTGGGCCGCCTTGCCCTACCCATCCCTGCATCCATCAACAACCGGCGGCACGGTGGCGTAACGGTAGAGTTGCTGCCTTACAGCATCAGAGACCCAGGTTTGATCCGACTATGGGTGCTGTCTGTACGGAGTTTGTACGTTCTCCCCGTGACCTGCGTGGATTTTCTCCGAGATCTTCGGTTTCCTCCCACACTCCAAAGACGTACAGGTTTGTAGGTTAATTGGCTTAGTGTAGGTTATATGGCTTATTGTCCCTGCTGTGTGCAGGACAGTGTTAATGTATGGGGATCGCTGGTTGGTGTGGACTCGATGGGCCGAAGGGCCTGTTTCCGCGCTGTATCTCTAAACCAAACTAAAAACAACCCCTTTCTTCATTTTCCCATTTCTAGACGATTTTTTATCTCAAACGTTGACTCTGTTTCTCACTCCAGTTGCTGAGTTTTCCCAGCATCTCTCCGGGTTTTACTCTCTACATGTGGTTCCTGGCAGAAATTTAATGTAAGTTGTTATTGTTACGTTAAGTTGTTATTGGCACGGGAGTGATGCCCAAGAGTCTTGCTGCCTCTACATTCCTGCATGTAGAGGCATTCCTTTCGGACACCACAGTATAAGAACGTTCAAGAAACATTTTGACAAGTACATGAATAGGATAGGTTTAGAGGGATATGGGGACATGTGTAGCTGGGACATGTTGGCCGGTGTGGACAAGTTGGGCCGAAGGGCCTGTTTCCACACAGTATCACTCTATGACTCCATGACTCTAAGAAGGTTGAGGCTCTAGTGCAATCACAAGGGTTCCAATATTTACATCAGACATAGAACAAGGCCTCAACCCATCGAGTTTGTGCTGACCTACAGAGCAGCCCCCTGCAATTTCCCCTGTAACCAATTCTCCACATATTCCCAACAATTTTACCCCTCACCCACACACCAGGGGCAATTTACAGAGGCCAACTAACCCACTGACCCGCAAGTCTTTGGGATGCAGAAGTAAACCGGAGCACCCGGACATCATTGAAACTAACCGAATAGTGAAAGGCCTGGATAGAGTGGATGTGGAGAGGACATTTCCGGCAATGGATGTTTTAAGGCAGAGATGAACAGATTCTTGATTAGTACGGGTGTCAGGGGTTATGAGGAGAAGGCAGGAGAATGTGGTTGCGAGAGAGGGATAGATCAGCCATAATTGAATGGCGGAGTAGACTTGATGGGTCAAATGGCCTAATTCTGCTCCTAGAACGTATTAACTGATGAACTTATGATAACTTACCGCGAGGAGCGCCGCATGATTGGCAGCCCCGCCAACAGTCTGTCTGTTTTTCGTCTATTTTTAATTTTTAGTGTGTGTTGAAAGTCTGTGTAAATGTTCTCCGGTTTGTTTATGTGGGGGAGGGGTGAAACTTTTTCCAGTTTCTTACCTTGCCAGAGATGCGATTAGTTTCCGGGTCGCATCTCCGGTCGCTCTGCGGCCTACCATCGATGGAGTTGGAGGCCTCCTCGGACTGACCTTGAGCCCCACCGCGCGGTGTGGACTTAACATCGGAGTCGATCCCTTGCCTGGAATCGCTCCAATCGTGGCCCGCGAACTTTACCAGCGTGAGCTCGCAGTCTCGGGAGAGGCTAGTCGGGAGCTCCAACGTTGCAGAAGGTTCGACCAGCCCTGACCCGGCGTCCGATCGCCAGCGCGGGGGAGCTTACATCCCCCTGATGCAGGAGCTGATCGCTTCGACGCAGAGGGCCAAAACGCCGCCGGCTACGGGAATCAGGATCATCCCGTCAACGGAGGGCTCGAGGCACCCGACCACGGGAGAACAAAGGGAAGAGATTTGAACTTTTCTTCGCCTTCCATCACAGTGAGGAATGTGGAGGTCATTGTGGTGGATGTTCATGTTAAAATGTGTTTTGTGTGTTCCGTTGCTTTTTATTTGTATGACTGACTTGGCAAATGAAATTCCTCGGATATGGTGCAAAACATACATGGATAATAAAGTATTGTTGTGATTGTGATTGTGATCCATACAAGTACCTGGAGAACTTGCAGACAGCACCCAAGGTCGGGATCGAACCTATGAGGCAGTGTCTCTACCCTTGCACTGTGGTGGAGATGCCTTTTGTTAGCTTGTTTGTCAGCATGCCCACACACTTCAGTTCAGTCCAGTTTAGTTTATTGTCACGTGTACAGAGGTACACCATTGGACATTCCGGTGGGAGTTTCATGGACCAGGCAGCGTAGCTGGATCTTAAATGACTCATAATATCTGCTTATGGCTATTATCCATCACACATTGTCATCTGCCTTGTAGGTCAAACTGTGCTCAAATGTCAACTTCACTGAATGTTCCAGCCATAGTATCAGCTGAACATTCCATCAAGTGTTAGCATTGTCTCACTAGGTACGAGCACATCAGGCTAGTTTTCATAGCTGGTAATGAGCCATTGGCAATGGAAGTGTATGTCTAAATCTGGAGGCTGCCTCTGAGGTTAACTGAGTTTTGTTTCCATCATCTGCAATAATCATGTGGAAAGTTTATTGAATCCAATAAACTTGTTTATTGAATTCCAAGAATCCATCAGATCATTGAATCCAACAGAAAAAATGAAGAAGTCCAATGAAGTAACAAGCAAGTATTAGTTTATTATTGTTATATGTACCAAGATACAATGAAAACCTTTGTTTTGTGTGCTATCCGGACAGATCATACTGTATATATCAACATGGGGTGCAAAAAAAGAAAATGCGTGCAGAACATAATTACGGCTATGGATGAAGAAAAAGTGCATGGGCTGCAATGCGGTAGATTGGAAGATTTAAGAAAACATCCCCAGCATTTTTCACATAATGGTGGGGGTATGGAACAAGCGGCCAGAGGAGGTAGTTGAGGCAGGGACTATCCCAATATTTAGGAAACGGCTAGACAGGTACATGGTTAGGACAGGTTTGGAGGAATATGGGCCAAGCATGGGCAGATGGGATTGGTGTAGCTGGGACATGTTGGGCGGTGTTGGCAAGTTGGGCCAAAGGGCTTGTTTCCACACTGTATCACTCTATGACTATGAATCTATAACACTATAAAATTTATGGGAGGTAAATTTAAGAGTCTAATAACATCAGGGAAGAAGCTGTTCTTGAATCTGGTGCGTTTAAGCTTCAGCAGCGTCTGGACCTGATGGTATACCTGGTCGCATTCTCAAAATCTGCACTGACCAACTGGCTGGAGTTTTGCGGACATCTTCAACCTCTCGTGACTGAGGTCTAAGGTTCTCACCCGCTTTAGAAGGTGACGTGCATCAATGACTATCGACCGGTGGCATCAATGACTTTCATCACAGATCACGGCTTCCCGAACCAACAATGGGCAAAACAGGGCACCACCCTGCCTGAGGTCATTTGTTACCAGCCCTGATGACTTGGTCTTTTCTCGCCTCCAATTCTTGGGCCTCACCCCACCCCCTACTTTCAGTCTGAAGAAGGGTACCGACCCGAAAGGGAAGCTGCCTGACCCGCTGAGTTACTCCAGCACTCTGTGTCTAATCACGTGATCTGAGAGGTTGCTTATGGTGCAAATCAACTCCTAGCTCAGCAAGGACACGGACCCACTTCAAGAGGGAGATTGATCATCTGACAATAGTACCAAAAAACCAACAACCTTTCCTCATCAACGGCACCTTCCAGAAAGAATCAACAACTTCACGTTCCTGGATGTGTATATTTCAGAAGATCTGGCCTGGACCTAGCACATTGATGCAATCATAAAGAAATCCCATCAACACCTCTACAAGATTGTGGAGATTCGGTATGTTAATGAACACTCTCGTGAACTTCTACAGGTGTACAGTAGAGAGCATATTGACTGGTTGCATCACGGCCTGGTTCGGCAACTTGAATGCCCAGGAGCGAAGAAGACTGCAAAAACTGGTAAACACTGCCCAGTCCATCACGGGTACTGACCTCCGCACCATCAAAGGGATTTATATGAGGCACTGTCTCAAAAAGGCAGCCAGCATCATCAAGGACCCACACTATAGTTTAGAGATACAGCTCGGAAACCGGCCCTTCGGCCCACTGGGTCCGCGCTGACCAGCGATCCCCACACTTTAACACCATACTACACCCACTAAGGACAATTTTTACATTTACCAAGCCAATTAACCTACAAACCTGTACATCTTTGGAGTGTGGGAGGAAACCGAAGATCTCGGAGAAAACCCACGCAGGTCACGGAGAGAACGTACCCTAGTCTACGGCGTTGCATTTACTGCAAGGCAGCAACTCTACCGCTGCGCCACTGTGACCACCCTGACATATGACAATTAAACACTCTTGACTTGGCTGGTGCGTATATGGACGTAACTGAGGCAAGTATAATAACAACATGTAAAAGACATTTGGACAGGTACATGAACAGGAAGTGTTTTGAGGGATATGGACCAAATGTGGGCAAATGGCATTGGATGGGGTATCTTGGTCATCATGAACAAGTTTGGCCGAAAGACATGTTTCTAAGCTAAATAATTCTATGACCTTCCCCACACTCTATAAGTGCCTCAAGACCTCTGAACAAACCTCTCTGCTCACTACCCATGATCTTGAAGCCATCCCTAACATGTCACCTAGATATGAGACAACATCACCAAATAGTGAGTTGTCAGGGGTTGTACCTGCTGAGGATCCTTTTAGTTTAGTTTAGAGATACAGCACGGAAACAGGCCTTTCGGCCCACCTAGTCTGCACCGACCAGCGATCCCCGCACATTAACACTAGCCTACACACACTCGGGACAATTTACATTTATACCAAGCCAATTAACCTACAAACCTGTACGTATTTGGAGTGTGGGAGGCAACCGAAGATCTCAGAGAAAACCCAGGTGGTCACGGGGTGAACGTACAAACTCCGTGCAGACAGCACCCGCGGTCAGGATCGAACGTGGATCTCTGGCGCTGTAAGCGCTGTAAGGCAGCAACTCTACCACTGCGCCACCATGACGCCCGACCCTGTTTACATTGTTAATGCCATGGTCCATCCTCTAGTTTTATTCACCTCAGATAAGTTTCCTGCAGTCCAGCCTATGTACAACCCTTAGAGTTTTAAATACCCAAAATCATTCCCGTCTTAACCTCCTCTGCTCCAGGGAGAACAGACGCAGCCTCTTCAGTCTCTAACCATAACTGAACACTCCATCCAAGGCAACATGCTGCTGGATCTCCTCTGCACCTTCTCCAGTACCTTCAACCGGAAAACAGTTGTGCACATACCTACACAAACCTCCGAATAAGCTCTAAACTACATAGACCTGGGGGCATTGGTTTTGTCATTTTGCACTAATATTGTTTGTTTTTAATGTGTGTGTGTTTGTGTGTATATGTGTGTCTACATATAGTTAGGTGTGTATATGTATATATACACACACTGAACTTTTTTTATCGTTTATTATACTGTTTACATATATTCTGTTGTGCTGCTGCGAGTAAGAATGTCATTGTTCTATCTGGGACACATGACAATAAAACACTCTTGACTTGACTCTGGGTCTCATTTCCTTCACCCATTGTGAAACATTGGATTTCAAGTTACTAGTGCGACAAACACCCTGGGTCAAACGAAACCCAATCCCATGCTTTTCTGGATTGAAGATAAAAGACTCCTGAACCAGTCACGGACACCTCTCATGTGGTTGTACTGATGTGGTTGTAATTTGCTGGCATAGCACAATGTGGCCTTCCTCATCAGAGCGATCATGTTGCTTCGCAGTCAAAAAATTGTAAGCAAATAATTTCAATGAAGATGTGTCGACAGTAAAACGAACTGAAGGCCCATTGTTGGATCACAACAGATTTTGCATCGAGTTCCCTGGGTGCCAGGGAGTAAATGAATCATCAGGGAAAGCCACAACTCTGAGAGGTGTCCAGGAAGCCAGGTCGCTGAGAGTTAAGGGCCTGTCCCACTTGGGCGTCATTTGCGCGTCACGCAGATGGCGGGCAAAGATTTTGTACATCCCAAAATCCTGTCTGGCTGTGGCAGCTTTGACAGTCCGGAGTCGCCTTCCAGAGGGAAGTGATTCAAAGACTTTGTGGCCAGGGTGAGAGGGGTCAGAGATGATCTTACCCACTCGCTTCCTGGCCCTTGCAGTGTACAGTTCGTCAATGGAGGGAAGGTTGCAGCCAATAACCTTCTCAGCTGATCGGACGATTCGCTGCAGCTACTCTTGTGAATTAAGTTGTCCATACAACGTGAGTCCCACCAGCGGAGTGGTGGGTGGTCTATGTTTGACCCATCCCCAATCTCTGGTCTTCAATGAACACCCTCCCTCCGTTGTCACCATGACTCACGTCATGTTGGTTCTGACGGAGGTCACTGACCTGAAACATTAGCTGTTTCTCTTCCAGATGCTGCCTGGCCTGCTGTGTTTGTATTTTCTGACCTGTATTTTCTGGTTGTATTTATATTTCCAGCATCTGCAGTTTTATTGATTTTCACATTTTTTCACAAAGAGGTCCAATGTTACGATCACCCTCGAAGATAGACACAAAATGCTGGAGTAACTCGGTGGGTCAGGCAGCATCTCCGGAGAGAAGGAATGGGTGACGTTTCGGGTCGAGACCCTTCTTCAGACTGATGTCAGGGGAGTGGGCGGGAGAGAGATAGAATGTAACCGGAGACAGGAAGACTGGTGGTTGCACACCAGGGGCAATTTACACAAACACACACATATGTACTCACATACACAGACACAATCTCTCACAGACAGACGCACACATACACATGCTTACATACACACTTTTTCACACAGAGAGTTGTGAGTCTGTGGAATTCTCTGCCTCAGAGGGCAGTGGAGGCTGGTTCTCTGGATACTTTTAAGAGAGAGCTAGATAGGGGTCTTAAAGATAGAGGTCAGGGGATATGGGGAGAAGGCAGGAACGGGGTACTGATTGGGGATGATCAGCCATGATCACATTGAATGGCGCTGCTGGCTCGAAGGGGCGAATGGCCTACTCCTGCACCTATTGTCTATTGTCTCTCACATTTATACTCACACACACTGCCACACACACACATGCTTGCCTGCACACTCACATACAAGCTTGGTTCAGAAGGCTGAATCCTGAAATTCCAACTGATATTCCCAAGAAAGCGGTGATTGATAGTTCCCCTGCTTTCCATGCTCAGGAGCTTCTTTCCAAACCAAGGAAGAGGGCATGGATGGAGCTCCCAGCTACAGTGTACTGTTTGTGGAGCTGCAGTTAGGAGGTACCCTCAACCACACCCTTTAGGATGATGCTTTTCACATCTTCACACAGCCCTTACTGGCCCATCAAGGAGTTGTGGAGAAGCCTGTTTAAACTAATGCCTCAGGGAAGTGAGTAGAAAATACTTCAGGTTATGGAGCCACAGCACTTCCCAAATGCCGAACCCTTGGAGAGGAAGTAATAAGGTTCACAACTGCCCAGTGGCTGTGTTGATTTTTATCATTTGTATTCAAGGGCATTTCAGGGATGGCGGAATGTCTACAACTCATCCTAAGACGACGGACTTCAACCCCCAAAGTAACCCCAACTGAAGAAGGATGTTTCGGTCTGAGTTGGTGGGGATCATTGGCGGGGCAATGCTCCTTTGACTGAAAAGTCGGACAGCACAGTGGCGCAGTAGGTAGAGATGCTGCTTCACAATGCTGTCTCTCGAATGCATTTCTCTTGAGAGTACGGGTGGAATGCTTGTCACTGATGGGCACTAATTTATTTGTTCACACACGACAGATTTCTCACTGGCGTCTGTATTCATCCTTTAAGCCAAGTCCACATTCATAAACCAGGATTCTTATTAGTCGGCCCAGACATTCACTTTGGGAAAACCATTACATGTTCGCAAGGTCACAAGTTATAGGAGTAGAACTAGGCCATTCGGCCCATCGAGTCTACTCCGCCATTCAATCACAGCTGAACTGTGTCTCCTAATCCCATATTCCTGCCTCCTTCCCATAACCCTTGACACCCGTTGTAATCAAGAATTTGTCTATCTCTGCCTTAAAAATATCCACACGGCCTCCACAGCCCTCTGTGGCAATAAATTCCACAGATTCACTCTAACTAAAGAAGCTTATCCTCACTTCCTTTCTAAAAGAGCATCCTTTAATTCTGAGGCCATGACTCTCCCACCAGTGGAAACATCCTTTCCACATCCACTTTATGCCTTTCATTATTCTGTAAGTTTCAATGAGTTCCCCCCTTGATCTTCTAAACTCCAGCGAGTAAAGGCCCAGTGCTGTCAAACGCTCACCCACTCATTCCTGGGATCATTCTTGTAAACCTCTGGACCTTCTCCAGAGCCAGCACATCCTTCCTTAGATATGGTGCCCGTTAGAGTGAATCGGTTCACAAGCAACAACTTGTGTGCTACTGCAAAGAGGTCCAATGTTATGAACACCCTCTGTTGTGACCATGTTTGCCTCTGATGGAGGTCCCTGACCTGAAACATCAGCTGCTTCTCTTCCAAATAAAAACAGAAAATACTGAAACCACTCAGCAGGTTGGGACTCAGTGGTTTCAGTATTTTATGTTTTTTATTGTATTTCCAGCATCTGCAGTTTTATTGATTTTCCACACTTTGTTCAGTTGTATTTGGCTTGGAGCACACTCTTGAATCTATGTTTAAACGTTAGTATACTCTAGCTTCAAGTGCAAAACTTTTTTATTGGAGGTTTGGAACAGGTTCTCAGGGCAGCATGAAAAATTATTTAATATAAAGTGTTCCTTCCTGATGCCCTGCTTAAAAAAACATTATCTTTCTTTCTCTGTCTCTCTCACTCTGTGTCCGTTATGCACATGCATGCATGCATTTACACACACATACACATACACGCTTAAACACACTCACACTTACAGGTACACACAAACACACACATACGCATTCACACACAGACTCATATGCTTACACACACTCACACTTACAGGTACGCACAAACAGACACATACTCACTCACACACACACACAGACTCATATGCTTACACACGCTCACACTTACAGGTGTGCACAAACACACACATACATGCTCACACACACAGACACACACACACTCACAGTTATTCCCATTTACAGCTTCCCTGCGAAGTTGCTTCTGCTGAAGACTGAGCACCTATTCCATCCTGATGGCACCTCCTGCCCTTTTATCCACCACTATCACTGCATGCATCTCCAGAGACCCCTTGGTCACATTTTCATCCACGCATTTTAGTCATAGATATGTACAATGCAGAAACAGGCCCTTCAGCCCACCATGTCCTGCTGACCATTGACTACCCGTTTCCACTATTCCCTCATCCTACCTTGTTGGTCTTCCAATATTCCCATTAAAACCCCAGACTCTACCTCCCACCGGCACACCACGGGCAATTTACAGAAGCTAATTATCCCACAGACCCGCGTGTCTTTGGGATTTGGCATGAAACCAGAGCACCTGGAGGAAACCCACACAGTCGCAGGAAGTACATGCACACTCCACACAGATAGCATCGGAGGGCAGGATGAAACCCAGGTTCGAGAGAGAGCAATGTGAGACAGCGGCTCGACCTGCTACGCCACTGTGCTGCCCGACTTTTCTGTCAAACGAGAAATTGCCCTGACAGATGATCTCCAAAAACTCAGACCGATACATCCTTCTTCAGCTGGGGTCACCCAACTCAAACATGTTACCTTGGGGTTGAAGTCCATCATCTTAGAATTACTGTGTACTCAGTTCAGCTCAGTTCAGTTCAGTTTAATTCAGTGCAGTTTAGTTTACTGTGTACCGAGGTACAGTGAAAAACTTTTGTTGCATGCTAACCAGTCAGCAGAAAGACAATACATGATTATAATCGAGCCATTCACAGTGTACAGATACATGATAAGGGAATAACGTTTAGTGCAAGGTAAAGCCAGCAAAGTCCGATCAAGGATAGTCCGAGGTTCACCATTGAGGTAGATAGTAGTTCAGCACTGCTCTCTGGTGACTGCTGGATGGTTCAGTTGCCATGGTAAGTAACCAGAAGGATATATGCAGGGACAAGAAAGCCCTGTGTTTTGTCTATAGGAATCACGTATAGTAGGTGGCAGCAAGGTCTAGGCAGCACACTGTCTCCAGAATCAGTAACATCAGACCCTTAGTCGACTCTGAGAATAAGCTATGGATCAACCCAGCACTGTCTCACTCTCCTCGCACCCCCAACACCCCCCCCCCCTCCATCCCCCTCCCCCTCCACCCCCCACCCCAACCCACCAAAACTGTAGACGGACAGAGTGCTGGTCCTAATGCCAGTCCTCTGGTTCATAACATCTCTCAAATACCTAACTCATATATCACTGCACCTTAATTGGTACATGTGACAATAAATTTGAACTTGAACTTGAACATAGATTCACGACTGGCCCGTAGAACCGAAACCAGCCTCAACACTATTGTGCTTCTCCTCTCTTACATTGCTATGGAGTTATGTGGAGATGTTGGAGATCCACTGTGATGGATGTTTGTGTAAACTGTGTTAAGTGTGTGTCTTGGGTTTTTGTGTAATGTAAGACTGTAGAAAATGCAATTTGTTCAAACCAAGCTGTTTGATTGACAATAAAAGGCATTCTATTCTATTCTATTCTATTCTATTCTATTCTATGTTTTTTTTCTAATTGTGTTTTTCACTAATATCTTAATTTTGTAGAAATGCCTTCTTTCTTTCAGCATTTTCTGTGTGATTTATATATAATTGATGTTTTTGTGGGTTGTCTATGTGTCTGATGCTTTGTGCCAGTAAGCGAGATTTCATTGTCCCTGTCCCTGTACCTTACTGTACTTATGGCAATCTCTGTTGGAGGGGGTGGGTGGGGGGGGTTGGTAGATGGAGCAGATTCAGTGCTCCCCATTCAACCCAGCAACAGGAGGAAGGAACTGCTGACTATGAGGATAAGGAAATGTAGAATGGTACATTGTTAGCTGAGGGGGGAATCAAGAAAAGAGCGTTCACGTCGCGGCCCTGTTTCCACCAATCTTTCCACCACCACGCACAAGAAGCACAAGAAGCGACAAGACAGACACCATTGTATGCAGATGCCGAGAAATGTGTTCAGCACTGGCTGAACAACTTCTAATCTTGTGTGTGGTCTCGATAAGAAGAAGCTGAGGGGAAGTGGATAATGAGGCATACAAACTGTAAGATCAATCAGGAGGACAGTGAAACAAGTTGGAGAACTAGGATGGGGGAGGGATGGAGAGCGACAAGGTTTATTTGAAGGTAGAGAAACCATCTTCTTCTTTATTCCCCAACCACTGTCTCTCTGCATTTAATCCATTCACTTCCAGAGATCGTCAGCTGCCTCGGTTGTTCATTTGATCTTGTTCCAATTTGAAGGTGTTTGTGAAGTTAAATATTAGACAATGAAAGTGCAAAATCCAAAGTTGCAATAAATGTACAACAAAATTTCCAGCCTCACTTCATCAGTCAATGTCTTCATTGTTCATGTTATAATGAATAATTGACCGAGCTTGTTCATTGTTGCTGGTGTAGCTCTGGTTCCAGCTATAGGAACAATGCTTTAGACCTGTATGATTGGTCACATTATAGCAATAGACAATAGACAATAGGAACAGGAGTAGGCCATTCGGCCCTTCGAGCCAGCACTGCCATTCACTGTGATCATAGCTGATCATCCACAATCAGTACCTCGTTCCTGCCTTCTCCCTATATCCCCTGACTCCGCTATTTTTAAGAGCCCTATCTAGCTCTCTCTTGAAAGCATCCAGAGAACCTGCCTCCACCGCCCTCTGAGGCAGAGAATCACCACTCTCTGTGAGAAAAAGTGTTTCCTCGTCTCCGTTCTAAATGACTTACCACTTATTCATAAACTGTGGCCCCTGGTTCTGGGACTCCCCCAACATCGGGAACATGTTTCCTGCCTCTAGTGTGTCCAAGCCCATAACAACCTTATATGTCTCAATGAGATATCCTCTCATCCTTCTAAACTCCAGAGTGTACAAGCCCAGCCGCTCCATTCTCTCAGCACATGGCAGTCCCGCCATCCCGGGAATTAACCTTGTAAACCTACTCTGCACTCCCTCAATAGCAAGAATGTCCTTCCTCAAATTAGGGGACCAAAACTGCACACAATAGTCCAGGTGTGGTCTCACTAGGGCTCTGTACAACTGCAGAAGGATGAATGAGATGGAGTTAAGATTAAAAGTTCATAGCACCGCATCTGGGAAGCAGGAGAAAGGTGATTTGTTCAGTAGTCCGACTGCTGCAGGGAAGAAGCTGTGTTTATGTCTCGAAGTCCAGACTTTCAGGCTCCTGTATATTCTCCCCGAAAGTAGAAGAGAGAGGGAGGGATATGAACCATAGCCCTAGATAGAGATATAGAGGGAGGGTTTGGAGGGATATGGACCAAACGCAGGCATGTGGGACTGGTGTAGCTGGGACATGTTGGCCGGTGTGGGCAAGTTGGGCAGAAGGGCCTGTTTCCACACTGTGTCACTCTATGACTCCAAGAGAGAAAAGGGAATGACCAGGGTGCCAGCCATTCTTTACGATACTTCCAGCCTTCCTGAAGCTACACAACATGAAGATGCACTGTGTAGGAAGATGCACTGTGTACGTGTTATCCAGTCAACTAAAAGACTATACATGATTACACGTGTGCAGGCAATGAACTGCAGATGGTGATTTAAACTGAAGATAGACACAAAAAGCTGGAGTTAATCAGCGGGACAGGCAGCATCTCTGGAGAAAAGGAATTGGTGACGTTTCAGGTCGAGACCCTTCTTCAGTCTGAAGAATGGCCCCATAGCAGAAGCGTCCACGTCACGGGGCTGGAAACTGGAAGTATCCTGAGCTAACTCTGCTACCACCATCATCGATTGCGACAAGTGATGGCTTCCACTGATTGTCGCCGGAGGCTTGCGTCCTTTTCAGGACGGAGGATGGCAGCGAGGTCAACATTTGTAACTAGATGGACACGAAAAGGAGAAGAAAAAGTCTGAAGAATGGTCTTGACTGGATGGAAGGAAGGGACGATCCTGTGATGGACTGGGCTGTCCTTACCACTCTCTGCAGGTTCTGGAGGTCGACAGCAAAGCAGGTACTGTGCCAGGTGGAATCCATCAGAATACCTTCTGTAGAGCACCTGTAGCAGTTTGAGAGAATCCTCATGGTCATTGCAAATTCTCTCAGATGCCGATGAATGCAAATACCCTGAAGAGCTTTCTTGATCATCACAGTGTTTAGGGCCGGGTTAGATTGGTGTTGATATGGATGCCTAGGAACTCGAAGCTGGCAATGATCTCAACTAGTTTGGCAACAACTCTAGCTAAGGCCACAAGATGTTGCAGAGAGTTGTGGTCACAGCCCAGACCATCACACAAACCAACCTCCCTTCTATTGGCTCCATCTACACTTCATACATCCTCGGCAAGGCCAGCAGCATTACCAAGGACCATTCTCACCCCAGTCACTCCCTCCTCCCTCCTCCCTTCTCCCATCAGACAAGAGTTACAGACATTTGAAAATGCACACCTCCAGATTCAGGGACAGTTTCTTCCCAGTTGTTATCAGGTAACTCGACCATCCTCCCACCATCTAGAGAGCTGTCCTGACCTCCCATCTACCTCATTGGAGACCTTCAAACTATCTTTAATTGGACTTTACTGGACCTTATCTTGCACTAGGGGAGCACGTGCAAACTCCAGACAGACAGCACCGGAGGTCAGAATTGAACCTTGGACACCGGAGCTGCGAAGGGAGGAACTGCAGATGCTGGTTTAAACCGAAGCTCGACACAAAAAGCGGGAGTAACTCAAGCTGGTCAGGAATTCCTATTACTTTCCAGTCACCTATTCCTTTTCTCCAGAGATGCTGCCTGACCCATTGAGTTATTGCAGCTTTTTTGTGTCTATCTGTGGAGCTGTGAGGCAGCAGCACCAAACCTCCCTGATTGCAGCAGTGTTTAGTTTAGTTTAGTTTAGTTTACAGATACAGCGCACAAACAGGCCCTTCGGCCCACCGAGTGCATGGCGACCAGTGATCCCCGCACATTAACACAATCCTACACACGCTATGGACAATTTACAATAATATCAAGCCAATTAACCTGTACATCTTTGGAGTGTGGGAGGAATCCGAAGATCTCGGAGAAAACCCACGCAGGTCACAGGGAGAGCGTACAAATTCCGTACAGACAGCGCCCATAGTCGGGATGGAACCATGGTCACTGGCGCTGTGAAGGGGCTCTCCCACTGCGGTGACCTAATCTGCAAGTTTAGACGAGTTTGCCCTCAACTCAAACTCGCAGCATAGTCGACACGTGGTGCTAGGAGGTCCTATTACGCCACTGGAACTCTCCGTTCATGCTCGAGGGAAGTTCCCGAATACTCGCAGCCTCAGCTAGGTCGCAGAAACATTTTCAGCATGTTGACAAATTTTCCGCGAGTAAAATTTGGTCGGTATGGTTCTTTTTAACACATACTGCAGTGGAGTGGGGTCGCGATTTAGTTACAGGCAGTCGAGGGCAGCCGTAGGCAATCTCCTTCACTGACCGGGCATTTTGATTGGCTCATTGGAGTTTTCAGGCCCCAGGAAAACCGACCGGAAGGTAAAATGCCCGCTAAACTTTATTATACTTCTTAAAAGTGTCTCCACTCCTTCTCTCTCTGTGTGTGTGTGTGTGTGTGTGTGTGTGTGTGTGTGTGTGTGTGTGTGTGTGTGTGTGTGTGTGTGTGTGTGTGTGTGTGTGTGTGTGTGTGTGTGTGTGTGTGTGTGTGTGTGTGTGTGTGTGTGTGTGTGTGTGTGTGTGTGTGTGTGTGTGTGTGTGTGTGTGTGTGTGTGTGTGTGTGTGTGTGTGTGTGTGTGTGTGTGTGTGTGTGTGTGTGTGTGTGTGTGTGTGTGTGTGTGTGTGTGTGTGTGTGTGTGTGTGTGTGTGTGTGTGTGTGTGTGTGTGTGTGTGTGTGTGTGTGTGTGTGTGTGTGTGTGTGTGTGTGTGTGTGTGTGTGTGTGTGTGTGTGTGTGTGTGTGTGTGTGTGTGTGTGTGTGTGTGTGTGTGTGTGTGTGTGTGTGTGTGTGTGTGTGTGTGTGTGTGTGTGTGTGTGTGTGTGTGTGTGTGTGTGTGTGTGTGTGTGTGTGTGTGTGTGTGTGTGTGTGTGTGTGTGTGTGTGTGTGTGTGTGTGTGTGTGTGTGTGTGTGTGTGTGTGTGTGTGTGTGTGTGTGTGTGTGTGTGTGTGTGTGTGTGTGTGTGTGTGTGTGTGTGTGTGTGTGTGTGTGTGTGTGTGTGTGTGTGTGTGTGTGTGTGTGTGTGTGTGTGTGTGTGTGTGTGTGTGTGTGTGTGTGTGTGTGTGTGTGTGTGTGTGTGTGTGTGTGTGTGTGTGTGTGTGTGTGTGTGTGTGTGTGTGTGTGTGTGTGTGTGTGTGTGTGTGTGTGTGTGTGTGTGTGTGTGTGTGTGTGTGTGTGTGTGTGTGTGTGTGTGTGTGTGTGTGTGTGTGTGTGTGTGTGTGTGTGTGTGTGTGTGTGTGTGTGTGTGTGTGTGTGTGTGTGTGTGTGTGTGTGTGTGTGTGTGTGTGTGTGTGTGTGTGTGTGTGTGTGTGTGTGTGTGTGTGTGTGTGTGTGTGTGTGTGTGTGTGTGTGTGTGTGTGTGTGTGTGTGTGTGTGTGTGTGTGTGTGTGTGTGTGTGTGTGTGTGTGTGTGTGTGTGTGTGTGTGTGTGTGTGTGTGTGTGTGTGTGTGTGTGTGTGTGTGTGTGTGTGTGTGTGTGTGTGTGTGTGTGTGTGTGTGTGTGTGTGTGTGTGTGTGTGTGTGTGTGTGTGTGTGTGTGTGTGTGTGTGTGTGTGTGTGTGTGTGTGTGTGTGTGTGTGTGTGTGTGTGTGTGTGTGTGTGTGTGTGTGTGTGTGTGTGTGTGTGTGTGTGTGTGTGTGTGTGTGTGTGTGTGTGTGTGTGTGTGTGTGTGTGTGTGTGTGTGTGTGTGTGTGTGTGTGTGTGTGTGTGTGTGTGTGTGTGTGTGTGTGTGTGTGTGTGTGTGTGTGTGTGTGTGTGTGTGTGTGTGTGTGTGTGTGTGTGTGTGTGTGTGTGTGTGTGTGTGTGTGTGTGTGTGTGTGTGTGTGTGTGTGTGTGTGTGTGTGTGTGTGTGTGTGTGTGTGTGTGTGTGTGTGTGTGTGTGTGTGTGTGTGTGTGTGTGTGTGTGTGTGTGTGTGTGTGTGTGTGTGTGTGTGTGTGTGTGTGTGTGTGTGTGTGTGTGTGTGTGTGTGTGTGTGTGTGTGTGTGTGTGTGTGTGTGTGTGTGTGTGTGTGTGTGTGTGTGTGTGTGTGTGTGTGTGTGTGTGTGTGTGTGTGTGTGTGTGTGTGTGTGTGTGTGTGTGTGTGTGTGTGTGTGTGTGTGTGTGTGTGTGTGTGTGTGTGTGTGTGTGTGTGTGTGTGTGTGTGTGTGTGTGTGTGTGTGTGTGTGTGTGTGTGTGTGTGTGTGTGTGTGTGTGTGTGTGTGTGTGTGTGTGTGTGTGTGTGTGTGTGTGTGTGTGTGTGTGTGTGTGTGTGTGTGTGTGTGTGTGTGTGTGTGTGTGTGTGTGTGTGTGTGTGTGTGTGTGTGTGTGTGTGTGTGTGTGTGTGTGTGTGTGTGTGTGTGTGTGTGTGTGTGTGTGTGTGTGTGTGTGTGTGTGTGTGTGTGTGTGTGTGTGTGTGTGTGTGTGTGTGTGTGTGTGTGTGTGTGTGTGTGTGTGTGTGTGTGTGTGTGTGTGTGTGTGTGTGTGTGTGTGTGTGTGTGTGTGTGTGTGTGTGTGTGTGTGTGTGTGTGTGTGTGTGTGTGTGTGTGTGTGTGTGTGTGTGTGTGTGTGTGTGTGTGTGTGTGTGTGTGTGTGTGTGTGTGTGTGTGTGTGTGTGTGTGTGTGTGTGTGTGTGTGTGTGTGTGTGTGTGTGTGTGTGTGTGTGTGTGTGTGTGTGTGTGTGTGTGTGTGTGTGTGTGTGTGTGTGTGTGTGTGTGTGTGTGTGTGTGTGTGTGTGTGTGTGTGTGTGTGTGTGTGTGTGTGTGTGTGTGTGTGTGTGTGTGTGTGTGTGTGTGTGTGTGTGTGTGTGTGTGTGTGTGTGTGTGTGTGTGTGTGTGTGTGTGTGTGTGTGTGTGTGTGTGTGTGTGTGTGTGTGTGTGTGTGTGTGTGTGTGTGTGTGTGTGTGTGTGTGTGTGTGTGTGTGTGTGTGTGTGTGTGTGTGTGTGTGTGTGTGTGTGTGTGTGTGTGTGTGTGTGTGTGTGTGTGTGTGTGTGTGTGTGTGTGTGTGTGTGTGTGTGTGTGTGTGTGTGTGTGTGTGTGTGTGTGTGTGTGTGTGTGTGTGTGTGTGTGTGTGTGTGTGTGTGTGTGTGTGTGTGTGTGTGTGTGTGTGTGTGTGTTCCTTGAGGGTGCAACTCTATCACTGCACTATCTTGAACACTGTAATATTTCATCGCGTGGTCCTCAGCGGCTGACAGACACCTTCTGTCAAAAACTGCGCTCACTTTTCACCCTTACTTCACCCTGTCCGAATTACCCTCTCTCTCAGAGGTATGTAAGACGTTACGTGACCAACCATTCATACATTTCTGAACGGTTTCTCCAAGACAAGTTTGGTGATCCTCAACTGACCCCTGAGTGGAGGAATTTGACCTTCTGTTCATTTTGAAGCATCATTTCAACGTTTCACATATTTGTTCGCATCACTGGGCCGCTGGTCCGTGGCATATTGTCTGCCTGATTCATGGTGTGAATGGTCCGGGTTCTGATCATTATCCAGTTGCAGGCCATCCTAGGTCACGTCAGCCCGGGAACTTCCCCCTGACACACCTACAATATCACGCCCCCTCAAGTGAATGTAGGGATCCAGATAGAGTCATAGTCATAGAGTGCTACAGTGTGGAAACAGGCCCTTCGGCCCAACTGGCCCACACTGGCCAACAATGTCCCAGCTACACAAGTCCCACTTGCCTGGCGTTTTGTCCATATCCCTCCAAATCTGTCCTGTCGGTGTACCTGTCTAACTGTTTCTTAAACTATGGGATAGTCCCAGCCTCAACTACCTCTGGCAGCTTGTTCCATACACCCACCACCCTTTGTGTGAAAAAGTTACCCCTCGGATTCTTATTAAATCTTTTCCCTTTCTCCTTGAACCTATGTCCTCTGGTCCTTGATTCCCCTACTCTGGGCAAGAGACTGTGCATCTACCCGCTCTATTCTTCTCATGATTTTATACACCTCTATAAGATCACCCCTCATCCTCCTGCGCTCCATGGAGACCCAGCCTACTCAACCTCTCCCTGTAGCTCACACCCTCTAGTCCTGGCAACATCCTCGTAAATCATTTCTGAACCCTTTCAAGCTTGACAATATCTTTCCTATAACATGGTACCCAAAACTGAACACAATATTCTAAATGCAGTCTTACCAACGTCTTATACAACTGCAACATGACCTCCCAACTTCTATATTCAATACTCTGACTGATGAAGTCCAAAGTGCCAAAAGCCTTTTTGACCACCTTATCTACCTGCGACTCGACCTTCAGGGAACCATGCACCTGTACTCCTAGATCCCTCTGCTCTACAACACTACCCAGAGACCCATTTCTTCAGTGGACAAAAATATCACAAATTTCGAATCAAGTGTAGCCACCTTGCATCAGCCTCCTCACCGAAGAAGACTCTCGAGCCGAAGACTCTCGAGCCAAAGACTCACACTTTAATCACCAAGGCATTTCTCCTCAACCAGGCCGCTCTGCTACAACTGCACTTTTTTTATCTGTTACCTAATCAATTAATTTAGGGCTAATTTATAAATCACTCAAACCTGGGCCTTTGGCGTTCTTTTTAAATTTTCCTTCCCTCTGACTCACCTACTTTCAGCCAATACTCACTCTCGCTGCTTCTGGCTGCTGCTTCTCTCTCCGACCTTCATGGTAAACACTTGAACCGGGCCTTTACCGCTCTTTTCAAATCTTTCTTCTCACCTACTTCCAGCCAATACTCAGTAACTCAGCGGGACAGGCAGCATCTCTGGAGGGAAGGAATGGGTGATGGTTGATATGGGAAATGGTTTACGTTAGAGGGGAAGGGAGGAAGTTCCAGGGTGGAGCACAGTCGGTTTAGGGGACTGAGCGCATGGTTGCCCAGATCCCTGAAACCAGGAACAGGGCAGCTCCCCGCTGTCCAGTCCGCCCACCCCCTCCACTCCCCCAGTGTAGCAGTCGACCTCCAATGCTCATGTGGAAAACCAACCCCTCCAGTAGTTGGGAATTTCCACACATGAGAGTTTGTCGGCACTGGGCCTGTACTCGCTGGAGCTTAGAAGAATGAGGGGGGACCTCGTTGAAATCTACCGAATAGTGAAAGGCTTGGATAGAGTGGATGTGGAGAGGATGTTTCCAATAGTGGGTGAGTCTCGGACCAAAGGTGATAACCTCAGAATTAAAGGACGTTCCTTTGGGAAGGAGATGAGGAGGAATTTCTTTAATCAGAGGGTGGTGAATCTGTAGGATTCTTTGCCACAGAAGGCTGTGGAGGCCACATCAATAGATATTTTGAAGGCAGAGATAGATAGATTCTTGATTAGCATGAGGGTCAGGGGTTATGGGGAGAAAGCAAGAGAATGGGGTTACGAGGAAGAGATAGATCAGTCATGATTGAATGGAATTGATGGGCCAAATGGCCTAATTCTACTCCTATCTGTTGTGAACACTTATGAGTTGTCCCCTCCAGCAGGTCATTGCTGAGTTAAAGCTAAGGCTTCTCTTGTGATGAGGAATGTTATCTTCAGAGAGGTTGTTATCCGTTGGGAATGCAGTGAACTCAGGATAAGCCGTGACAGTGCTGTGATTTCTCCATGACGGTGATCCGATTTATAAATAGGATGAGCCACTCGATCGTGCCATAGAGTCATGGAGTCATACAGCAAGGAAACAGGCCACTCGGCCCAACTTGCCGACTAAGGTGCCCCATCTACACTAGTCTTACCTGTCCACATTGGGCCTCTAAACCTTATAGAGTTACCTGGGCTACAGGTGGTCTTGACAGCTCTAGAGAATCCACACACGTCATAATTCTCTGAATCTCATCCACTGCGGTCACGGTGGCGCAGCGGTAGAGTTGCTGCCTTACAGCGAATGCAGCGCCGGAGACACGGGTTCGATCCCGACTACGGGTGCTGTCTGTATGGAGCTTGTACATTCTCCCCGTGACCTGCGTGGGTTTTCTCCGACATCCTCGGTTTCCTCCCACACTCCAAAGACGTGCAGGTTTGTAGGTTAATTGGCTTGGAAAATGTAAAAATTATCCCAAATGAGTGTAGGATAGTGTTAAGGTGCGGGGATTGCTGTTTGGCGCGGACCCGGTGGGCTGTAGGGCCTGTTTTCGCCGCTTAATCTCTAAACTAAACTAAACTAAACTAAACACCTTTGCTGACTGTACTGTTGCACCTTCTGACTGTACCTTCTCTGACTGTACCATTGTTGTGCTCAGAGGGCAGACAAGGTCCTTGTTATAATGCCTCTTCAACAACCTAAAAGGCGTGTCCCACTTGGCGATTTTTTTCGGCAATTGCCGGCGTCATATCAGGGTCGCCAAAAGAATTTGAACATTTCAAAATGCAGCGGCGATGAAAGAAATGTTGAAAAAACACCACGTGCCATACGTCATCACGCCGCATTATGCCACGAATTTTTCGGTGACCTGATACATCAATCAGTGATGCCGGCAGTCGCCGAAAAATTCTGATTCCCATTACATTGCAGGGAAGGCTTATTCACCACCTTCCCTTGGGTGGGACACCAGCACACCATCTCCTGACTCCGAGAGGAGTGGTCACAGCCTCGGAGTGCATCAGGAACTCTGGCACCCACTTAACAACCTTGCTGAGGAGACAGGAATTTGAGCCAACGTTCTTGTTAGATCCTCACTTAAGCCACAAAACAGAGACACAAAACACTTGTGCAGTCACGATACTGCAGTGAAGCAGTGGAATTACTCCACTGTACACTGAGAGCAGAGAAAAGTACAGACACAAAATGCTGGAGTAACTCAGTGGGACAGGCAGCATCTCTGGAGAGAAAGAATGGGTGACGTTTAGGATCTGAAGCGGGTCTCAACCCGAAATGTCACCCATTCCTTCTCTCCAGAGATGCTGCCCTTCCTGCTGAGTTACTCCAGCATCTTGAATCTATCTTTGGTGTAAACCAGCACCTGCAGTTCCTTCCGATACATAGAAAAGTACAGCACAGGAACAGGTCCTTCGGCCCACAATGTCCGTGCAGAACATGATATCATTAAGCTAATCTCCTCTGCCTGTACATGATCTGTATCCCTCTATGCCCTGCATATCCACGTGCCTATCTAAATATCTGTCATCTATGCCTCCTGCACCACCTCTGGCAATTTGTTCTAGGCACCCAGGTGTAAAAAAACTTGCCCTGCACACCCCTCTCATCTTAAAGCTATGCGCTCTTAGTTTAGTTTAGAGATACAGTGCAGAAACAGGTTCTTCAGCCCACCGAT
Source organism: Malacoraja senta (assembly GCA_038087875.1). Taxonomy (NCBI): domain Eukaryota; kingdom Metazoa; phylum Chordata; class Chondrichthyes; order Rajiformes; family Rajidae; genus Malacoraja; species Malacoraja senta. The sequence goes on from CM075978.1 coordinate 62,441,292, forward strand.
TCCGCTCCGCACTGACCAGGGATCCCCGTGCATATCCTACACACACTCGGGACAATTTACATTTATACCAAGCCAATTCACCTACAAACCTTTACGTCTTTGGAGTGTGGGAGGAAACCGAAGATCTCAGAGAAAACCCACGGGGTCAAGGGGAGAGCGGACAAACTCCATACACACAGCACCCGTAGTCGGGATTGAACCCGGGTCTCTGGCGCTGCAAACGCAGTCATGCAGAAACTCTACCGCTGCTCCACCGTGCCACCCGTTAAAGTCTTTGACATTTCCACCTGGAGGGAAACGGCTCCAAATATCTTTTCTATCTACGCCTCGCATAATTTTACAATTGTATCAGGTCTCCCTTCAGCTTAAACTACAGAGAAAACAATCCAAGTTTGTTAAACCTCTCCTTATGGCTAATATCCTCTAATCCAAGCAGCATTCTGGTGAACCTCTTCTGCATTCTTTCCAAAGCCTTCACATTCTTCCTGTAATGGGGCAATCAGAACTGCGCACAATACTCCAATTGCGGCCTATCCAAAGTTTTATAAAGCTGTATCGTGATTTTCTGACTCTTATACTCAACGCTGTGACCAATGAAAGCAAGCATACCATATGTCTTCTTCACCACTCTAACTACTTGTGTTGCCACTTTCAGGGAGTTATGGACTTGGAGCCTAAGCTCCCGCTGTAGATCAAAGCTATGAAGGGTCATGCTAATAATTGTGTACTTTCCACTTACATTCGATTTCCCAAAGTGCAACACCTCACACTCTTTTGCATTAAGCTCCATCCGCCATATATGTAACTGATCTCCACCCTGCTGTATCCTTTGCTAGCCTTCCTCAAAGTCTGCAACAGTCTGAAGAAGGGTCTCGACCCGAATCGCCACCCATTCCTTCTCTCCAGAGATGCTGCCTGTCCCGCTAAGTTGCTCCAGCATTTTGTGTCTATCTTCGGTTTATACCAGGATCCGCAGTTCTTTCCTACACACTCTGTGGCTGCGTTGGAGTGATTAAGGAAACTGAGGAACGGCGTCTTTGAAACGACCACGCCTTGGAAAAGAAGAAAGGAGCATTGAGGGCCTGTGACAAATGTTTTTACTTTAATTTTTGAGCTCTAAGGAGCTTAGCTTTCCGCACAAAGCCAGCATCTGCCTGGCTGCTCCCACTCACAGCTGTGGGGTGACGCAAAGACTGCCTCACAATTAGAGCTTTCAGCCTGACTCAGGGCTGGGGCATTGGCCGCCGGCACTGGTCTCTTCAGTCCCAGAGAGGAGAAGCAGCCTGAGGAGATGAACAGCTGGAATCCCGTCTGCTCCTGGGCTTACATTGGCAGCAGATCTGGTGGTGTTGGGCTCCAGTTTTACATCTTAGGCCCCCGCGCATTGGCATTGTCAAGCAGGAGAGAAATCCTGCATTTTGTTACCACGTTTACAATGTCTGGAGCACTCGGGTAGTGGAGTGTGAATGAAAGTGGTGTCAAGCTGGAAAATGCAGAGAAGATTTACGAGGGTGATGCCAGGACTCAAGGGTTTGAGCTACAGGGAGAGGTTGAGTAGGCTGGGACTCTATTCCCTGGAGCGCAGGAGAATGAGGGGT
>CM075978.1:62443089-62559074 GCA_038087875.1 Malacoraja senta
AAGTCACTGGGCCTGACGCTCAGCTGATCTCCAAGCTCCTCCGGAACGAAGGCATTCCAGGGTGGAATTCCTGGCGATCGCACAGAAATGCTTTATTATTGTTGGCTGTCCGGGAGCCAGCCCAGGATTTGTGCAGCTGAGAGGGGTTGGGGAGGTTTGAGGACTGGAAGTGATGAATGATCGTGTTTTCCACTGCTATAAGGCTTTGTGCAACATTTTGAAACTCTGCGGCTAAAGGACAGGAAGCTGGGAATAAAAATAGAAAGTATTCTTCCAGCAAAGTGTTGGATGGTCCAGGACAAGACACGTTGTCAAACACATTTCATTGTACCGTTGACCCTGTGTTTTCCTACATATGACAAATAAAACGGAATCAATTAATGATTTAATTAATTAAAAGGGAATGTACACAAGAGCCAGAGGAGCAGCCACTCCAGGACCGTCTCACTCCCACTCCTCCGCTATAGTTTGGAACAGGCAGTGGGATGGACTGGAAACTGGAAAAACAGGATGAATTTGGGAAGAGTAGTTAGAGCATGGAACAGTACAGTGGCACGGTGGCGCAGCGGTAGAGCTACTGCCTTACAGCGCCAGAGACCCGGGTTTGATTCCGACTACGGGTGCTGTCCGTACGGAGTTTGTACGTTCTCCCCGTGACCTGCGTGGGTTTTCTCCGAGATCTTCGGTTTCCTCCCGCACTCTAAAGATGCACAGGTTTGTAGGTTAATTGGCTTGGTATAAATGTACAATTGTCCCAAGTGTGCGTAGGGCAGTGTTAATGTGCGGGGATCGTTGGTCGGTACGGACTCAGTGGGTGAAGGGCCAGTTTCCGTGCTGCATCTACACTAAACTAAACTACAGCTCATGAATAGGGCCCCCCAGCACATCGTGTCTGCACCGACCATGATATCAATTTAAACTAATATCCTCTGCCTGCCATGTGATCTATATCACCCCATTCACTGCATATCCCATATGCCTGACTAAAAGCCTCTTAACTATCACTGTCTTTTCTGCTTCCATCACCACTCCTTGCAGTGCATTCCAGGCACCCACCACCCTCTTGTCCCTGACATCTCCCTTAAACTTCCCAACTGAACTTGAAAATATGCCCTGAAGAGGTTAGGGTTAGGTCTGGAGAAGGGTTTCGGCCCAAAACATTGCCTATTTCCTTCGCTCCATAGATGCTGCTGCACCCGCTGAGTTTCACCAGCATTTTTGTGTACCTTTAAAAATATGCCCTCTAGTCTTTGACATTTCCGCCCTGGGAATACTATTATGACCGTCGGTCCTATCTGTGTCTCTCATCATTTTATAAACTTCTCCATCGGTCTCCAATTCCACAGACAAAGAATTTCCAAGTATTTCCGACTTCTCCTTATAGCTAATACCCCTAATCCAGGCAGCATCTTGGTGAACTTCTTTTCAACCTCTCTAAAGCCTCCACATCCTTCCTGTAATGGGGTGACCAGAACTCCATGCAACACTCCAAAGGCGGCCTCACCAAAGTTTTATAAAGCTGCAACATGACTTAGAGTAATAGAGTAATACAGTGTGGAAACAGGCCCCTTGGCCCAACTTGCCCACACCGGCCAACAATGGTCCCAGCTACACTAGTCCCCACCTGCCTGCTCTTGGTCCGTAACCCTCCAAACCTGTCCTATCCATGTACCTGTCCAACTGTTTTTTAAACGATGGCATAGTCCCAGCCTCAACTACCTCCTCTGACAGCTTGTTCCATACACCCACCGCCCTTTGTGTGAAAAAGTTACTCCTCGGATTCCTATTAAATCTTTTCCTCTTCACCTTGAACCCATGTCCTCTGGTCCTCGATTCCCCTACTCTGGGTATAAGATTCTGCATCTCCCCCGATCTATTCCTCTTATGATTTTGTATACCTCTATAAGATCTCCCCTCATCCTCCTACGCTTCATGGAATAGAGACCCAGCCTACTCCTGACTTTATACCTAATACCCCGAATCATGAAGGCAAGCATAAAGCAAGCCTTCCTTAGTTGAAGAGCCTGATGGCGGCTAGGAAGGATTCTAGCAATGAACCTGGAAGTCACCATTTTCAGCATACAATATCCTCTTCCTGCTAGTAGCAGTGTGATGCAAGTGTGGCTAGGGTTGTGTTGGCCTTCAGTGATATTAGCTGCCTTTTTGAGGTAGCACCTCTTGTCCAATCCCACCAGTGGGTGGGGAGGTCAGTACACACGGGCAATGTTTAGTTTGGTTTAGCTTATTATTGTCACCTCTATTGAGGTACAGTGAAAAGCTTTCCCCATATCCCTTGATTCCCTTAACCCTGAGAGCTATATCTAACTCTCTCTTGAAAACATCCAATGAATTGGTCTCCACTGCCTTCTATGGCAGAGAATTCCACAGATTCACAACTCTCTGGGTGAAAAAGTTTTTCCTCATCTCAGTCCTAAATGGCCTACCCCTTATTCTTAAACTGTGACCCCTGGTTCTGGATTCCCCCAACATTGGGACCATTTGTCCTGCATCTAGCCTGTCCAATCCCTTAAGAATTTTATATGTTTCTATAAGATCCCCTCTTATCCTTCCAAATTACAGTGAATTAAGTCCAGTCCATCCATTCCTTCATCATATGTCAGTCCCGCCATCCTGGGAATTAACCTGGTAAACCTACACTGCACTCTCTCAATAACAAGAATGTCCTTCCTCAAATTAGGAGGCCAAACCTGCATACAATACTCCAAGTGTGGTCTCACCAGGGCCCTGTACAACTGCAGTAGGACCTCCTTGTTCCTACATTCAAATCCTCTCGTTATGACTGCCAACATGCCATTTGCATTCTTCGTTGCCTGCTCTACCTGCATGCTTACTTTCAGTGACCGATGTACAAGGACATCTAAGTCTCGTTGCTCCTCCCCTTCTTCCAATCTGACACCATTCAGATAATAATCTGCCTTCTTGTTCTTGCCGCCTAGGTGGATAACCTCACATTTATCTACATTATACTGCATCTGCCATGCATCTGCCCACTCACCCAACCTATCCAAGTCACCCTGCAACCTCATAGCATCCTCATCGCAGCTCACTGCCACCCAGGTTTGTGTCATCCCGCAAATTTATAGATCTTATATTTAATTCCTTTGTCTAAATCGTGAATATATATTGTAAATAATTGGGGTCTCAGCACTGAGCCTTGCAGCACCCCACTAGTCACTGCGAACGCTATTGCATCTCTTGCACTCCCATGGACCAGTATTTCCAAATGCCCTCCATGTCCTTCTCCCATAGTCAATACAGGTGCAAAGTACTCATTTAATAGTTTAGTTTAGTTTATTATTGTCATATGTATCAAGATACAGTGAAAAGCCTTTTTGTTACGAGCTCTCCAGTCAACGAAAAGACTATGCATGATTACAATCAAGCTATGCACAGTGCACAGATACGGGATGAAGGGTATATTATTTACGGCAAAATCAAGTCCGATTAAAGGTAGTTCAAAGGTCTCCAATGTGGATGGGAGGTCAGGACTGCACTCTAGCTAGTGAGAGGACGGGTCAGTACCTAGCGTACATCCTCTGACTTCAAACACAACTTTCCTCCTTGACTGATCCAACCTTCTAGACACAGAAAGCTGGATTAACTCAGCGGGACAGGCAGCATCTCCGGAGAGAAGGAATGGGTGACGTTTCGGGGTCAAGACCCTTCTCCCTGGTTACACTTTTGTTTTAAGGTAGATGTAAAAAGCCTGGAAATGTTCTTCAATCGTACTCGCCAAAGATATTTCATTGCTCCTTCTAATCGCCTGTTTAAGTTCTTTCCGACTTTATATTTCTCAAAGGGCCTGTATGATATCATCTTAAATCTGACATACACTTCCTTTTCCCTTTTTGACCAAATTTACCACCTCTTTAGTCATTCAAGGTTCCACTGCCATCCTTATCCCACCTCCTTAATGGAACATGTTGGTTCTCAAGTCTAATTATCTGGCCTTTAAACAACTCTCACCTGTCAGATGTGGACTTACTTAATAACAACTACTTCCTATTTGCTCTCCTTAGGTCCTGCCAAATAATATTGTTGTAAATCATGGCCAAAAAGAGCTAAAATAGAGCCAAAATAAAGCAGAGGATTCATGCATTCACAAGGCATTTGGTGAATTCTGTATAAGAAGCCACGGGCTGCTGGCTGGTGCCGGGAAGTCTAGATCCCAGATCAGTGCTTCAGATAAGAAAGGTATAAGTATCTCTGCAATTGTTAGTATGTATGAGAATCTTGCAGAGGACCTCCAAGGTATTGTAAATGCATGGGTTTGATTGGATTGCTGCACAGGGATTGTAAATAATGTAAATAATTGTGTTCCAGGGTAAATGTTGCATTATTCAGTTGACTAGCTTCCTTCCAGAAGCTTCTGTAAGAAACATTGTTTAAGACTCTCTGTAAATGGGTTGGGGAACTGTCAATAATGTATTGATGTAATTGTTATGTTTGATTGGATTGTAAGGGGACCACCCCTATGTAGTTCGGCCCCTCAAGGTTCGTGGACCTATAAAAGGTAGCCCCATTTTAGATCGGAGTCGATCTTCTGGAAGGGCGTTGGGACTGCGTGACCTTTTGGGCACTGTCTGCTTGCATGAGGCTGAAGGGCTTGGCCAGGCAGAGACAAGGATCGAACCCGCGGTGGTTTAGGAATCGTATAGGGGAATTTGCTGTTCGTTATAAAATTAAAGATTAGTTGGTCCAGTGCTTGAGTCAGTGTTTTTTACTGAACTAGACTAGCGGGGTAAGCTTTAGGAGCATATTTACATTGTAATCTGCCCTATCCTAATTCTGTACCTTCCCCCAAAGTCCAGAGTTATCCCCATTCAAAATAATCTTAAACTTAGGGAGTGATCATGTGCACAAGTTATAGGAGTAGAATTAGGCCATTCGGCCCATCAAGTCTACCCCGCCATTCAATCATGGCTGATCTCTGCCTCTTAATCCCATTTTCCTGTCTTCCCCCCTTAACCCTTGATACCCATTCTAATCAAGAGTTTGTCTATCTCTGCCTTAAAAATATCCACTGACTTGGCCCCCACAGCCCTCTGTGACAATGGAGTTCTGCAGATTAACTACCCTCTGATTAAAGAAGTGCCTCCTCACCTCCTTTCTAAAAGAGCGCCCTTTAATTCTGAGGCAGTGACTGTCCCAAAATGCTCGTCCACTGAAACACCAGTCTCCTGGCCAGGCTCATTTCCCAACACGAGGTCCAGCATGTTCCCTTCTCAGGTTGGACTATCCACACACCATTTCAAGGAACCTCTCAGATGTGCCACACGAATTCTGTCTAAGCCTTTGGCGCTGATCAAGTCCCAGTCAATATTGGGTTAGTTAAAGTTGTCCACTATGAAAACTCTGTTGCTTTTGCGTCTTTCTGTAAGCTGTCTACATATCTGTTCCTCTATTCAGTTTCAGTTTAGTTTATTGTAACGTGTACCGAGGTACAGGGGAAAAGCTTTTGTTGCTTGCTATTCAGTCAGCAGAAAGACAATACATGATTACAATTGAGCCATTCACAGTCCGTAGACACATGATAAAGGAATAACGTTTAATGCGAGGTAAAGCCAACAAAGACCGATCAAGGATAGTCCGAGGGTCACTAATGAGGTAGATAGTTGTTCAGCACTGCTCTCTGGTTGTGGTAGGATGATTCAGTTGCCTAATAACAGCTCATTCCACTCTGGCTATAGGGGGAGGTCTATGGTACATTCCCATTCGAGTGCTTTCACCGTTCCTATTTTTGAGCTATACCCATATTGCCTCAGTGGACAAAGCTTCCAGTGTGTCCTCTCTGAGTGCTGCCATGATATTCTTCCTGATTAATAGAGCAACTCCTCCACCTCTTTTATCTCCCTCTTATCACATCTGAAGCATCAAACCCCTGGAAATGTGAGCTGCCAGTTGTGTCTCTCTTTCGCAACCAAGCCTCCGTAAGGCCACAATATCACAGTTCCAGTTACTGATCCAGGCTCTAAGCTCATCCACATTTTCCACAATACTTGCTTTGAAGTAAACACACTCCTAACCCACACTGACCTTTCTGTCCTGGGGCCTCCTCCATTGTCAGACTGAGGCCAAATGCAAATTGGAGGAACAGCACCTCGTATTTCGCTTGGGCAGCTTACAACCCAGCGGTGTGAATAATGATTTCACTAACTTCAAGTAAACCTTGCATCTCCTCTCTCTCTGTTCCTCCCCAGCCCTAGTTGTGGTAATAGTTTCACTGTCGTCCTGATGAGTATCATTGTCTGTATAACTCATTTTCACTTGGACCATTCCTTTATCATCATTACTTTTTTGCATATCTTTCATTCATTTGTTCTACATCTCTCTAATGACTCTATCTGTAATTTCCCTTTCCCTTGACTCTCAGTCTGAAGCAGAGTCTTGACTCGAAACGCTACCCATTCCTTTTTTTTAATGTTTATTTTATTAGAAGCAATTGTACAAGAATAAAGCAATCGGCATAGCAATTATACAATTTTTGTACAGCTTCATTTTTAACATTTTATAAATTGATACATGAATCAGGAAAAAAAGTAAATAGAAAAGAATGAAGAAAAAGAGGAAAGATACAAAAAAGAGAGAAGAAAAGACCCCTGAACTGCCAAAGAAGTGCGAGAAGAAAAAAAAAGAGAAAGTAAAAAAAAACTGAGATATGTCCCACTAACCTTCCCTTCCCTCCCCCCCCCCCCCCCCCCCCGCTCACCCATCCCAAGCGTTGGTTTTAAATTTGTGTTCAACCATGCTATTGTTGAAGAAATTCAGTGGCCCGTTCCTTTTCTTCGGAGATGCTGTCTGACCTGCTGAGTTACTCCAGCTTTTTGTGTAACACTTCAGACCATCAGTTTCATCATGTCCATTAACCTCTTCCTGCCTGTCCTTGGTTTGAGGTAGATTCTTGATTAGTGTAGGTGTCAGGGGTTATGGGGAGAAGGCAGGAGAATGGGGTTTGGAGGGATAATGAGACATGATTGAATGGCGGAGTAACTTGATGGGCCAAATGGCCTAATTCCACTCCTATCACATAACCTTATGACATTATGAGACTTGCTTGTCATAACCTCTACCTTCATATCGGTCCTTCCATTTGATTGCTTACTCTGGTTCCCATCCTCTATCACTCTAGCTTGAACCTTGACCAGGTGTGTGCTTGCACCAAGCCCTTGTAAAATTGCATTTAGCGGGACTCTTGCTTCACAACACTGTTGTTGTTGGATTAGTGTTGTGCAGGTCACTTCAAGCGCCGGATGTTTGCAGGAAAGTAGTTGTTTTTGAACCTGATGGTGTGGGACTTTAGGATTCTGTCCTCCTGCCCAACGGTAGCAGTGAGAAGAGGGCATGACCTGGTTTATGGTCTCTCAAGCAGAGGTAACGATCCAGTAACAAATTTAACAATGTCAACCAAGATCAGGAGAGTTTTTCATACTTCAGCAAAGCATTCAACAATGTTCCACATTGTCGGCTGCTCTGGAAGGTTAGATCGCATGGGATCCAAGGAGAGATAACTGAATGGATAGAAAATTGCCTTCATGGATAGAAGCAGAGGGTGATGGTGAAAGGTTGCTTATCAGATTGGAGGCCTGTGACTAGTGGTGTGCCTCTGGGTTCGGTGCTGGGCCCATTACTGTTTATCATCTATATCAATGATTTGGATGTACATGGCAAGATTAGCAAGTTTGAAGATGATACAAAAGTGGGTGATATTGCGCATAGTGAAGATAGTTGTGAAAAATTGCAACAGGATCTTGATTGGTTGGCCAGGTGGGCTGAGGAATGGTTGATGGAATTTAATACAGAGAAATGTTACAGTTTGGGAAGTCTAACATGGGCAGGACCTACACAGTGAATGGTAGAACTCTGGGGAGTGTTGTAGAGCAGGACTCAAGGGTCTGAACTATAGGGATAGGTTGAGTAGGCTGGTACTCTATTCCTTGGAGCGCAGGAGGATGAGGAGCGATCTTATAGAGGTGTATAAAATCATGAGAGGACTAGATCAGGTAGACGCACAGATTCTCGTGCCCAGATTAGGGGAATCGAGAACCAAAGGACATAGCTTTAAGGTGAAGGAGGAAAGATTCAATAGGAATCTAAGGGGTAACTTTTTCACACAAAGTGGTGGGTGTATGGAACGAGCTGCCAGAAGAGGTAGTTGAGGCAGGGACTATTTGCAAAATTAAAGCAACATTGGGCAAGTTGGGCCGAAGGACCTATTTCCACACTGTATCACTATGATAGTGACTCTAAGAACACAAGAAAATGAGGAACTGGACAGAAGTAGACCATTCGGCCCCTTGAAAGTGTTCCACGCTCAATGTGAACATGGCTGATCTATGCCTCCTCTCCTGAGCCGATTCCATTTTCTCAGTGACCTCGGACATTAATCCTGCAATAGGGAAAGGCAGCTTCTCCAGACATCAGTACGATGCTCACTGAGGGATCTTTGTAATGTTGAAATATGAACCTGCAGCCTACTGTCCATCAGGAGCAGAAGGGACTGTACAAACTGAAGACTTTCCCATTAATTAAAGTATTTAATGAATGAGTGAGGATTCTATTCTCAGCTGCAAGTGCCAAGATCCCAGAGAAGGGGGATGGAGAGAGGAGGGAGGAGAGGGAGGGGAGGGAGTAGCGGAGTGGGGCTAGGGCAATGGATGAGCTTTATGGTGCCCTGCAGGTGAGGTGGAGAGATGCGTGAAGATGAGTTTTACTGGATTCCTGTCACCATGGATGGAAATGTGAGGTAAGGGTGCCGCAAGTGGGAGAGGTGATGGGAAGAAGAGGAGAATCAGGACCATGCCCCGGACAGAACTTCACACCAACATAGACACCAGGCCAGACTCAGTGAGGGTGGGGACAGTCACTGATAAATGATCACAGATGTTCATATTGTCGGTGAGCTCTGAACTACAACAGACTATTATTATTATTATTGCACTATTATTGTTTGTTTTTCAAGTATGTATGTATGTGTGTGTATATATATAGAGAGTATGTATATATATATATATAAATATTCACTGAACTTTTTTCTCTCTCTCCATTTATCATATTATTTACAGTGTACTATGTTTGCATATTCTGTTGTGCTGCAGCAAGTAAGAATTTCATTGTTCTATCTGGGACACATGACAATAAAACACTCTTGACGCTTGACTCTTGGTGAGTTCACAGTCGGTCAGTTCACACTTTTGGTGAGTTCACACAGTTGGTGCAGTCATATGTTGGTGAGTTCACACTGCCGGTGAATTCAAACTGTCGGTGAGTTCACATTGTTGGGGAATCCACATTGTAGGTGAAGTTCACACTGGTCGGTGAGTTTACACTGTTGGTGAGTTCACACTGTGAGTTCACGCTGTTGGTAAGTTCACACTACCGGTGAGTTTACACTGTTGGTGAGTTCACACTGTTGGTGAGGCTCACACTGAGTCACGCTGTCGGTGAGTTCACACTGCTGGTGAGTTCACACTGTCTGTCAGATCACACTGTTGGTGAGATCACACTGTTGGTGAGTTCACACTTTGTGAGTTCCCACTGTTGGTAAGATCACACTGTTGGTGAGTTCACACTGTTGGTGAGTTCACACGATCTGTGAGCACACTGTAGGCGAATTCACAACGTCTGTGAGGTCACACTGTCTGTAAGTCACACTGTGGTGAGTTCACAACATCAGTGAGATCACACTGTCTGTGAGTTCACACTGTTAGTGAGTTCACAACATCTGTGAGGTCACGCTTCTGTTGTTCACACTGTTGGTGAGATCACACTGTTGGTGAGTTCACACTGTTGGTGAGATCACACTGTTGCTGAGTCCACCCGATCTGTGAGTTCACACTGAGGGTGAGTTCACAACGTCTCTGTGAGGTCACACTGTCTGTGAGTTCACACTGTTGGTGAGTTCATAATGAGTTCACACATCTGTGAGTTCACACTGTTGGTGAGTTCACACATGTCTGTGAGTTCACACTGTTGGTGAGTTCACACTGTAGGTGAGTTCACAACGTCCATGAGGTCACGCTGTCTGTGAGTTCACGCTGTGGTGCATTCACACTCTGTCCCACACTCTCTAATACTGCAGCCCACACCAACACAGGTGATAAACGCTTTTGTGAAAAAGCAATTTTAAGGGGAATACCTTAAAAGGCCTGTCCCCACGAGCATGCGACTGCATGTGGCAAGCGCGATCAAACCGGAAGCGGGGGCCGCGCGCGGAGGTCGAGTGATCCCCGTACAGGGCCGGTCCCACCAGCATGCGACTGCATGTGGCGAGCGCGACCAAACCGGAGGCGGGGCCGCGCGGAGGTCGAGTGAGTGACGTGAAGTTCGAGCGAAGTCCGCGGGATGTTCGTGAGTGATATCTGGCATCAAGACGCTGCGTACGGCATCGAGAGGCTGCGCACGCCCGTCGAGGCGGCTGCGGGTCGGCAGGCTGTTGCCGCGCGGAATTTTTGAACAGTGTCAGTTTTTCGGAGCCCCGCGCGATGTCGGGACCAGCTCCACACAACTCCATACGGCTCCGGCGATCGAAGTGGGACCGGCCCCGCGAGGCCGTACGGCTCAAGCGACCACGTTAAGTCGTGCTTGTCGCATGCTCGTGGGACAGGCCCTTAAGGAACAAACAAAGAGTGGAGAGGATTAGCTCCAGAGCCTGAACAATGGTGAGATGGGCAGCAATTAATGCAGAGAATAAGGAAAGTACGGGGACTCGGCATAATTGTTTCACCTGGACAGACACAATATGTGTGTAGCAGCAGATGCCTGAGAGGTAGATCATATTACCCATTGTGTGCCCTATAAATAAATAATCATGTCTGCTGCAGTCCTCAGCACCATCTGCATCCTCATACTCAATTTGTTGTAGCGCAGGATTGTTGTTTGTGGAGAGGAGGGGGGTAGACAGATGAATGCAAAGGTGCGATGTGTAAAGAATAAGGAATCTGCTAACACTGGGCGTAATACTAGCAAAATTCAATGTACAGACATAAAGAATGCATTCAGGGTTTTGTACACTTTTTGTTTTATATATATATTTATTATTGAATACATGTATTTTTTAAATATATAAAAAGTCTTATTGCTTTATGGAACACCAGTTTTGGGGCAGGATATTAATGAGCTAAATATTTTTTAGCAGAGCTGTGTTATTTCAGCCAACCTCAATGTTGAGTGCATTACAGTTTGTGTGTGTGTGCATGTGCGTATATGTGTGTGTGTACGTGTGTGTGCGTATGTGTGCGTGTGTGCGTATATGTATGTGTTGGAATATGTGAGTGTGTGTGTGTGAATGTACATGTGAGTGTGTGCATGCGTGAGTGTGTATGTAGTTGAGCTGTGTGTAATTCTGCGTGTGTGTTTGTAAGAAAGTCTGTGAGAGTGTGTGTGGTTGAACAGTGTGTGAGTGTGAGAGAGAAAGTGTATGTGTAAAGACACAAGAAACTGCAGATGCTGGAATCGCGCCAAAAAATTGAAGAAATCATCAGGTCAGGCATCATCTGTGGAGGAAGTGGACAGAATGCTATTTCGGGACAGGACCTTTCTCCAGAATGTTGTCTGCCAGGTGTTCAGGTATTGTTGAATGCTCGATCTGCCAAGGAATACTGAATATCTTGGTTGCTAACCAATTTAATTCCCCTTCCCATTCCCACACTGTCTTTTCTGTCCTGGGCCTCCTCCATTGCCAGAATGAGGCCACATGCAAATTAGAGGAACAACACTTCATATTCGCTTGGGCAGCTTACACCCCAATGACAAGAACATTGAATTCTCTAATTTTAGGTAATTTCTACAAACACCTCCTTTTCTCCAACTCCACCTCCCTTTCTTTCTCAACTGACTAGATTTTGTGTCTATCTTTGGTTTAAACGAACATCTGCAGTTCCTTCCTACCCTTCCTTATAAAGGAATGGATATTCCTTGCATTTTAGAAACATAAAAACATAGAAAATAGGTGCAGGAGTAGGCCATTCGGCCCTTCGAGCCTGCACCGCCATTCAATATGATCATGGCTGATCATCCAATGCAGTCCAATCTATTTAGAAATGATGCATTCATACAGATACTGTCAAAATAGAATCCCAAATGCACACTTACTGCAGGCAGCAAGATGCTTTTATTGCGAGTTATTTTGGTCTCAAGCTTTATTAACAGTGTCTGAAGATAATAGGCAGTTTTATCAATGGCTTTCATCCAGTGTAAATGGTTTTACTAATTCATGTTCTGTGTCATAACAAACCTACCACAAGTGATTTATTAATAGGAACTTTTGGTGTTTTTTTAATCGAACAGCTCAGTGTAATTATTCATATCAGCCAGAGTTGAGTTACACGGTGCTAGGAGGACTGGTGATGGACAGGCTAGGGCTGCCGGCATTTGGGAAGGAGACGGGACCAGGGCTGGGATGTGGAGTGGGCTTATGTGTGGAATATGAGCCCGCTGGGAGTAGCCTGGGAGTTGGCAGCGTTTCCAACCTGCTCCCCTCCTTCCCGGTTCAGGAATGTGTGCCTGCCGACGACAGCCCTGGGCCTGGTAGTAGAGGGGCCTTTCTGCTCCCACTACCTCGAAGATAGACACAAAATGCTGGAGTAACTCAGCAGGACAGGCAGCATCTCTGGAGAGAAGGCATGGGTGACGTTTCTGTTTGAGAAAAAGGGTCTCGAGTTACTCCAACATTTTGTGTCTATCTTCGGTGTAAACCAGCATCTATAGTTCCTTCCTACACATGTTCCAATTTCCTCCCTCATTCTAAAGACATGCAGGTTTGTAGGTCAATTGGCTTCTGTAAATTGCTCCCAGTGTGCAAGATGTGAAAGTGAGATAATATAAAACTAGTGTATGGCTGAAGGACCTGTTTCCACGCTGACTCTCTAAAGAGCTCTAAAGATCAGTTGCTGATCCTCGTGTAGTTGATGAGGGTGCAGTGGTGAAGCTTTCTGGTTGAGAGATTTGTCCTTCACATTGAATATGAATTATCCCATGGTTTCTTCAATGGAACATGTCGTGAAGGGCACAAAATGCTGCAGTAACTCAGCGGGACAGGCAGCTTCTCCGAAGAGAAGGAATGTGTGAGGTTTCGGGTCGAGACCCTTTCTCAGACTGAGAGTCAGGGGAGTGGGAGACATTGATATGGAAGGGTAAGGTGACAATGAGACATCAAAAGAGACAAAGCTCAAGGAAAATGTAGAATAGATCATTGTTAGCTAGGAGAAGGTAACAACAAAGCAAACAAACATAAAATATAACCAGGTGAACAGTCAGACTGGTCGGAGAACTTGGAAGGGGAGGGATGGAGACGTAGGGAAAACAAGGGTTACTTGAAGTCAGAGAAGTCAATATTCACACCGCTGGGGTGTATGCTGTCCAAGCGAAATATGAGGTGCTGTTTCTCCAATTTGAGCTGTGCTTCTGACAATGAAGGAGGATAGAAAGGTCAGTGTGGGAATGGGAGAGGCTGTTAAAGTGTTTGGCAACCAGGAGATCAGGTAGGTTTAAGCGGACTGAGCAGAGGTGTTCAGCAAAATGATCGGCGAGCCTGCGCTTGGTCTCGCTCCAGTCTCAGCCTTGCCCCCTTGCACTGACTGGAACCAGTGCACTCTGTGTTCCTAGGAACAGTTGAATTCCTACCCAGACACCACAATCCAATATTTTCGAGGCTCTGGTTCCCTGTTTCCCCTGGGATGCTGTTGCTGGTGACAACATTCATTGCCCATCCTTGGTGGGGTCACATATCATCCACTGCACAGATGTAGGCCTGTGAAATCTGTTGAATGGAATGTGTAAGAAGCAACTGCAGATGCTGGTTTAAACCGAAGATAGACGCAAAAAACTGGACTAACTCAGCAGGACAGACAGCATCTCTGGAGAGAAGGAATGGGTGACGTTTCGGGTCGAAACCCTTTCAGACCCTATCTTCTGTTGAGTGGAAGCCTGATGCCACCTCTCAGCACGAGGTCTGTGGCCCTCCTCTTCAAGTACACCTCCACGGTGGTTTGTCAAACTGAAATGAGGATCCTGCCAACAACACCCTTCCAGACCTAGCTTGTTCCAGACCCCACCCACTGGGACCTAGCTTGTTCCAGACCCCACCCACTGGGCCAAACAGTTTCCCTCATCTCTCCACTAATCCCTTACCTTTCCGCCCCTGGTTTCTGAGGCTTAACTAAAGGATGCAATGACTTTAAAAGCCAGATCTCTCCCCCTCTTCCTCTCTCCCCTCATTTCACTCTTCCATTTTCTCTTCTCTTATCCTCTCTCCTCTCTCTTCCCTCTTTCTCTCTCTCTCCTTTCTCCAATCTTCAATTCTCTTTTATTTTCTACTCTCTTTCCTTTCTCTCCCCTCTTCCTCTTTCCCTCCTCTTGCTCTCCTCTCTTCCCCTCTCTTCTCTCCCCTCACTTTCTCTATTATCTAGCCCCTATCACTCCTCTCTCTCTCACCTCTTCCTCCCACCCCCCCCCCTCTCTCTCTCTAGAGATATGTGGATGTACTGTTTATTTTCTCTTTGAATTTTTCTGCCTCCATCCATCTGCGATTATTTTCAGTAATTGTTACCATGACAACCTTGCTCTGTGCCTACTGCAGATATTCCCTTCTGTTCCCGTACTTCCCCCTCCCCCATACAATTTAACATCTGCCCACTTGTACAGTAGCAGGATTAAAGATTTGAAAATATTTGAAACAGATCATTTAATCAAATCATTGCTGAATAGGAGCCACTCCACAAATAGCTGACAATCTTAAATAGCATTGAAATTATTACAGCTGGGGAAGATTATGTTGTGTTGTTAGGTAGAGCATTTAGCTCTAATTTGGCAATGGTAGTTTTAAATTAACATTGTGGTCTGATTGGTATCTAGGTCTGTTGGCTCCATGATTTCAGAAAATGTTGGTGTCACGTGATAACAATTTTCCAGAAATATAACCAGAGTTAATGTTAGGCCCTGTGTCTGTAACAATTTCAATCTTTGAACCTCCGTTTCTCCCCACAGATATGGTGCACCTGTTTCAATTTGTTTCTTTTTATTTTTGTCTCCATCCGCCAGTGCTTTTATGTAACTGTTACCTTGGCAACCTTGTTGTGCTAGGCCCTATCACAGTCATTCCCACGGTTCTCTCCTCCTTTGCCCGACACTACAAGTTAAAACACACTTGTCAATTTTGGTTTATTGTTGCCACTTACCAAGATACAGTGGAAAATTTTGTGTGCTGTCCACTCAAATCAATGCCAGCATTTATTTCAAGAGGTCTATAATACTAAAATAGGGATGTATGCTGAGGCTCTATAAGGCACTGGTCAGGCCGCATTTGGAGTATTGTGAGCAATTTTGGACAACATATCTGAGAATGTGCTGGCTCTACAAGAATGATCCCAGGAATGTTTAAGAAAGAACTGCAGATGCTGGAAAAATCGAAGGTAGACAAAAATGCTGGAGAAACTCAGCGGGTGAGGCAGCATCTATGGAGCGAAGGAATAGGTGACGTTTCTAGTCGAGACCCTTCTTCAGACTGATGTGGAGTTGGGGGGGCGGGAAGAAGAAAGGAAGAGGCGGAGACAGTAGACTGTGGGAGAGCTGGGAAGGGGAGGGGAAGGAGGGAGAAAACAAGGACTACCTGAAATTGGAGAGGTCAATGTTCATACCGTTGGGGTGTAAACTGCCCAGGCAAAATATTTCTGGATATAATTGGAGGTGCTGCTCCTCCAGTTTGCGGTGGGACTCACTCTGGCCATGGAGGCCCAGGACAGAAAGGTCGGATTTAGAATGGGGGAGGGAGTTGAAGTGCTGAGCCACCGGGAGATCAGGTTGGTTAATGCAAACCGAGCGGAGGTGTTGGGCGAAGCGATCGCCAAGCCTATGCTTGGTCTCACCGATGTGGAGCAGCTGACACCTAGAGTAGCGGATGCAATAGATGAGGTTGGAGGACGTGCAGGTGAACCTGCCTCACCTGGAAAGACGGTTTAGGTCCTTGGATGGAGTCAAGGAGGGAGGTAAAGTGACAAGTGTAGCATTTCCTGTAGTTGCAAGGAAAAGTACCAGGGGAGGGGGTGGTTTGGGTGGGAAGGGACGAATTGACCAGGGAGGTGCGGAGGGAGATGTCTCTGTGGAAAGCTGAAAGGGGAGGAGATGGGAAGATGTAGCCAGTGGTGGGATCCCGTTGGAGGTAGCGAAAATGTCGGAGGATTATCTGTTGTATGAGACGGCTGGTGGGGTGGAAGGTGAGGGCAAGGGGGACTCTGTCCTTGTTACGAGTGGGGGGATGGGGAGTGAGAGCGGAGCTACGGGATATAGAGGAGACCCTGGTGAGAGCCTCGTCTATAGTCAAAGAGGGAAACCCCCGTTCCCTAAAGAAGGAGGACATCTCCGATGCCCTGGTTTGGATGGAATGAGTGGGTTAACATATGATGAGCGTTTGGCGACACTGGGCCTGTACTCGCTGGAATTTAAAAGAATGAGGGAGGACCTCATTGAAATGTACCGAATAGTGAAAGGCTTGGAAAGAGTGGATGTGAAGAAGATGTTTCCACTCGTGGGAGAGTCTAGGACTAAAGGTCATTGGCTCAGGATTAAAGGATATTCCTTTAGGAAGTAGATGAGGAGGAATTTCATTAACCAGAGGGTGGTGAATCTGTGGAATTCATTGCCCCAGAAGGCTGTGGAGGTCAAGTCAATGGATAACTTATGATCATACTTGATATGAATACATTCAGGCTATACACAAATACAATAGGTAGTGCAAAGGAAAAAAAAAAATCAAAGTGAAGAATATAGTGTTGCAGCTTTATAGTGTTACAGTTGCAGAGGTAGTGCATATTAAAAAAGTGCAAGGGCTACATTGAGGTAGGTTGAGAGATTGGAACAATAGCCCTTAGCTTATGAGAAGTTCAGTAGTCAGATAATAGTGGCGAGTTCAGTCGTCTGATAACAGTGGGGAGTTCAGTTAGTTCAGTCATCTGATAACAGTGTGGAAGAAGCTGTTCCTGAGTTTATTTTCTGTCCGAAGGGAGAGGAGAAGCGGGATGTCTTAGAGTGTAAATGGTCCATAGTTATTTTGTCTGATTTGCTGTAGTATAGATGAAGTAGATGGAATGGGGTAATCCTTCTCCAGCCCAGCAAGGCTTTTTCTGACAGAGATTTTCTTCACTGTTGCAGTACATTGAAGACCAGTAATCTGGAGCAGATTCTGAATGTTACTCTCGTTCCATATTAAGGAAGATTCCTGGACGTGTTTCTTGATGGTGGAGAACCTTGGTTGCACGATCTGCACAAGAAACCCAATTGCAAAGAGCCCCTGATCAGAGGAACAATTCTTGATCAGGCACTTTGTCTACTCCACAAATGATAAAAGAGTTTCTCTACCATCCAGGTGGGGATGTGAGTTTCCAGAGTCAAAGAGAGGGAGGGGGTCTCTCCAGGGTCTAGGGGTATTGTGAATATGTGAGGGTTTTCTGAGGGTGTCTGGTCCCCTGAGGGTCTCCTGCGGTCTATCAATGGGCTCCTGGGGGTATGAAGGTCTCCTTAGCATGTGAAAGTCTCCCAAGGGTGTGAGGGTCTCCTAAATTCCCGCAGGTCTACCCAGATATTCTGAGGGTCTCCTGAGGGTCTGAGGATTTGCCGAGATTTCTTGAGTGTCTAATGTGGTTTCCCGAGGGTTTCCCAGAGACGGAGTTCTCCTGCCTCAGATTGAACTCATGCGAACAAAATTCCCCGGAGGTTGAACCAATGTGCATCTCAGCCATGGGTATGAGTACCGCTGTCCCTCTATCGTGCTGTGATCTGGTTCACTCCCAATGTTATCAGGAGTGCCCAGAGAATTTATCCTGGGTCCAGAAGCTAGCTCGCTGCCCCGGGCCCTCCCACCTCTCACCCACAATCTTTCTGTTTCCTGTCTCTCAAGGAGTTACACAGTTGCCACTTGAAAGCGTAGCAGTTCTCTGCATGGCTGCACGTCCAAATACTGTCTACTTACTGTTAAAGAAGGAACTGCAGATGCTGGAAAATCGAAGGTACACAAAAATGCTGGAGAAACTCAGCGGGTGCAGCAGCATCTATGGAGCGAAGGAAATAGGCAACGTTTCGGGCCGAAACCCTTCTTCAGACTGATAGGGGGTGGGAAGAAGAAAGGAAAAAAGGAAAAAAGGCAGAGGAGGAGCCCGAGGGTTGGGGGATGGGAGGAGACAACCAGAGGGCTGATGAAGGGGAGGGGACAGCAAGGGCTAGCAGAATTGGGAGAATTCAATGTTCATGCCCCCAGGATGTGGACTGCCCAAGCGGAATATGAGGTGCATTTCCTCCAATTTCCGGTGTTGCTCGCTGTGGCCATGGAGGAGACCCAGGACAGAGAGGTCAGATACGGAATGGGAGGGGGAGTTGAAGTGCTGAGCCACCAGGAGGTCAGGTAGGTTATTGCGGACCGACCGGAGGTGTTCGGCGAAACGATCGCCAAGCCTCCGCTTAGTCTCACCGATGTAGATCAGCTGACATCTAGAGCAGCGGATGCAATAGATGAGGTTGGAGGAGATGCAGGTGAATCTCTGTCGCACCTGGAACGACTGCTTGGGTCCTCGAATGGAATCGAGGGGGGAGGTGAAGGGACAAGTGTTCCATCTCTTGCGGTTGCAAGGGAAAGTACCCGGGGAGGGGGTGGCACGGGAGGGAAGGGAAAGAATTGACAAGGGAGTTACGGAGGGAGCGGTCTTTGCGGAAGGCAGACATGGGGGGAGATGGGAAGATGTGGCGAGTGGTGGGGTCACGTTGGAGGTGGCGAAACTGACGGAGGATCACTTGTTGTATGTGACGGCTGGTGGGGTGAAAGGTGAGGACTAGGGGGACTCTGCCCTTGTTGTGAGTGGGGGGATGGGGAGAGAGAGCAGTGTTGCGGGGTATGGCAGAGACCCTGGTGCGAGCCTCATCTATGGTGGAGGAGGGGTGGCTCAGCACTTCAACACCCCCTCCCATTCCGTATCTGACCTCTCTGTCCTGGGTCTCCTCCATGGCCACAGCGAGCAACACCGGAAATTGGAGGAAATGCACCTCATATGCACCTTGGGCAGTCTACATCCTGGGGGCATGAACATTGAATTCTCCCAACTCTGCTAGCCCTTGCTGTCCCCTCCCCTTCAGCAGCCCTCTGGTTGTCTCCTCCCATCCCCCAGCCCTCGGGCTCCTCCTCCGCCTTTTATCCTTTTTCCTTTCTTCTCCCCACCCCCTATCAGTCTGAAGAAGGGTTTCGGCCCGAAGCGTTGCCTATTTCCTTCGCTCCATAGATGCTGCTGCACCCGCTGAGCTTCTCCAGCATTTTTGTATACTGTCTACTTACTGCTCACCAATGCTCTTCACCCAACGAGAATTGCTTATAAAAAGACACAAAGTGCTAAAGTCACTAAGGGGGCCAGGCAGCATGGTTTGGACCCTTCTCCTCTATAAAGGATTTTTTTGGTGGTTTTTTTTTTGTGGACGAGCATCTGCAGTTTAGAATTGCTCGTCTTTGGAATCTCCTGCACCTTCTCCGGGGCTTTCGCGAGTTTTCTTCAATGTGGTGCTGAGAATTGAGAATTGACCACAACATGCTTGCAGAGGTCAAACTGACTTCCATCCTTATTATTCAGTCCTTTCGTTCCCAGGGGACTCACTCTTCTCCAGCAGTCTCACAATTGCATCGTTTTCCTCCAACTTCCCACCCGGAACAAAAAGCCTCCTCTTTTCTGCATTCCATTTGCAAAGGGTTTCGCTCAACACGTCGAAGCTCAGTGTTTGCTGCTGATTGTTACTATGCTCAGTTATTCCCAACAAAGACATCAACGCTGCACAGCGCCAATGTTGGGCATTCCCACTTGCAATCCAGCCCCAGAGACAACTATCCACCGCCATTATCTGCATAAATGTGAATGCACATTTATTTGGATGTCACAAATTAGTCTATAGTGCAGCGATGCGCCAAATCATATTTGACAACTTCCCCAATACGCAAGCTCTGCTCTCGGCGATTTTTCTCGTTGCATCCCGAGCAGGTGAAAACTCGAGATTAAACCACACTCTGCTGCCCGTGACCGATGCTCTGGCTGCAAATATGCTAAATGCTGCCGAGAGCATTGTGTGAGTTGCGTTAACCGAGGCCGGGAACAAAGGGAGTGAGCGGGGCGAGCAGGCGGGGACAAGGAGGATGTGTAGGAAGGAACTGCAGATGCTGGTTTACACGAAGATAGACACAAAATTGCTGGAGACAGCGGGACAGGCAGCATCTCTTGAGAAAAAGATTTAATAACAATCGAAATAACCCTTATACGTAAAAATATGTACAATACAGGAACTGTGCAAAAAAAAAATCTTCAGACATCTTCGGAATACATTCAATTTGTCGTTACATAGTGTTTAGTCAAATTACACAATTTTACCCCACACTCATGTGGCCCCTCTGGAGAGAAGGAAAGGATGACATTTCGGGTCGAGACCCTTCTTCAGACTGAGAGTCAGGGGAGAGGGAGATACAGATATATGGAAGGGTAGGGTGCGAAAACGACAGATCAAAGGAGACGCGGGGCAATAAAGGGTTTATTTCACTTTCAGCACCTGCAGATTTCTTTGAGTAGGAAGAGTTGTGAATCTGTGGAATTCTCTGCCACAGAAGGCAGTGGAGGCCAATTCACTGGATGTTATCAAGAGAGAGTTAGATTTAACTCTTGGGGCTAAAGGAATTCAGGGATATGAGAAAAAAGCAGTAACGGGGTACTGATTTTGGATGATCAACCATGATCATATTGAATGGCGGTGCTATCTCGGGGGGCCGAATGGCCTCATCCTGCACCTATTTTTCTGTGGGACAGATCAGAGCAGCTGCAGGAGGAGGGTTGGTTATTTTCATCCAAAAATAAATGTAATCAACTATTTACACAAATAATATGTACAATACAAAACAATACCAACAAACCCACCACCATAGTGAAACAAATAATTCTTAAATACCAGATATACTGAGTATTAAGCAGGAGGGTCCCCAGATGGACCAGTGAGGAGGGGGCGGGACATCTCGATGTGATGGACGGGGGCGGCAGCCAATGGAAATGCGGGGCGGGGTGATGGACGGGGGCTGGACCAACCGGCGGCGGTGGGCGGGGAGGCACTGGCCAATGGACGGTGGGAGGGGGCGGGGCGGGGCGGGGCGTCGGGAGCGCGAGAGGCGTCCGTTGGTGAAGCCCGCGTGGCGGCGGCGACCGCGAGAGTCAGTCAGTGAGTGAGGCAGGGAGGCTCGACAGCAGCAGCGAGGATGGCGTCCAAATGTCCCAAGTGTGACAAGACCGTCTACTTCGGTGAGCGACTCCGCTGTCTCCCCCCCAACTCCCACCCCCGGCAGATGCAGATCCCTCGTCTATTCCCCGTGCGCTCCCTCATTTGGCCATTCCCATTCCCATTCCCAGTGCGCTCCATCGCATCCTATTCCTAGTGCGCTCCCTCACCTCCTATTCCCAGTGCGCTCCCTCACATTCTATTTCCAATGCGCTCCCTCATCTCTCCAACCCCTGCCCCCGTGTGCGCTCCCTTATCTCCCATCCCCTCCTGGGGGCGCTCCCTTATCTCCCATCCCCTCCTGGGGGCACTCCCTTATCTCCCATCCCCTCCTGGGGGCGCTCCCTTATCTCCCATCCCCTCCTGGGGGCGCTCCCTCGTCTCCCATCCCCTCCTGGGGGCGCTCCCTCACAACCACCCTTCCCTCACAACCACCCTTCCCTCACAACCACCCTTCCCTCATCTCCCATCTCCTGCCCGGGTGCGCTCCCTCGTTTTGCTATTAACTGTTGCTAGTGCGCTCCCTCACCTCCCATTCCCTTCCTGTGCGCTCCCTCACCGCCATTCCCTGTCCCATGTGCGCTCCATCATCTCCCATTCACTCTGGGGTGTGCGCTCCCTTATCTCCACCTGCTCCTGGTTGAGCTCCTTCATTGCACCACTTGCTCGAGTTGCGCTCCCTCCCTCACGGCGGGGCGGGGGTTGTAGACCGGAGCAGGGAGGGGGGTGGGGGGGGGGTCGGGTTTGCTGTAATGGGAGAGTGCAAGTATGTAGCCGGCTGGCCGAGTGGTAACTGCAGCTACTGGTGTCGACAGCACTGCTGGCTCTGTGTCTGCAGTATCGTTAATTAAACGGGTTAACTTGGGAGCGGTCGCCTCTCATGCACTGGGTGGGGTCATCACTGTGCCAGATCCCTCTGCCTGGCTGTCGAGAGGAGGGGATCAGAGAGAGAGGGAGAGGGGAGGGAAAGAAGAGAGGGGGGGAAGAAGAGAGGGGGGGGGAAAGAAGAGAGGAGGGGAAAGAAGAGAGGGGGGAAGAAGAGAGGGGGGGGGGGAGAAGAGAGAGGGGGGAGGAGAGAGGCTCAGCAGTTTGGGTCTGGATCTGACTACTGTTCAAGCAACCTGTCGTTTACTGATTTTGTCCCCTTTGTTACATTGGAGAGAGAAAATAAATAATTCACTCCAGTAAAACTAATGGATGATTGCCCTGCTTTTGTTTCCCTCGTTTGGTGATGCACTGGTGAAATTAGATAGCTTAAGCTTGCGGTTCATTGAGGGAGAATTGTTTGGATTCATTCAGTGCAGAGCAGGTCACGGCCTCTGTGAAAAAGCAATGGTCTCCAGTCCTCTGCCCACAGCCTCGACATTATTCTCCTCCAATAAGGCTGATGGGGCAGCTCATTCGCAGGGACCTGGAGGTCATTATCTGATTCTCTTTCCTAAGATAATTAAAGTTGTGCTTTCAGTAGTGCGACTAGCCATGTATTATTAAACTCTTCTGATTTGGTTGAAGGAGGATTTTGTTTTCTGAGATAATTTGTCACACCCTGGCTATTTTCTCCCTCTTAGATACAACTATGACTAGGGAATTAATGGGCTTCATGTGATCATATTATTGAACAATTACATGTCAGTGTCCGCTGTGCTCGTGCTTTGTGCAATGCCTGTGTCCATTGGGGACAGTCTGGTTTTTGCTGTGTGTTTGGGGGTTGGTGCCGATAACTGCCAGAGGTTTGAGCAAGATAGCTGTGAATGTAGCTTGTGTGTGTTAATGGCAAAGGAGTGTGGCAGAAGATGTGGAATTTATTTTAATCAGCGAGTTGTGACCTGGAATGTGATGCCTGAAAGGACAGTGTTAACTTTTAAAAGTCTCAGTAGAAGAAACAAGAATCCACAGTAGGGAAATAAAGTCAATAATGACACACACGAGCTGACCAAGTGACCCCTCATGCCACTGATGCTATGTTGGGATTGACGGACTGCCAGCCTTTTGATTGTGTGTTAATAGGATGCAATTTTCCACATTCGTAATTTCTTACCAGCCCCGTCTTGCACTGCAGCTCAGGAAATGAGTTTTCAAGCAGTCTAATTTCATCTCTCTATTTGTATCAATGCCTCAGGGCACCTCTTGCTGTGGCAGTTTATGTATTTTCCCTTCACTGCACTTGCATGCCAGTGGGGATATGTTGGCTGGGTGTTGGAAGTGCACTTGCTCTAACTCCAACCTCAGTGTAGTACTATGGAGCTTATTGTTCCCATGCTCCCTGGTACCAACTTACTCTGACCAGCTCTGCAGCAAAGCTGCTAGTGTTTTATTCAAAAACGATTCCCTCATCTGTTCCAGCGTGGGTATAACTTGGCCACTTATTGGCACTGCTGTTTTTATTTTTTACACTCTGCCAACCAGAGGCAGAGGAGTGGGCGCAGTCACAAACTTGTCCTGTCGATTATTGACCCATGCTAGATTGGCAAGCAAGCAAATTCTGGGGAGCGACAAGGTGCCAACTTGGCATTTTTTTTATGAGCTACGATTTGTGATGCTCTGCGTAGGCCCGGCCACAGTTAAAGGACTGCAGCAAGCCACCAGATAGAAGTAATGATAAAATGCAGAGATATGGAACCCTGAAGGAAGCAGTGGGTTAACCAGGGCACGGGATGCTTTTTGGACAAAGCAGTTGTCAGCCAGAATATGTAGACATTTCATACTACCGGTAGAGACACAAAATGCTGGAGTAATTCAGCGGGACAGGTAGCATCTCTGGAGAGAAAGAATGTGTGACGTTTCAGGTCGGGACTCAGTCGTTCCACGTTACTTGAATGTTGGAATGCTGCTGGGACGGAGCTGTGGTGGATGTTGCAGCTTCAGGTGACTCCAGATCACCAATCCCAGTGCACACCACAGGCCTTTCCTCCCTCACGCCCCTTCTGCTGCAGCTCATTCGCTGCGACTGGTTGACATCATCAGGCAACAGCTCCACTTCGGTCGCTGCATTTAAACGAGATGGCAGAAAGAGTGTAAGATGGACCCGAACCTTGGACACTGCCTGTGGTTACAAGACTTGGCCACAGCACTGCAAGCTGGAAAGGATATAGAGAAGATTTACAAGGATGTTGCCAGGTCTAGAGGGTCAGAGCTAAAGGGAGAGGTTGAGTAGGCTGGGATTCTATTCATTGGAATGCAGGACGATGAGGGGTAATCTTGTAGAGGTATATAAAATCATGAGAGGAAATAGATCGGGTAGATGCACAGTCTCTTGCCCAGAGTAGGTGAATCGAGGACCAGAGGACAATGGTTTAAGGTGAAGGGGAAAAGATTTAATAGGAATATGAGGGGTAACCTTTTCACACAGGGTGGTGGGTATATGGAACAAGCTGCCAGAGGGGGTATTGAGGCTGGGACTATCCCAACATTTAAGAAACAGTTAGATAGATAGGTGGATAGGACAGGTTTGGAGGGATATGGGCCAAATGTGGGCAGGTGGGACTAGTGTAGCTGGGACATGTTGGCCAGTGTGGGCAAGCTGGGCCGAAGGGCCTGTTTCCACACCGTATCGCTATGACACTAACCCATCGCTCTCGGCCACAAGAAACCGACCATTTACTCATGGGAGACGCTTTTTGAAGGGAGAAGGTGGATCTTCCTTCAAGGAGATTGACAGATTTTTGATTACTATGGGTGTCGGAGGTTGTGGGGTGAAGGCAGGAGAATGGGGTTGGGGGGGGAAAGATAGATCAACCATGATTGAATGGCGTAGTGAATTTGATGGGCGAAATGGCCTTATTCTGCTCCTAGAACTTATGAACGAACTTATCTCCCTGACGCACTTGAAGGGTTTTTGCCTCTGACTTGGATAGTTGTGAATTCAGTGACTATTCAATCGTGATAAGTGCGGAGCGAATAACATTTTTTGTGGAATCACTGTATTTTATGGATTTCTTGTTCATTTAGTCTGCGTATCCAACAAATCTATTCACTGGTGCTGTTTCCCTCTGCTGTGAAACTCTTTGATTACTCGTGAAGGGAGGTCAATTTTCATCTGGCTCCCAGGAAAGTATTGTTACTTGTGAGTGTGAGAATATTAACAGGGAAATCCCAGGAGGATTGTGAATGGTGGGAAGGGGAGCTGACTGAGGGCAGGAGCTGTTCCATGGCGAATAGAATGAAAGCCATTAATCCTAGGTGATAAACGGAGAATTTTATTTTACTGAGTGTTGCTTATACTTGCCAGTCAATCAGCTGGAACTGCACTCACAGCTAGAACACAGCTGCAATCACTTTTACCAGAACAGAGCAATTCTACTGCGTGTAACTGCCAAAGAAAAACAGGTCCTTTTGGAAAGAAAAGGAAAGATTATTAGTGTTGTTGCACTTGAGGGGTTAAACCTGTGTTTTAAATCCAGATAGGGCCTCAGCTTAGGTGTGGCAGAGTTTCAAGATGAAGTTGGCCTCCTGCTTCATTGGCCTGTGAAATCAGCTTTGTTTCGGCTGTAAATCACACGCAGCATCTGGGAGGGTTGGACACCTTGGTGGTGATGGGGTTTCTGCAGTCCCATTGAGCTGCTGCTGCTGCAGTTTGGTACAGCTTGTCGCTGTTAATCAGCAGTCACCTTTGTGAGTGAACTTCATAAACGTTAGCTCGTGCTTTCTGCTGGCAAGGAATGAGGTCATTCAGCCCATCTAGTCACAGAGCAATCCTATCCTCCTGACAGGTTTATATCCCTGCAACCTGTTCTTCCACGTGTTCATTTACAACTCCTATTCCCACAGGCACCTGTACTGGGACAATTTAAACCATGGAATTAACCTTATAACCCAGATGGTTTTGATGTAGTAGTAGTATTATTCCTGAACAGGAGCCAGAGGGTTTATGTGGAGGAAGGAACTACAGATCTGGTTTAAACCGAAGATAGACACAAAAAGCTGGAGTAACTCAGCGGGTCATGCAGCAGCTCTGGAGAAAAGGAATATGTGATGTTTTGGGTCGAATCCCTTCAGACTGAGAATCAGGGGAAAGAGAAACGCGAGATATAGACGGTTATAAAGAGATTTAGAACAAATGAATGAAAGATATGCCAAAAAGTAACAATGATCAAGGAAATAGACCATTGTTGGCTGTGGACTGTTTCCTTGATCATTGTTGCTTTTTACATATCTTTTATTCATTTGTTCTATATCTGTCTATATCCCTCATTTCCCTCTCCCCTGACTCTCAGTTTGAAGAAGGGTCTCGACTCAAAACATCACCCATTCCTGCTCCAGAGATGTTGCCTTTCCCACTGAGTTACTCCAGCATTTTATGTCTATTCACAGCAACAGAGACCCGGGTTCAATTCTGACCTTGGGTGCTATCTGCGTGGCATTTGAATGTTCTCACTATGAATGCATGGGTTTGCTCTGGGTGCTCTGGTATCCTCCCACATCCCAAAGACATTAACTGGCTTCTGTAAAAAAAAAAAGCTCCTTATGTGTAGGGATAGGATGAGAAAGTGGGATATAGTAGAACTAGATCGATGGTTGGCATAGTGTATAGGAAAGAACTGCACATGCTGGTGTACACTGGAGATAGGCACAAAATGCTGGAGTGAAGGGCCTGTCCCACTTACGCGTCCTTGGCTCGCAAATTACGCAAACACGTGGTCGCTTGATGCGTACGGCCGCGAGGGGCCGGTCCCACTTAGAAGCGCGGAGGAGTATAGAGTTGTGCAGGGCTGGTCCCGACATTGCGCGGGGCTCCGAAATTCTTGCAGTGAACAAAATCTTCGTGCGCCAACGGCCTGTCGCGGAACTGACGGCCAAAGTGGGACAGGCCCAAGACGCTGGCGCGACGCAACGTCTCACCGTCAACAGCAGCAGAAGCAGGCAAATGATTGCCGAACTCGGCCTGGGGCTCACGGCCGTTGCGGTCCGGATCCGCCCCCACTTCTACTCTCAGAGCGGGGCCAAGAAAATTGAAGATAGACACAAAATGCAGGAGTAACTCAGCGGGACCGGCAGCATCTCTGGAGAGAAGCAATGGGTGATGTTTCGGGTCAAGACCCTTCTTTTCAGACTGAAGAAGAGTCTCGACACGAAACGTCACCATTGCTTCTCTCCAGAGATGCTGCCGGTCCCGCTGAGTTACTCCAGCTTTGTGTCCATCTTCAAATGACGTCACGCGCTCACGACGGCTGTGCGTACGCATGTAATCGCGCCCGACCTTCGCTCGACCGTCTCGGCTCAACGCAACCACGAGGTCGCGTAATTTGCATGCCAAGGACACGTAAGTGGGACAGGCCCTTAAGTCATCAGGACAGGCAGCATTTCTGGAGAGAAGGAATGGGTGACGTTTTGGATCTGGGTCTGAAGACGGGTCTCGACCTGAAATGTCGATGGTTGGCATAGACCCGGTGAGCCAAAGAGCCTGTTTCCATGCTGCATTTTAAACTAAAGTAAAAACTAATTAAAGGAAGAGTAGGAACCTCTTCCCAGTCTCAGTGCGGATTCATCCTGTAACCAATATCAGTTACCTGCCACTGCTTTTGACGAGAGTGTATGCTGACTTAAGTGGCTTTTCTATGTTAAAACAAGAGTTGTATTGAGATCCTTCATTACTTGCAAATAGTTTGGGGTATCCTGAAGTCCAGTGGGATGCTTTGAAAAAGCAAATCTGTCTTGCTCATTAATTTGGTTGGAGACAGTGAAGCAAAGTGGGTGTGTAAAGTGGGAATTACAGAGGGAGGGACGGAGAGAACTGAGGGAATGTCTGTAGTTAGGGTGGAAATCAAGGCTGTGAGATGATGTAATTGTTTTGGGTGCCCTCGAATTAATCATAATGGAACTTGAGTGTAAGTAGAGGCGATGAATGAGGGACGTTAGAAGGAAATGTAACCAGCAACCACAACATAATGGAACTGTGAGATGCAGTCAGCATGTGCTGGAAGTCTGAAATAATATACTGCAGGAACTACTCAGATCAGGCAGCATCTGTGAGAGGAAAACCAGGATAAAATTACAGGTAGATGACCTGTAAATCACAGTTTGGCATGTTCTCAAGCTCTTTTATTGTAGCTGGGGAGTGTCGGAGCTGAGTTATGCCACACAACAGCACTGATATTCGAGGACGTGAAGCATAAGCTAGTTTCAGAAGCTCTTTCCCCATGATCGTATCCAAGTGCAGAGACAGTTCTCCCCTTACATCGAAATCTGTGAGAGCAGTAGCTCCTGTTGGAACAGACCACCAGAGGAAGACAGAATTTGTATTTTTACCAAGTCTTTTGACCCAGAACGTCCCAAAGGGATTCACAGACAATGATGTATTTCTGGGCCAGACACACTGTAATGTAGGAAACGGATTATGCCTGGTCCAGTGGATTATAAATACCATTGGAAACTCTGAATATTTAGTTAATCTCGTCATCTTTATTTTTATAATGATTGGATAAATCAGGAAGCTAAGCAGCAAGTCATTGACAAGTTAGTTTTAGTTTTTTTTAGTTTAGAGATACAGCGCGGAATCAGGCTTTCGGCCCACCGAGTCCGGGGCGACCAGCGATCCCCGCATACAAACACAATCCTACGCACACTAGGGATAATTTACATTAATACCAAGCAAATTAACCTACACACCTGTATGTCTTTGGAATGTGGGAGGAAACCAAAGATCTCTGAGAAAACCCCCACGGTCACAAACTCCGTACAGACAGCACCTGTAGTCGGGATCCAACCCGGATGGATCTCTGGTCCTGAAAAGCAGTAGCTCTGCTGCTGCGCCTCCCTTGAGTGGGACAGAAGAATTGTGCTGACGGATCATGTAGACAGAATATTAAATTAATAATCCAGCGATGTATGTGAGTGCTGATGTTGTTGGTACTTGATTGGTTTTCAGGATTAACATGCTACATCACTGTGCCCTAAGCAAACTGTGTGCTCTCCAAGGCTTTTACAATGAGCGCCCTATTTGAAACAGAATCTCCAGGTCAGAGAAAAGTTACAAAGAAGGGGAAAGTGCGAAGTGTTAATTTTAAGGAATGGTTATTTTATGAATTAACTTGCCAGAGTTTCCCCACAGAAGTATTGGGTTTTGAATATAAACTGACTGGCGTGGCTGCTGAGATGCTGAGGGTGGGGAGTGTGTGCGGGGCAGGCTGCCAGATTAGCAGGGAAGTGTACAAGGGGGCTTTCATCACCCACCTGTCATGTGCTCCCCTCGTGACTGGAGCTGGCGTGCTTTTCATTTTTCCACTGGGAATCTCTGCTTCCATCTCAGTTTCCAGTGGGAAGGAATACACAAGACGGCATTGTGCAGGAAGAGGGATGACCTTTCGGTGTCTCGTTGCTGGGGTGTTGGACGTTATAAATACTGCTGAAACAGCTTGGCGTTGCTGAGTCTCCTTCCTGTGTCAAGCATCTGCAGGAGTTGAATTTTTTCCCTCCATTCTGTCAGTTATGTTTTCCTTATTAAATGCCATCTTAACACAGCTCAGGGTAGGGCTGGAATGGCACTGCAGGTCCATTTGCATCTGCAAGGAAAGGTTAGGCCAACAATTTGGCTCTTGCACGCAAGACAGACTAAGTGCACTCAATATGTTACAAGCAGAGAATTGAGGACAGGGATGATGAGGCCATTTGGCCCTTTGAGTCTGCACTACACTGGCTGGTCTGCTGGTGGTGGGCAAGGGCAGGACTGATATTCTTGTGAAGCTGTCCTTTTTGCCTATCCACAGAAGAATTATTTATTTGCTACTTTATTTGTCACATGTACCAGGGTACAGTGAAATCCACTTTTGTATACAGTTCACTACAAGTATCACTATACATAAGCACTTGGATACATCTTAGATAAGCATCTCAGATATGGTACAAGTGTACAGTGGTAGTACACTGAGACAATATACAGAATCGGCAGATTTGGCACCATTTTCAAGTTCAGGTTGTCATAGGTAAAGAGTTGTTAACCTGGCCATCAAGGCCCATTGTCCTGGCGTTATTGCAGGGTCGGTCTGGCCAAGTGTGGCCATTGGTGTCCTCCGCCGCTCTGTGCCGCTGCAGGTTGTGGCTGGTGCATGTGCTAGGCCTCTTCGAGCATTGCCCGGTCCAGCCGAGCCCCAGGCTGTTGTAGGGCCTCCAGCGGCCCACTGCACTGCCCCCTGTAACATGTGCGTTCACCGATCCTCTGTCCGACTCCCCCCGGTCCTTGGGGTGAGCGGGGGCTGGGATCGGCAGGCTTCCCTCTTTGGGCAGGTTCTCATTTCTCAATTTAATGGTGAGAATCAGGTATTATACAAAGGGACTTTGGTCTAGTTTGATTAGTCACTGAAAGCAAGCCACCAGAGAGTCAAAAGCTGCTCTTCAGCTCTTCACCATGTTTTTATCCAGACTTGCTACCACAACCACGTCTGTTCCTCGTTATCTTCCCCTCAGCCATCAATGGACCATTGTACATTTCCTTGAGCATTGTCTGCTTTGATCTGTCCTTTTCACACCTTACATGCTTTTGTACCCTTCTATATCTCTAGATACCCTCTTTCCTGATTCTCTGTCTGAAGAAGGGTCTTGACCCAAAACGTCACCCATTCATTCTCTCCAGAGATGCTGCCTGTCCTGTTGAGTTACTCCAGCAGTTTGTATCTATCTTTGAGTCAAATGGTATATTGGTCCTACTGAAAATATACAGGACCTTGGTGAGTCAGCCCCAAGAGCTTAATCTCCTTTTGTAGAAAAGGATATATTTGCTATAGAGGCAATGCAGTGAAAATTTACCCGTCTGGTTCCAGGCTTTACCATGTAAGGAGTGATAAAGTAGACTGGAGCTGTGTTCTACAGAGTCTGCATCTTGTTGAAGTTACACAATTTTTGCAGGGTCCAGCAGATTAGATTTAGAGGACAGACTCAAAAAGCTGGAGTAACTCAGCGGGTCAGGCAGCATTCCTGGAGAAAAGGAATAGGTGACCTTTTCTCCAGAAATGTTGCCTGACCCGCTGAGTTACTCCAGCACTTTGTGTCTAAATTTGGTTTAAAACCAGCATCTGCAGTTCTTTCTAACACAGATTTGGAGGATGTTCCCTCTCATGATCACCATATTATTTAGTAAATATGGTCAATATTGATATTTTTCCACCCAGTTTCAGTTTAGTTTATTGTCATGTGTGCCGAGGTACAGTCAGCAGAATTACAATTGAGCCATTTACAGTGTATTGATACATGATAAGGGAATAACATTTAGTTCAAGGTAAAGCCAGAAAAGTCCGATCAAAGATACTCCGAGGGTCACCAAAGAGGTAGATAGTAAATCAGTATCACTCTCTGGTTGTGGTAGGATGATTCAGTTGCCTGATAACAGCTGGGAAGAAACTGTTCCTGAGTCTGGAGGTGTGCGTTTTCACACTTCTATACCATTTGCCCGATTGGAGAGGGAAGAAGAGGGAGTGGCCAGGGTGGGACTCATCCTTGATTATGCTGCTGGCCTTGCAGAGGCAGTGTAAATGCGTTTACAATTCCCTCCAATTTCTTGCGGTCTTGGATGGTGCTGTTCCCAAAGCAAGCTGTGATGCATCTTGATAAAATGCTTTCTATGGTGCATCAGTAGAAGTTGGTGAGAGTTGTAGGGGACATGTCAAACTTCCTAATCCTTCTAAGGAGGTAGAGACGTTGGTGTGCTTTCTTGGTCGTTGCTTCAATATGGGCGATCGAGGAGAAGTTGTTGGTGATATTGACGCCTAAGAGTTTGAAGTTTTCAACCATCTCTACTTCGGCGCCGTCTATGCAAACTGGGGATGTGTACCACTTCGCTTCCTGAAGCCGATTACTATCTCCTTTGTCTTGCTGACATTGAGGATAGCACAGTGATGCAGCTGGTAGAACTGCAGCCTCACAGTACCAGAGACTCGGGTTCAATCGTGACCTTGCATGCTGAATATGTGTGGAAATTGTACTGTGTTCGCATTGGTTTCTGGATATTGGGGGAATCGAAGGATATGGTGGAGAGAGCAGGAAAAATTATTTGAGGTAGAATCAGCCTATTTCTTGAAGGATGGAACAGGATTGAGAGGCTTCTCCTGCTTCCTGGGTTCATGTTATTAACCAGGGGCACAGATGCTGAGGGTAGTGCTCACCTGGCTACTGCTTCATCAGGTTTGTAAATCTTAACCCTGATGTTTTAACTCCCTTGGTCTCTGCGATCCAGAATGTCTAACTCCTGGCACCATTCCACACTTTGCTAAACCATTTGGCAAGAGTATTGGAAGTGCCAAGTGGGCGGGATGTCGCCATCACCTTCTGGTGGGAGCAGATCCCAATGTAGCCATTGCTTGAGAGCAGCAGGTTATCTTCAGAGAGGAAAGGCATCCCAGGCTCTTCTTTATATCCAGACACTTGCCCAATGCAGAAAAATGTCTTTCCATTGTGTCGGAAGGAACTGCAGATGCTGGTTTAAACCGCAGATAGACACAAAATGCTAGAGTAACTCAGCAGGACAGGCAGCATCTCTGGAGTGAGGGGATGGGTGATGTTTTGGGTTGAGATCCTTTCTATTGCCAGTCTGTCCCGGAGCTGGAATCCTCTCCACTTTGAGTCATCTAAACAAAACAGTCCATTCAGCCCACCTTATCCATGCCATCCTTTTAAACACCTACACTAATTCCAATTACCAGCATTAGATCTATATACCTCCTTGTCTTGGTAATTCAAGTACTTGTCTAGATGCTTCTTAAATGTTGCCTTCACCACCTCACCAAACTATGTTCCAAACTGCAGCCAGCCTCTGTGTGGGGGGAGGAGGAAACAAAAACATCCCCCTCAAATCCCTGCTTCTTTCCCCTGCATGGGCTCCTCAACACACACATCAGAACCCTGCCAAGCTCACCATACCCATCTCTGGGAGCAGTCATAGATTAACATATGACGAGTATTTGACGGCACTGGGCCTGTACTTGCTGGAGTTTAGAAGAATGAGGGGGGGACCTCATTGAAATGTACAGAATAGTGAAAGGCTTGAATAGTGTGGATGTAGAGAGGATGTTTCCACTAGTGGGAGAGTCTAGCACTGGAGGTCTTAGCCTCAGAATTAAAGGATGTTCTTTGATGAAGGAGATGAGGAGGAATTTCTTCAGTCAGGGTGGTGAATCTGTGTCATCTGCCATTTTTGTCTTTAAATAATTACAAGCAGCAAAGATTAACATAAAAAACCTGGAACAGCCTGGAACAGATTGTTCAACGTGCCCTACAAAGAGGCAGGCATAGCTGGGGCCCATGAAGTGCTCATGGCTACGCCTTGGATTTAGAGGAAGTAGGAAGAGTCGAAGGAGAAATTGAGGGTGAGGACCAGCTCTGCTAGCTGTACATTCAGAGGGGGTGAGGTTAGAGTAGGTAAGGGGAGTGAAAAAGTTGAGATGGTTGATTTCACGCAGGCAGTTAGAAATGGAAAGGTCTAAAGAGGGTAGAAGGCTGTCCGGGGGAGTCCAAGAGGAGCAGGACCGGTGGAGACGGGAAAAGAGGTCATCACTGGGTGGTGAGGATCCCTCCCATAGAAAAAAGCACAGCGGCAACGGAAGAAAAGCTCTAAGTTGTAGCGGACCCGGAACTTGTAGACGATGAGGGGAAAGTGGGTGAATCCTCTGTTGAGGACAGACCGTTGCGTGTTGGAAAGGGGGAGGTCAGGGGCGAAGAGGGGAGTGTTCAAGACACGACATGGGTGGGGGTTGGGATCAGAGTGGATGGAGGTTGAGGCGAGGTACTGTGGGGGGATGGTGGGGGATCAGAGAGGAGGGGAGGCGTGAGGATTAATGTATCAGTGTGAGTAGTTTGGATTTGTGTAGGAAGAAACTGCAGATGCTGGTTTAAACCGAAGATACACAAAAAGCTGGAGTAACTCAGCGGGACAGGCAGCATCTCTGGAGAAAATGAATGGGTGACATTTCGGGTCGAGACCCTTCAGTCTGAAGAAGTGTCTCGACTCGAAACGTCACTCATTCCTTCTCTCCAGAGATGCTGCCTGTCCCGCTGAGTTACTCAGCTTTTTGTGTCTATCTTTGGGGTAGTTGGGGTAACCTGGTTAAGGGATTGGGATGGAGAAGACCATGTGGAATCAATACTGAGGTGCCCTGTCAGAGGGGGGAAGCAGTAGGACCTAGGAGAGTGAGCTGTTCCATTCAGCGAGCTGGCTGTTCTTTTCCCTCAACGTGTCTTTCACCCCATCTCGACCCTCAACGTTCTCATTATATGAAATGTGCCTCAAATACACACAGAATTTGAACCTTCACAAACCTCCAGGCAGAGAATGCCAAGCATTCACCACCCTCTGGAAGAAGGGGCTTCTTCTCATCTTTCTTGAATGGCTGACCACTTATTCTGAGACTCCGACCAGGTATCGGGTGCAAGATACCCCAGCCAGGGGAAACATCATCCCTGTACATACCCTATGCAAGACTTGTAAGAATTTGGAACATTTCGATGAGATCATCTCATTCTTCTAGATAGTACAGCGCCAGTCTGCTATCACTATGCTTGTATAGCAGAGCCACTCTACTGGGAATCCATTCACTGCACACCTTTTATCATCACAGTATATCCTTCCTTACATCCAAACCTGGACACAATATTCCAGATCTCATCTCAATGTGGCTAGTAAAGCAACTTTACTCTTTCATTCAAGTGTTCTTTGCAATAAAGGTATACGTATTATTTGCATTTATAATTGCCCTCTGTAACAGCATGTTAACTTGGTGACTTGCTGTATGTTCACCTAGGTCTCGCTGTTAAACAAATATTCAGTTTTCTATTTTTATTCCAGAAAAGTGGGTGGCCTGACATTTATCTACATCAGATTCCATCAGCCAAGCACTTATCCATTCACTTGGCCTGCCCATATCCTGGTTTTTGAAGAGGTACTTTTTGAGAGAGACCAGATGTATGATTGGATCCTTGGCTTCAATTGGGAATGACTTGGTTGTCAAAACAACAGCAGAACAACTGGCGATGGAGAGGGTAGGGTGTTGAGGGTGAGCAGGGCTAACTTCGATGGACAAGGTGAATCACCTTTCCATTGGTAAGTGTATACCACACTGGATGATGAAACTGGCAGATAAATCTCTGGGCTCAATGCCACTATTCATTCTGTTCCTTGGAGATCCCCTCCTTAATCGCAGGTTATGGTATGACACCATGGTTCAGTAGATTTCTTTATTCACTGAATTCGATATGTGTGGCATGGTGCCAACTTCAGTCCATATCAGATGGTTTCCCAGTTATTTATTTGATTCCTTGGCGAGCTGGTTAACTTATGATCTTTTACACATTGTACCAAAAGGGCTGCAGGTTGTACCTCATTTGGGGTCAAACACGATTGGGTTTTCCTGTTCTTCTGTCTTTGATTTTAAAGGGTTTAAGAATAGTCTGGCATGTACTGTGCAAGAAACGGCCAAGGCTGGATGAGCACACCTTGGAATATTCACCCAACCTGTGCGTAAGATAAGGGTCAGGACAGAAATGCTGTTTCAGGATTTGTGCTTTCTTCATTGACCATATCCGTCCATAGTTTGTGGTCCTGTACTGTTTACAAGGCCATCATTTATTGCCCATGCCAAAATGGTCTTCTGAAAGTTAAGCTGCCTTATTCAACAGCTGCTGTCTTTCTGGTGAAAGTGAGAGCACTGTTGCGGCGGGAGTTCCACGACTGAGACCCAACAATAATGAAGGACTGGTGGTATTTTTCCCAAGTCAGGAAGGTGTGTGACTTGAGATAGGTGATGGTCTTCACAAGCTGCATTTGACCTTCTTGCCAGTAGAGGTGCTGTTGTGATAGCCTGGTCAAGCAATTGCAATGCATTTTGTATAAACTGCGGTCACTGTGCCATTGATGGGGGGAGTGAATGTGTCCGTGGTGGACGGGGTGCCAATGTTGTGGTCCCTGGATGATGTTGAGCTCGTTGAGATGCTGGAGCTGCAGTCACCCAGTTAAGAGGGGAGTAGTGGAGCACACTCATGATTTCTGCGTTGTAGATGGTGGCAAGGCTTTGGTGTATCAGGAGGTGAGTTTTGCAACGTGGGATACCAAGCTCCTGATCTTGATGATTTTGTAGCAACAGTATTTATACAGCCATCCAGTTGAGTTTCTGGTTAGTAGTGATCCCTAACGCACTGGTGGCGAGTGAGTTGCTGATGGGTGATGGCATGGTGCTGCTGGTAGAGGCCTCGTAGCTCCAAAGACACAGGTGCAATCCTGACCTTGGATGCTATCTATATGGAGTATGCATGTTCTCCGTGTCACTGCATAGGTTTCCTCTCGGTGCTCTGGTTTCCTCCCAGATCCCAAGAAGGTGTGGTGTGATAACTTAATTTGCCTTTGTGTGTAGATGAGTGGTAGAATCTGGAGGGAATTAATGAGAATGTGGGGGGAATAAAATGGGAGTAGTGGTGGACTAGTGTAAATGGATGCTCACTGGTTTGCATGGATTTGGTGAGCTGAAGGTCCTGTTTTCATAAGTCTGTGATTGTAATGCCATTGAACGATGACGTTCGACTCTCTTGTTGGAGGAAGTTGTTGAAGGGTGCTAATCAGCACAAATGTTATCTGCCATTTACCAGCCCATGCCTCACCTCTGGAATTCAACCCTTGGATCCATGTTTAGATTAAGGATGTGATGGGTCAGAAGCCAAGTGGTCCTGGCAAAACCCAAACTTTGCATTGGTGAGCAGGCTGTTGGTGAGTGTCACTTGAATACACTGCTAACAATGGCTTCCATCACTCGGAAGCCTGAGAGTGGGCATCCTGCTTTTTGTGAAGCAATGTTGGATTGATCCCAGTGCTATAACTACATTGTACACCTTGGTCAGAGGAGAAGCTGGTTCTGTAGCTCCTAAGTGCCACAGTGGGAAGTGGGCTATATGCACTGCTCTCTGCTACTTCCTGATATCCTGGGAAGTGAATGAAATTAACTGAAGATTGGCTCGTCAGATAGCTGGGATAGACCTCGGGGAAGACCAGATGGATCTCCCACTCGGATCTTCCATTGCAAATACCTCTCTCTCGCACTCACTTTTGGGGACTTGCCATAGTTGAGGATGGAGATGTTTCAGGACTCTCCACCTTTAGGCTCTCCACTCATCGACCATTATGTATGCTTAGATGTGCTTGGACTCCAGAACTTTAATAATAATAATAATAATAGATTTTATTTATATAGCGCTTTTCAGGACTCAAAGTCGCTTTACAATTGAGAGTCAGGAATAAACAAAACAAAATAGAGCAGTAAGACAGAGGGGAGGGGAACATGGGACTAAGGGTATGCAGAGGTGAAGAGATGGGTCTTGAGGCGGGACTGGAAGATGGTGAGGGACTCAGAATTTCGAACCGGTTGTGGGAGGGAATTCCAGAGCCTGGGAGCTGCCCTGGAGAAGGCTCTGCCTCCAAAGGTGCAGAGGTTTGATTTCGGAGTGGAGAGGAGACCAGCTGATGTGGATCTGAGGGACCGTGAGGGTTGGTAGGGGGAGAGGAGGTCAATGAGATAAGGGGGGGCCAGGTTGTTGAGGGCTTTGTAGGTGAGGACCAGGATTTTGTAGGTGATCCGGTGGGAAATGGGAAGCCAGTGAAGTTCTTTGAGAACTGGGGTGATGTGGTGCCAGGATTTGGTGTGGGTAATGAGTCGAGCGGCTGCATTTTGGACCAGTTGGAGTCGTTTGATGCTGCTGGAATTGATTCCGAAAAGAAGAGAGTTACAGTAGTCCAGTCGGGAGGAGATGAAGGCATGGATGAGTCTTTCAGCAGCGGGGGGTGTGAGAGACGATCTGATTTTTGCAATGTTGCAGAGGTAAAAAAATGATGTTTTGACAACATGGCGGATGTGAGGCTCAAGGGAGAGGGTTGAGTCAAGGATCACGCCAAGGTTGCGTGCCCGAGGAGATGGGGAGACAGTGGTGCCGTCGATAGTGAGAGTGGGGTTGTTAATTTTAGTGAGTGTTGATTTGGAGCCAATGAGGAGAAATTCTGTTTTGCTACTGTTTAATTTAAGGAAGTTGAGTTGCATCCAAGATTTGATGGCTGATAGGCAGGAGTTGATATGGGAGAGAGGGGGGTGGTGGGGGGACTTGGTGCTGAGATAGATCTGGGTGTCATCAGCATAGCAGTGGAAGTCCAGTTTGAAGTGACGGAGTATATGACCAAGGGGGAGGATGTAGATGATGAAGAGGAGGGGACCAAGAACGGAGCCTTGGGGAACGCCGTGAGTGACAGTGGCTGTGGCAGAGGTGTGGTTATGGAGAGAGATGAAGTGGGATCGGTTGGAAAGGTAAGAACGGAACCAGCTGAGTGCAGAACCTTCAATGCCAAGGTCCCTAAGT
The DNA here is from genome assembly GCA_038087875.1 of Malacoraja senta. Taxonomy (NCBI): domain Eukaryota; kingdom Metazoa; phylum Chordata; class Chondrichthyes; order Rajiformes; family Rajidae; genus Malacoraja; species Malacoraja senta. Next base: position 62,481,694 of record CM075978.1, read on the forward strand.
CTGGTGAGCAGGATGTTGTGGTTGACGGTATCGAAGGCTGCACTCAGGTCGAGGAGGATGAGGATATTGAGGGAGCCAGAGTCAGCAGAGGTAAGGAGGTCATTGAGGACTTTGAGGAGAGCAGTTTCTGTGCTATGGAGGGGGCGAAAGCCAGATTGGAGGGGTTCGAATAGGTTATACGCGAGGAGGTGGGAATGAAGTTGTGACGCGACGATACGCTCCAGGGTTTTTGAAAGAAAGGGGAGGTTTGAGATGGGGCGGTAGTTAATGAGAGAGGAGGGATCAAGAGCAGGTTTCTTTAAGATTGGTGTGACAGCAGCAGTTTTGAAAGCAGAGGGGACAATTCCTTGGGACAATGAGGAGTTGAAAAGATTAGTGAGGTAGGGGCAGAGAGCAGGGAGGCAGGACTTCAGCAGGGGAGTGGGGAGAGGGTCAAGGGAGCAGGTAGTGGGTTTGGAAGAGCTGATGAGTTTGGAGATTTCAGTAGGGGTGACCGGGTCAAACTGGGAGAGGAAGCAGTGAGGGGGAGGGGTATGGAGATCAGCGGAGATGTTGAAAGGAGGGGCCTTGGTAGGTGGTGGAGTAGATGCTGGGGAGTCGGGTACAGGGGATAGGGATTGATAGATGGTGCTAATTTTATCTGCAAAAAAGTGGAGGAATGAGTTGCAGAGATCCGGAGTGGAGGTGGGGAGAGTGATGGCTCGAGGCTTGAGGAGGTTGCAGACTGTGGAGAAGAGGGTTCTGTGGTTTAGGCAGGGGTCAGTGAATATGGAGGAGAGGTATGCAGATTTAGCAGCAATGAGGGCATCTTTGTAGGCAGTGAGGTGGAGTTTGTAAGCTTCATGGTGGACTGTGAGAGGTGATTTCTTTATGAGTCGTTCAAGTCGGCGACCAATCTGTTTCAGCTTACGAAGTGCAGGTGTGTACCAGGGTGAAGATTTATTAAAAGTTACGGTTCTTGTTTTGGAGGGAGCCAGAGTGTTAAGGGAGGTAGACAAGGTGGAATTGAGATGGTTTGTGAGATCATCAGGTGAGATGTGGGTTGAGTCCAGGGGGAGAGTGGTGGAGAGCAGGTCAGAGAGATGGTGAGGATCGATAGATTTTAGATTACGGAAGGTGATTTCTCGGAGGAAGCGGGGGCGAGGTGTCGGAGAAGGGATGGTGAACCGTATGAGCTTATGATCCGAGAGGGGGAAGAGGCATGGATGGAGGTCGAGTACCGGTTGATTTGTGGAGCAGACCAGGTCAAGGATGTGACCTTTGTCATGAGTGGGAAAGGTGACGTGCTGAGTGAGAGAGAAGTTGTCAAGTAGAAAAGCGAATTCAGATGCGAGCTTGCAGGTGGGGGAGTCCATATGAATGTTTAAGTCACCAAGTAGCAGCAGACGTGTGGTGAGAGATGAGACAAGTGTGAGGAATTCAGTGAAATCAGATAGGAAGGAGGGGTTTGGTTTAGGTGGCCGGTAAATGAGGATGACTGTCATGGAGGAAAGGGCTTTGAAGGCAAGGAATTCAAATGATGCTACTGGGGGGAGGGGGAGTTCAACGATCGGAAAGTTCTGGTTGAAAATAACAGCGAGGCCGCCTCCATGGCGGGAGGGGCGGGGTTTGGAAATATAATTAAACCAGATGGGGATGCTTGGTTGAGGGAGAAGAAGACATTGGGTTGTTGCCAGGTTTCAGTGAGCAGAAGGAAGTCAAGAGTGTTGTCAAGGATTAGTTCATGGAGGGCAAGGGCTTTGTTGTTAAGCGACCGGGTGTTGAGGAGGGCAAAGTTGGCATTGTGAGAGGGTGGAGGGATGGGGGCAGGCTGGAGAGATCTGAGGTTGTCCCAGTTGACAGTGCATATGGTCAGCTGGGATGGGGGGTGACACGGTTGAGGGGGGGCAGAGCGTGATAGTGAGCAGATGGATGGAATGGGATGTCCAAGGCCGGAGTAGACAAGCTTGCATCGAGAGCCTCTATGGATGTAGCGGGGTCGACGTAGAAGTCCAAATTGTTTAATGATTGTGATGCAGGATGGGGTGTGGTTGTTGGAGAGACCAGTCAGCCGCAGAGCCGAGTATTTGATCATGATGAAGCGGCAGAGAGGTTGTCCAGCGGTGAGGGCGCAGAGAGGTGACCAGCAGAGAAGTCGAAGAGAGGTGTCCAGCAGCGATGGGTATCCGGTAGCGAGGGCGCAGAGAGGTCGTCCAGCGGTGCAGGTGCAGAGAGGCATCCAGCGGTGCAGGTGGAGAGAGAAGCCAGCGGTGGGTGAGCAGAGAGGCCGTCCGGTAGAGCGGGTGCAGCGAGGTGTCCAGCAGTGAGGGAGCAAAGAGGCCGTCCAGCAGTGCAGGTGCAGTGAGGCGACGAGCGGTGCAGGTGGAGAGAGAAGCCAGCGGTGGGTGAGCAGAGAGGCTGTCCAGAGCTGGTGCAGCGAGGAGTCCAGCAGTGAGGGAACAAAGAGGCCGTCCAACAGTGCGGGTGCAGGGGCCGTCCAGCGGCGCAGGTGCAGGGGCCGTCCAGCGGCGCAGGTGCAGGGGCCGTCCAGCGGTGCAGGTGCAGGGGCCGTCCAGCGGCGCAGGTGCAGGGGCCGTCCAGCGGCGCAGGTGCAGGGGCCGTCCAGCGGCGCAGGTGCAGGGGCCGTCCAGCGGTGCAGGTGCAGAGAGAGGCTGTCCAGGTTGGGGGTGCAGCATTGCTGGTGCAGGGAGGTGTCCAGGGAGGTGTCCAGCGTCGACAGTGCACAGACAGGTAAGAGGTTACAGGGGGGGGGGGAGATGTCGGGCGGAGAAGCAGCGAACAGTCAACGCCAGCGTCCTCTCCGGGCAGCGTGCAGGGATCGAGCGGCTAGTGGTGTAGGCCGCAGGCTTACTCGATTCAACGGTTGAAGACGGCCAAACGCCGGAGACCACCGCAGCCTACAGTGGTCCCTCGCCGGGTGGTGAGTCGCGACTTCGTCCGAGGTCCGAGGTACGATTTTACCGCGAGTTTACCGCAATCGGCAAACTCGCTATCGTGAGTCGTCATTCCGACTCCGCTCCACTGCCGCCATTTTCCCGATTTGATCCAATACGTAACGTGGCATCCCTTGGCTCAGTCCATTACAAATTCCCTGCATCATAGTGTCAGGGGTTATGGGGAGAAGGCAGGAGAATGGGGTTAGGAGGAAGAGATAGATCAGCCATTATTGAATGGCAGAGTAGACTTGATGGGCTGAATGACCTAATTTTGCTCCTATCACTTGTGACCTTACGAACTTATCATTGACAATAGACAGGAGTGCAGGAGTAGGCCATTCGGCCCTTTAAGCCAGCACCGCCATTCAATGTGATCATGGCTGATCATCCACAATCAGTACCCCCGTTCCTGCCTTCTCCCCATATCCCCTGACTCTATCTTTAAGAGCCCTATAAAGCACTCTCTTGAAAGTATCCAGAGAACCGGCCCCTTATTCTTAAACTGTGGCCCCTGGTTTCAATAAGATATCCTCTCATCCTTCTAAATTCCAGAATATACAAACCCAGCCGCTTCATTCTCTCAGCGTATGGCAGTCCCGCCATCCCGGGAATTAACCTGTGAACCTACGCTGCACACCCTCAATATCAAGAATGTCCTTCCTCAAGTTAGGGAACTGCATACAATACTGCAGGTGTGGTCTCACTAGGGCCCTGTACAACTGCAGAAGGACCTCTTTGCTCCTATACTCAACTCCACTTGTTATGAAGGCCAACATGCCATTCGCTTTCTTCACTGCCTGCTGTACCTGCATGCTTACTTTCATTGACTGATGAACAAGAACCCCCATGATCCCGTTGTACTTCCCATTTTCCCAACTTGACACCATTTCGATAATCTGCCTTCCAGTTTTTGCTACCAAAGTGGATAACCTCACATTTATCCACATCAAACTGCACCTGCCATGCATCTGCCCACTCATCCAACCTGTCCAAGTCACCCTGCATTCTCATAGCATCCTCCTCACAGTTCACACTGCCACCCAGCTTTGTGTCATCTCCAGATTTGCTAATGTTACTTTGAATCCCTTCATCTAAATCATTGATGTATATTGTAAATAGCTGCGGTCCTAGCACCGAGCCTTGCGGTACCCAACTAGTCCCTGCCTGCCATTCTAAAATGGACCCGTTAATCCCTACTCTTTGTTTCCTGTCTGACAACCAATTTTCTATCCATGTCGGCACTCTACCCCAGTACCATGTGCCTTAATTATGCCCACTAATCTTATCAAAAGCTTTCTGAAAGTCCAGGTACACTACATCCACTGGCTTTTCCTAGTTACGTCCTCAAAAAATTCCAGAAGATCAGTCAAGCATGATTTCCCTTCGTAAATCCATGCTGACTCGGACAGATCCTGTTACTGCTATCCAAATGTACTGCTATTTCATCTTTTATGAGTGACTCCAGCATCTTCCCCACCACCGATGTCAGGCTAACTGGTATACAAATCCCTGTTTTCTCTCTTCCCCCTTTCTTAAAAAGTGGGATTACATTAGCTACCCTCCAATCCACAGGAATTGATCCTGAATCTATAGAAAATTGGAAAATTATCACCAATGCGTCCACGATTTCGAGACCCACTTCCTTAACTACCCTGGGATGCAGACCATCAGCCTTTGGCCTTTGGTCCCATCAGTCTACCCAACACCATTTCCTGCCTAATGTGGATTTCCTTCAGTTCCTCCGGCACCCCAGATCCCCTGGCCACTAGTACACCAGGAAGATTGTTTGTGTCCTACTTAGTGAAGACGGATCCAAAGTACCTGTTCAACTCATCTGCCATTTCCTTGTTCCCCATAATAAATTCATCTTTTTCAGTCTTCAAAGGTCCAACTTTTGTCTTAACTAATTGTTTCCCCTTCACATACCGTATTGCCTTTTTACTTATCTTCTGTTGCTATTTAAACATTACCCAATCCTCTGGCTTTCCGCTCATCTTTGCTATGTTGTACTACCTCTTTTTATACTGTCCCCAACTTCCCTTGTCAGCCACGGTCGCCCCTTACTCCCCTTGGAATCTTTCTTCCTCTTTGGAATGAACTGATCCTGCTTCTTCTGTATTATTCCCAGAAATACCTGCCATTGTTGTTCCACTGACATCCTTAGGGTAGGGTAGGGTACCTTTCCAGTCAACTTTGGCCAGCTCCTCCCTCATGGCTCCATAGTCCCCTTTGTTCAACTGTAATACTGACACCTCCAATTTACCCTTCTCCCTCTCAAATTGTAGATTAAAACATACCATATTATGGTCACTACCTCCTAATGGCTCCTTAACCTCAAGTTCCCTTATCAAATCCGGTTCATTACACAGGGTTGGTCCCTTGGCTTGTGTAGTCATGGACTGAGAGTATTACCAGGACTTGAGGTTACCTACTATGCCCGTGTACACTCTTCCTGCTGATGATGCCTCATAGATGTAATGTTCTGACCTGCTGGATCTAGTCTGAAGTAGTGCCACACAACACAGTACGGATTAATGTCAGGGTAAAGTCTCCTTGGCCCCCTGCCTTGCTTTGCCATTCAATAAGATTGTGTGTGATCAAAAGCAGAATAAGTTCCATGACAGCGCTTGTACTTTGGGCACTGCCTTGGTGTTGAAATTCCTAGACCTTTGTTTGACTCCAGTTTGGGATTAGGGAGTAAGATTTGGAAACACAATGCAGCAGGGCCTCGTTACTAACTGTTTTAGCATTGACTGCTGATAAAAAAGCACTTTGTGTGAGGGAGGAGATGGGATTACCCAGATTGAAACAGTATGCTGCTGAGAGCCTTCTCCACCCTGGCGCTGAGGAAAAGCAGTGTAAATAATGAAGCAGTGGTACAGGGCGCCAAGGGAAGGTTCCCACCCCAATCCCTGTCAAAGTGATATTGTTCTGGTGCGCGATACCGTGGGTGGGTGCTATTGATAGCTGGCGCAGATGAGAAATGTGCCAGATAATGTGAGGGCGATGTGCAGGAAAGAACACTTTGCATCGCGCTGCAGGAATATCAAGGAAACTTGCCCCTTCACTGATGAATGTCAGGTGCAGGGCAGGCCTAACCTCAGGCTTAACCCGACTCTGACTTGGTTAAACCAATAGACAATAGGTGCAGGAGTAGGCCATTTGGCCATTCAATGTGATCATGGCTGATCATCCCCAATCAGTACCCCGTTCCTGCCTTCTCCCCATATCCCCTGACTCCTCTATCTTTAAGAGCCCTATCAAGCTCTCTCTTGAAAGTATCCAGAGAACCGGCCTCCACCACCCTCTGAGGCAGAGAATTCCACAGACTCACAACTCTTTGTGTGAAAAAGTGTTTTCTCATATCTAAATGCCTTACCACTTATTCTTAAACTCTGGCCCCTGGTTACGGACGCCCCCAACATCGGGAACATGTTTCCTGCCTCTAGTGTGTCCAAACCCTTAATAATCTTATGTTTCAATAAGATCCCCTCTCATCCTTCTAAATTCCAGAGTATACAAGCCCAGCCGCTCCATTCTCTACGCTGCACTCCCTCAATAGCAAGAATGCCCATCCTCAAATTAGGGGACCAAAACTGCACACAATACTCCAGGTGTGGTCTCACTAGGGCCCTATACAACTCCAGAATGACCTCTTTGCTCCTATACTCAACTCCTCATGTTATGAAGGCCAACACGCCATTCGCTTTCTTCACTGCCTGCTGTACCTGCATGCTTACTTTCATTGACTGATGAATAAGGACCCCCAGATCCTGTTGTATTCCCCCATTCCCAACTTGACACCATTTAGATAATAATCTGCCTTCCTGTTTTTGATACCAAAGTGGATAACCTCACATTTATCCACATTAAACAGCATCCGCCATGCATCTGCCCACTCACCCAACCTGTCCATGTTTGATTGCCCACTGGCTCTCCCTACCCAGTGCCAGTGAGGGGTAGGTGTGGGCTGGGAGGGTATCGTCGATCCATGGAACAAGAGAGGGAGGGGAATGATGTGGAATAAGAGAGACTGTGGGATTTTTGGGGAGGAGGGGAGGATCGTGACTCAGGGAGCAGATATAATAGAGAGATTGAAGCTGTGGTTGGTGGAGGGGAAGAGGCTGGAGGTGAGGTATTGCGAGGTAGGGTGGGATTGTGTGTTGGACAGAGCAGGAGACTTGGAGCAGCCAGTAAACTAGGGTGTGATATTGGATAAGCGAGTGGAGGCAGTTGATGGGAGTGTGTTGTCAGTGTCCGAGTGGAGGATTGGTGTGTGGACAGACTGAGGGTAGGGGATAATCTACCCCCTTGCCACAGACCTGCAGTCAGCAACACATGCCGCAGACCATAACATGACCATAATTGGAACTCCAGCGGCCACATCAACAAATTTAGTCTTATTCTACCACAGATTTAGTTTCTTTTGGTATAGTTTAGAGATACAGCGCAGAAACAGGCCCTTCGGCCCATCGATTCCGCACCGACCCGCGAGCCCCGCACACTAACACTATCCTACACACACTAGGGACAATTTACATTTATACCAAGTCAATTAACCTACAAACCTGTACGTCTTTGGAGTGTGAGAGCAAATGGAAGATCTCAGAGAAAACCTACGCAGGTTACGGGGAGAACGTACAAACTCCGTACAGACAGTTTTAATCTGCATTTTGAGAAGGAGAACGTTAAATCGGAAGTGGCAGTGGTGCAGTTGAACAAAGGGGACTATGAAGGCATGAGAGGGGAGCTGGCCAAAGTAGACTGGAAAGGGATCCTAGCAGGAATGACGGTGGAACAGCAATGGCGGGAATTTCTGGGCATAATCCGAAAGACGCAGGATCATTTCATTCCAAAAAGGAAGAAAGATTCTAAGTGGAGTAGGAGGCAACCGTGGCTGACAAGAGAAGTTAGGGATAGAATAAAACTAAAAGAAAAGACGTATAACACAGCAAAGAGTAGACGAAAGCCAGAGGATTGGGAAACTTTCATAGGACAACAGAAGGAAACAAAATGGGCAATATGGGCTGAAAAGATGAAGTATGAAGGGAAGCTGGCCAGGAATATAAAGAAGGACAGTAAAAGCTTCTTTAGATATGTTAAGGGAAAAAGAGTAGCAAAGTCAAATGTGGGTCCCTTGAAGGCTGACACGGGTGAAATTCTTATGGGCAACAAGGAAATGGCAGAAGAGTTGAATAGGTACTTCGGATCTGTCTTCACTAAGGAAGACACAAACAATCCCTGATGTACTCGAGGACAGAGGATCTAAGGGGGTAGAGGAACTGAAAGACATTTTCATTAGGCGAGAAATAGTATTGGGTAGGCTAATGGGACTGAAGGATGATAAATCCCCTGGGCCTGATGGTCCGCATCCCAGGGTCCTCAGGGAGGTGGCTCTAGAAATAGTGGACGCATTGGTGATCATTTTCCAATGTTCAATAGATTCAGGATCAGTTCCTGCGGATTGGAGGATAGCTAATGTTATCCCACTTTTCAAGAAAGGGGCGAGAGAGAAAACGGGGAATTACAGACCAGTTAGCCTGACTTCAGTGGTGGGAAAGATGCTGGAGTCAATTATTAAAGAGGTAATAATGGGGCATTTGGATAGAAGTAAAAGGATTAGTCCAAGTCAACATGGAATTATGAAAGGGAAATCATGCTTGACTAATCTTCTGGAATTTTTTGAGGATGTGACAAGTAAAATGGATGAAGGGGTGCCAGTGGATGTAGTGTATTTAGACTTTCAGAAAGCCTTTGATAAGGTCCGGCACGGGAGACTGGTGACTAAAATTAGAGCACATGGTATTGGGGGTAGGGTGTTGATATGGATAGAAAATTGGTTGGCAGACCGGAAGCAAAGAGTAGGAGTGACCAGGTCCTTTTCAGAATGGCAGGCAGTGGCGAGTGGAGTGCCGCAAGGCTCGGTGTTGGGGCCACAACTGTTTACCATATATATTAATGATTTGGAAGAGGGAATTAGGAGCAACACTAGCAAGTTTGCAGATGACACAAAGCTGGGTGGCAGTGTGAACTGTGAAAAGGATGTTAGGAGGTTGCAGGGTGACCTGGACAGGTTGAGCGAGTGGGCAGATGCGTGGCAGATGCAGTATAATATAGATAAATGTGAGGTTATCCACTTTGGCGGCAAAAACAAGGGGGCAGATTATTATCTCAATGGGGTTAGGTTAGGTAAGAGGGAGGTGCAGCGAGACCTTGTACACCGGTCACTGAAAGTTGGCTTACAGGTACAGCAGGCAGTGAAGAAAGCTAATGGAATGTTGGCCTTCATAACAAGAGGATTTCAGTATAGGAGTAAAGAGGTTCTTCTGCAGTTGTATAGGGCTCTGGTGAGACCACATCTGGAGTATTGTGTACAGTTTTGGTCTCCTAATTTGAGGAAGGACATCCTTGTGATTGAGGCAGTGCAGCGTAGGTTCATGAGATTGATCCATGGGATGGTGGGGCTGTCATATGAGGAAAGATTGAAAAGACTAGGCTTGTATTCACTGGAGTTTAGAAGGATGAGAGAGGATCTTATTGAAACATATAAGATTAATAAGGGATTGGACAAGCTAGATGCAGGAAAAATGTTCCCAATGTTGGGCGAATCCAGAACCAGGGGCCACAGTCCTAGAATAAAGGGGAGGTCATTTAAGACTGAGGTGAGAAAAAACGATTTCACCCAGAGAGTTGTGAATTTATGGAATTCCCTGCCACAGAGGGCAGTGGAGGCCAAATCACTGGATGGAGAGAGTTCTAGGGGCTAGTGGAGTCAAGGGATATGGGGAGAAGGCAGGCACGGGTTATTGATAGGGGACGATCAGCCATGATCATAATGAATGGCGGTGCTGGCTCAAAATGCCGAATGGCCTCCTCCTGCACCTATTTTCTATGTTTCTATGACAGCGCCCGTAGTCGGGATCGAACCCGGATCTTTGGTGCTGTAAGGCAGCCACTCTACTGCTGCGCCACTGTGCTACCCTTTTCGATGCCCATCACTACACTCACCCCCTCATAGTTTGGAACTAACTTGTTCTTTTCTCATATTTATATTACACGAACGTTATGAGCGTCTCTGTTACTCTTGGCAGTGTGTTCAGATCCCAACAACTTTGGGGTGAAATAATTCTTCCTCAGATCCCATCTAAACCTCTTCCTCCTTCCTTGAACTATGCCATCGAGCTGTAAACAGCTGTTAATGGGAAAAGTTTCCTTCGATCTACCCTGTCGATGCCCCATAGATTTTGTATCCCTCGATGTGGCACCCCATTTGGCAAGCGTTTTACTGGGGAATAAACAAGTCCAGCCCATCACGTCCCTCAACATTCCTTTGGGAAGGAGATGAGGAGGAATTTCTTTAGTCGGAGGGTGGGAAATCTGTGGAATTCTTTGCCACAGAAGGCTGTGGAGGCCGTCAATGGATATTTTTAAGGTAGAGATAGATAGATTCTTGATAGTATGGGTGTCGGGGATTATGGGGACAAGGCAGGAGAATGTGGTTAGGAGAGAGATCAGCCATGATTCAATGGCAGAGTAGACTTGATGGGCCGAATGTACTAATTATGCTCCTAAAAAGAATGAACTTATGAACATGAATCACTCTGTCCCTGGCAACATCCTGGTCAATCTCCTCTTCTCCCTGTCCAGAGTAATCATGCCCTCTGACAGTGGGAGCGGACCTGCACGTGCTGTGGGAAGAGATGGGCGAATAATTGGTAGCTGTAGGAGGCTGCTCTTGACAGTCTGCTCCCTCTGCACTTCTTCACACCAGTTGCCTGAAGAAGGGTCTTCACTTGAAACATCACCTGTTCCTTCTATCCAGAGATGCTGCCTATCCTGCTGAGTTACTCCAGCATTTTGTGTCTATCTTCAGTGTAAACTAGCATCTGCAGTTCCTTCCTACACAGTAGTCTGTCTCATTGGGTTGGGCTATTTCTGTGAGCAAGCATGACTGAGGGAGTCCTGCATTTTCCCAGCCCCTGTCTGGCACAGGACCCTGGCACCAGGGGGATTGAGTTGCTGCCTGCTGTGCCCGTGGGTGGGTGGGGAGCTGCCCGGAGGTCTGAGAAGACTGGACACCTGTTGCTGGGGGAAGGCTGTGTGTGGCCACCAGGGTGGGTGGAGCGGATTGTGTGCTCTAACTTGGAGCCGCCTCCCGCTGTGTCAGGCAGCAGCTGACAGAAGGAGATCTTGGTATAGAAACAGCTAGCACCATACTTGTCTATCCCTATCCTCCTCACCCTCTCTGCCTCCTTTAACCCTCTCCTGCCTTTCCTGCAAGATATTTTTGGATGTGAAAGGAATCGAGGGACATGGGCTTAGTTCAAGAGGTAGAAGATCAGTCATTGTCTTAAGGGCCTGTCCCACTTGGCTGTCATTCGCACGCCATTTACGCGACCTGCTAGCGTGTGGGTAGCGCGGGACGGGCGCGTGGAGTGGCGTGGAGGAGTGTGGAGTGGCGTGGAGGAGTGTGGACTTTGTCCTGAACGAAATCTTCGCACGCCACCGACCTGTCGCGTAACTGACGGCCAAAGTGGGACAGGCCCAAGACCCTGGCGCGGCACAACGTCTCACCTCCAACAGCAGCAGAAGCAGAGAAACGATCGCCGAACTGGGCCTGGGGCTCACGGCCGTTGCGGATCTGGATCTGCCCCCACCTACTCCCAGAGCGGGGCCAAGACGATTGGAGGTAGACACAAAATGCAGGAGTAACTCAGCGGGACCGGCAGCATCTCTGGAGAGAAGCAATGGGTGACGTTTTGGGTCGAGACCCTTCTTCAGACTGAAGAAGAGTCTCGACCCGAAACATCATCCATTCCTTCTCTCCAGAGATGCTGCCGGTCCCGCTGAGTTACTCCTGCATTTTGTGTCCATCTTCAAATGATGTCACGCGCTCCAGACGACTGTGCGGACACATGATGTAGCGCGCGACCGTCGCGCGTCAGTCACTCCTGGCCTGTCGCGTAAATGCCGGCCTAAGTGGGACAGGCCCTTTACTGAATGGTGAATGGGCCCTTATAGAGTCATATAGCACTAAAATAGGCCCTGCAGCCTGACGCATCCATGTTCACCAGAATGCCCATTTGCCCGAGATCAATTCTAATTGTGTTCCTGTTTCTGTTTCATGGATTTATGCAGCATTCCCATCGACGCAGTCCTCTTCCATTATTCTAGTGGGAGAGAGTTTCACCGTTTACCCAAACTCCTGGTTTCCCTGTGCTGGTGGCTGCACAGATCCCATGAAGCTCTTCCATAATTCCAAAGCCCTCAGTGCACGATGACAGGAGTCAGACCTGGGGTGGGCACTGCCCTTGGGTCTCTGTTGGAAATAGTTATTACCATGGCAGAGAGGTACCATTTGCTGCCTATGCTCCCCTCAGCCCTGAACCCGGGGCAGCGAAAAAGGTATTTGAATGTGTAGGAAGGAACTGCAGATGCTGGTTTACACTGAAGGTAGGCACAAATGCTGGAGTAACAGCGGGACAGGCGGCATCTCTGGAGAGACGGAATGGGTGACGTTTTGGATCCGGAGAGAAGGAATTGATGCAGGAATCTGGGCCCCAAGTCTCCGTTACTGGTCGATCTTCAGCCATCAATGAAGCAGAGACCCTCAGGATTGTGATAGGGCTGAGGATAGGGGTATCTGGGCCTCTGGCAGTGACCCCAGCAGAAGATCTCCTCACCCAGACAATCATTCTAAGCCCTCAGTCAGAGCGTTGGGTCTTCCACGCTGCCCAGTGAGGAATCCAAGCAAGGACAGAAACTGAGGAAAGGTGGAGGAGGTAAAGGGAGGTCCTGACCTCTCCTCCACTGATCCCAGCAGAGAACGGGTGTGCTCACTAGTCAGAAGCACTGTCTGAAGGGTGGCGCAGTGGTAGAGCTACTGCATTACTGCGCCAGAGACCCGGGTTCGATCCTGACTACGGGTGCTTGTCTGTACAGAGTTTTGTATGTTCTCCCTGTGTTGGTTTTCTCCAAGATCTTCGGTTTTCTCCCACACTCAAGACGTACAGGTTCGTAGGTTAATTGGCTTGGTTTAAATATAAGATTGTCCCTGGTGTGTGTAGGATAGTGTTAGTGTGCGGGGATTGCTGGTCGGTGCGGACTCGGTGGGCTGAAGGGCCTGTTTCCATGCTAAAATAAACTAGAATGAAACACTCTGGCAGCTGCTGCTGTCCAGTTGTTCCATTTATCCAGTGAACAGGAGGCCACATTATCCTTCCGTTGAGAGTTGAAAGGCCTGGCTGCGGTTTATGTCATTACTTCAGCATTGCTGAATTCTTTAAAGGTCCACGACTTCAAAAATTATACACTGGCAAATATATTCAAAGGAAATCTTGAAAGGTTTTATAAGTTTGTCAAGTGCGTGAGAAATGCTTGGGAAAGCGTAGGACCCAAAGGCTCTCGGACCCTCAGACTATCCATGATTGGACTTTGCTGGCTTTACCTTGCACTAAGCGTTATTCCCTTATGTATCTACACACAGAATGACTCGATTGTAATCTTGTATTGTCTTTCTGCTGACTGGATAACATGCAACAAAAGCTTTTAGCTGTACCTCGGTACACGTGACAAGTAACTAAATTATAAAGGGCCTGTCCCACTTGGCTGTCATTTGCGCGCAATTTACGCGACCTTCAAAAATGTGGTCGTTGCGTTGTGACGCACGGGTAGAGTGTGGGTAGCGCGGGACGGGCGCATGAAGAGGCGTGGAGGAGTGTGGAGTTGCGCGCGGTATCGCGCGGTGCTCCAGGATTTCGTGCTGCACGAAATCCTCGAGCGCCACCTGCGTGACGTATCGCATACGCACGCTGACGCATTGGGTACACACGCTAACGCATTGGCGTCGCACGCTGGCGTCCCGACGTCTCACGTGTATCGCGTGGTGATGCATGGTTACGTCACCGTGCATAACCATGCGTCGCCGTGCGCCGCAGGGTATTCTAATGACGTCACGCGCACCAGATGGTATGATGACACGTGATTTGTGCACCGACCTATTTTACATATGACGCGTAAATGAGGTGCAAATGACGGCCATGTGGGACAGGCCCTTAAGGGTCCAGAAATGGTCACCCTGTGAGGAGTATGAAGCTTTCAAAGTACACTTTGTGGCTGTCTATGCAGGAGAGCGGGGCAATGTCGGTGTCACAGGATACGCATGAAATATTGGACCAGCTAAACATGGTAAAACAGGAGGGATTCTGTATCTGTGAAAGGGGATAAACTGCCAGGCTCAGGTGAAATATATCCCAGGGTGTTATAGAAAGCAAGGAGGAAATCACGAAAGCTCTGACTACAGATTCAATTCCTTCCGGCTACAGGAGTGGTGGTGGAGCATTGGCCTTGTACTGTTGTGCAAGGAGAGAGGGAGGAGAGTACACGCCAGAGTTGGGCCAATTACTGGACTATGTTCTCGGGAGCAGTATAACCCTTCACTGGGAGAGATGCAGGTGAATCAGCAACAGTCAACAGTTTGTTCAGGGAAGGTCAAATCTGATCGACTCCCCTGTTACCTCAAAGAGCTCTGTGAGGCAATGCATGATGTGGGTTTTCGCAAGGTGTTCACAGATCATACAGATGTTGTGGTGAGGTTGCCAATGTAGAGGGGGGCTTTGTAGGCTGCAGGGAGATTCAGGTGGTCAAGCTGACAATGAGAAGTGGGATTTAATCCAGGGAAGTCTGAGGCAAACACGTGGGGACGCACAACAGGGAGAGGGATCGACATAAGAAATGGGAGAGGTGTTGGGATCTATGGACGTTCAGAGTGAACTTGGGTATGTCCACACACCCTCAAAGGTAGCAGATCAGTCAATGAAGGCTAAAAGTGCTTTATTAGCCGAGGCCTAGAATATAAGAGCAGCAAGGTTATACTAGATCTGTACACAAAGTATACATAATCTGTACACTGTATACAGAACTAGATAGGTCATGGTTTGAGTCCTATGAACAGTTTTCATCACTACATCACAGGAGAGATGTTGCTGCACTGGCCAGGGGGTCGGGCAGATGAAAGATGATGTTGCCAGAACTTGAAAATTGTAGCTCTGGAGATTTAGACTTTAGATATACCGCACAGAAACAGGCCCTTTGGCCCACCGAGTCCATGCTGACCAGCGATCACCCTGTACACTAGCACTATCCTACATCCTACACTGGGGACAAATTACAATATACAGAAGCCATTTAATGTACAAACCTGAGATAGACACAAAGCTGGAGTAACTCAGCGGGACAGGCAGCATCTTTGGAGAGAAGGATTGGGTGATGTTTTGGGTCGGGTCAAGACCCTTCTTCAGACTGGTCCATGTCTGAATCTACAAACCTGTACGACTTTGGAGTGTGGGAGGAAACCAGAGCACCCGGAGAAAACCTACACGGTCACTGTGAAAATGTACAAACTCCATATAGATATGTAGGTGGGGTTATTTTCTTAGAACAGGGGAAGCAAGTGCAGGAAATGGCTTGGATGTCTTGATTATCAAGTATTAGTTATAAGGAGTGATTGGGCAAAGTTGGATTATTTCTCGGTGTATGAAATTGAGGGAAGTCCTGATAGAAGTATATAAGAGGCATAGATAAGGGTTGACATTCTTTTTCCAAGGGAGGAAATGTCAAATACTGGAGGGCATAGGTTTCAGGTGAGAGGGAAAACTTTAGGGAAAGATTATTTTTACACAGTGGTGAATGCAAGGAACACGATGCAGGGGAGGTGAGAGAAGCAGGTATGATAGACCATGTGCAGACAGGACGGTGGGCCGAAGGGCCTGCTGTACCATTCTATGTTCTGTAAATAATGAGGCGCTGAGACACAGTAAATAAGCAATGTCTTTCTTGCTCAACAGAGGCTCAGAACCTGGGGTTTAAGATTTGAAGTAAGCTCATAACAAATCCAAGATGACTCCCAACCCAGGCGACAAATTGCCTGCTGGCCACTGAAGCAGATCTACAAACACTTATTACAATCGCTCTGCACTCTTAAATCTCTGTTCCTACGGCAACATTTCTTACATTAACTATGACATTTACACTGTAAATGGCTCGATTGAAATCATGTTTTGTCTTTCTGCTGACTGGATAGCACGCAACAAAAGCTTTCACTGTACCTTGGCACAAGTGACAATAAACTAAACTGAACTGAACTGAGGGATCAGAGAGGAGCTGAGGTGCCTCCTCTCCCCCCCACCCCCCACCCTCCATTTAACCCAGAGGGGAGCACGTGACCTCTCCTGAGTATTGGTCCAGGAACAATGGAGTCTGGGGCGGTGAACTCTGGCCTTGCCCAGCATTTCCTTCCATTATTCCTCGCCATTCTTTTTGCAAAGTTTGTCTGCTGCTATTTGAGATGATGAGTGACTACATCCTGGTTGAGGTTTAGTTTCTAAACAAAGGTTGATGTGGAAGGCTGGGAATAGCAGCTGTATCTGAGCTGCAACCTCCTCCCTCTGCTTTGGAGAAAGAAAGAGTGTCACATCGGAAGTTGGCCCTGAGTCCTCCACATCCCGCAGACCTTTCCTGCTGGAAGGCTCCCCAATCTGTGGACCTGTCTCTGCTGAACCTCATACCCTAGTTAACAAATATCTGGGCTCTAACCCATGGAATGTGCCCAAGGCTCCAGCCTTTGGTGCTGCCCTGCACCAGAAGAGTGTCATGTTTCTAGCACTCCTCTGTGCACTGCGCTACCTCCCCACACTCTGCCCCGCACACCCAGACCCGCCCGCGCCCTCGGTTCAGTCCCATCCCCCCTCCCGCCCCAAGTCCCCGCGCAACCCTCTCTTCTCCCCGCAACACCTTGCGCCTCTTTCCCTTTCAGAGTCCCTGGCCATGCACGTCCACACATTTGCTTATCCCTGTATCTTAATTGATACACGTGACAATAAAAGACCTTTGAAACATCGTTTAATTGAGGCCAGGGTTTCTGCCTCTCCCATCACTTTAGGCAGAAAGGTTAAAATCTCTACCACCCTCTGAAAATAATCTTTCTTTGTTCCCCCATCCCTGCAATCAGGTTTCTTTTTGTTCTGAAAAGAACAACCTTCCTCCTCCCCACCCACCCTGTTCAATTTTTGCCAGATGGCCACAATTTTCCAGTCCAGGCAACATCCTTGTGAATCTCCTCGGCACCCTCTCTAGTGCTGCTGCAGTGACTAGAATCATCCGTGTACTGTTGAGTGCTTGTGTATATGCACCGACTCCACAGGTGAAAGAGCGCTCTGTTCCTGAGAACTGTCTGTATCCCAAACTGGTTCACCTTCCCCTCAGCTAGCAATGTACCATTCTACATTTCTTTATCAGTCTGCTTTGATCTATCATTTTCATACCTTATCCTTCCATATCTCTAGTCTCCCTCCCCCTCGGTCTGAAGAAGGGTTTCGACCCGAAACATCACCCATTCCTTCTCTCCAGAGATGCTGCCTGTCCCACTGACTTACTCCAGCAAGTTGTGTCTTATCTACCCAAACTGGTTGTGTGTCTGAGATGAACAAAAACACTGGGGGAGAGGCCACAGACACAGCTGTGAGAGAGCGAGCAGGCCTAGGAACAGCAGGCTCCACCCAGCCCCTGGTTGTGGCGGCTCAGAGGAGGGTGAGGGAGGGTTTGGGGAAAGAAGACACGCCCGAATGCTCCCACCCAGCAGAAGATGCCTTCAGCCACACAGCAGCCGACAAATCCATTCTCATCCATCCCGCCGGTCTCCCAAATGCTCATGTGTATGGGGTGTTCATAACACAGGGGTGACATGTAGATTCTGCCCCTTCAATAATAAAGGAAAGAATTCCATCCTACTTTGTAAACCACATTAGTGATTAGCACTGGGGATTAGTAATAGGGTGGCACAGCGGTAGATTCGCCGCCTTGCAGCACTTGCAGCGCCGGAGACCCAGGATCGATCCTGACTACGGGTGCTGTCTGTACACCGTTTGCACGTGCTCCCCGTGACCTGTGTGGGGTTTCACCGAGAACAGTTTCCTCACACACTCCAAAGATGTACAGGTTTGCAGGTTAATTGGCTGGGTGTAAATTTAATATTGTCCCTAGTATCTGATGGGTATTGTAAATGTGCGGGGGTCGCTGGTCGGTGCAGACTTGATTTCTGCACTGTTTGTCTAAAACTACTGCTCCGTTTAAAGATCAGCACACCCACTCTCCATGCTTCTTCCCTCTGCCTCTCCACACTGCAGTTATTGTGCATTCCCTTATTCTGTTGCACCAGCCTTATTTTGAGTCCAGGGATGTCCACAACATGACTGATGGTCCTTTTTTCCATACTTCTTTACATAGAAAGACATTTTGTGCCGGTTTGAAATAAATCTGCCTCCATCTGATGACTTTGGGACAGGGAGAAGACCACCCTTCATCCTTTTCTATTTTAGATGTTCTGCCTCATCAGTAGATGTTGCTCCTTGCGCCATGATGGGGAGGCACATTAAATCAAGGCCCAAGCTGCAAAACAATCCCTGTCCCCATGGGTAGAGCAGGAGACTTCTCTTATGTAGGAAAGAACTGCAGATGCTGGTTTAAGCAGAAAATAGATACAAAAAACTGGAGTAACTCAGCGGGTCAGGCAGCAGCTATGGAGAGAAGGAATGGATGACGTTTCGGGTCGAGACTTCTTCAGACTGAGAATTGGGGAAAAGAAAATGAGAGATATACACGGTGATATAGAGAGATATAGAACAAACGACGATAAAGGAAAAAGGCTATTGTTAGTTGTGGGCTTGGTGAAAACGAGTTACACAGGCAATGAAACTTACCAGGGTGACAGTGAAGCTAGTCCGACCAGGGTGGGGATGGATGGAGAGAGAGGGAATGCAAGGGTGATGAAGTTAGAGAAATCAGGAGAGTTCTCTTCCTAGTTCCAGTCACAATCCATCAACTAATATCTGCAGCTGGTTGCCAAATACAATTGTTGGGCCTTGGGTAGAGTGTTGGGCCTTGTTTGTCAGTCCCTCAGGGGTCAAGGGTAATTAGCTTCTGTGGGAACTGATGGTCAGTTGTTGCAGTGTCAGAGATACATTATGGAAACTGGCCCTTCGGCCCAACTTACCCACAACTTGTCCCAGCTACACTAGTCCCACCTGCCTATGTTTGGCCCATGTCCCTCCAAACACGTCCTATCCACAGCAATGAAATCACAGGGCTGCTAAATAGGAGGTTTGGCGTGAACTGTACAGGGAGCTGAGTTCAGATTCCACCAGGGCAAATATATGTTATTTACATTCAGTTGATGTTCATCGAGTCATTGAGTCATGGAACCATATAGCATGGAAACAAGCCCGTTGGTCCAACTCATCTATGGTGACCAAGTAGCCTAACTGAGCTTGTTCCATTCTCCGTGCCTGACCCATGTCCCTCTGAACTTTTCCTATCCATGTATCCACCACCCTCTTTATGGAAAAGTTGCCCCCCTCAGACTAGGTTTAAATCTTTCCCCTATCCCCTCAAATCCCTGCCGTCTAGTTTTAGTTCCTACCAGGTGGGAAAGGGCTGAGACTCGCTTCATCTATGCTCCTTATGAGTTTATAGAGGGTAGAGCAGGAGGCGCTAACAGCATTGTGTTTTCTAGGTGTGTAGGAAGGAACTGCAGATGCTGGTTTACACCGAAGATGGACACAAAATGCTGGAGTAACTCAGAGGGTCAGGCAGCATCTCTGGAGAGAAGGGATGGGTGACGTTTCGTGTCGAGACCCTTCTTCAGAAAGAGTGTCTGAAGAAGGGTCTCGACCCGAAACGTCACCCATTCCTTCCATCCAGAGATGCTGCCTGCCTGTCCCGCTGAGTTACTGCAGCATTTTGTGTCCATCTTCTGGGCTTTCTAGGTATATTTTTGTGAATGAGGTTTATTTTGGAAGCTTCTGACTGACTGGCACGTATCTTGTTGCAGCCGAGAAGGTAACGTCGCTGGGCCGGGACTGGCACAAGTTCTGCCTGAAGTGTGAGCGCTGCAACAAGATCCTATCACCGGGCAGCCATGCCGCGGTGAGTACACTCCGCCGAGCCGCAGGTCTGGCAGAGGGGGGCTGGCGATGGAGCACCTCCCCTCAACACCACTCACTCAGCAACCCTCATTCACACCCATCTCCTCTCAGTGTATGAGGCCAGTCAGCCCATTGTGCTGGATCTTGCAGCTCGGTCCCACTACCCATTTACTTCCCTGTCGCGTCTCATCTACTTCCTCAGATCCCACCCCTTACCCACCCACAATAGACACTGTACAGCAGCTTTATAACCCACCGGCCCCGCACGTCTTTAGGATATGGGAGGAAACTGAAACACCCGGAGGAAACCCAGGTGTGTCACAATAGACAATAGGTGCAGGAGTTGGCCATTCGGCCCTTTGAGCCAGCACCGCCATTCACTGTGATCATGGCTGATCATCCACAATCAGTACCCCCCCCATTCCTGCCTTCTCCCCATATCCCTTGACTCTGCTATCTTTAAGAGCTCTATCTAACTCTCCTGAAAGCATCCAGAGAATTGGCCTCCACTGCCTTCTGAGGCAGAGAATTCCACAGATTCACAACTCTCTGGGTGAAAAAGTTTTTCCTCATCTCCGTTCTAAATGGCCTACCCCTTATTCTTAAACTGTGGCCCCTTATTCTTAAACTATGGTTCTGGACTCCCCCAACATCGGGAACATGTTTCCTGCCTCTAGCTTGTCCAATCCCTTATTAATCTTATATGTTTCAATAAGATCCTCTCTCATCCTTCTAAACTCCGGTGAATACAAGCTCAGTCGCTCCATTCTATCAACATATGACAGTCGCGCCATCCAGGGAATTAACCTCGTGAACCTGCGCTGCACTCCCTCAATAGCAAGAATGTCCTCCTTCAGATTTGGAGACCAAAACTGCACACAATACTCCAGGCGTGGTCTCACTAGGGGCCTGTACTAGTGCAGAAGGACCTCTTTGCTCCTATACCTCTTGTTGTGAAGGCCAACATGCCATATCACAGATAGACCATGCAAACTCCGCACTGACAGCTCTTGAGGTCCGATTGGAACCTGGGTCTCTGGCGCTGTTAATCAGCAGCACTAACCGTTGCACCATGAGGCCGGCATGTGCACATCCTGCACACTGCTGCTTTCTGTACCACACGGACTGGACGTGTCCATGTGGCAGATACAGCTGCCAGCTTGCCTGCTTCTGTTTGCAGCTGTAGAGTTGGTCAGCAACAGCTGGATCCTGAGCCCAGCCAGCTATGGTGGAGATAGGAACAGCTGGTTCCTAAACCCAGCCAGCTGTGGAGTCTGGGTGGGAACAAACGGTTCCCAAGCTCAGTACCACCCACCTCTCCTAATGTTGAGGATGAAGGGGAAGATTGATGTTTTGGAGAACTGCCTTGATTTTTGGAAGGTCATAGTCACAGAGTCCTGCAGCACAGAAATTGGTCCTTTGGTCTACCGTGTCTAAGTCGTCCAGCAAGCCTCCCCATTTACACCCATATTACATTCACCTGTCTTCTTCACATCCCCCTGGTTTCCATCGCCCACCTACAGAATGGGGGAAACTCGCAGCAAAAGATGAACCCACTGACCTGTTGGGAGGTGGGAGGCAGAAGAAGCAGGACACTCGGAGAAATCCCCCGGAGTCAGAATTTAACTCGGGTCCTTGGAGTGGTGGCTCTACCTGCTACACCACAGTGCTGCCCCTCTCCACTGTGCCAGTGTCCTGCATGTGCTTTCCTTGGTGCTGCCCTGGTGTAGTGTGATGTATGGGCAGCCCATTCACCTGCATTTCTGCAAGGGGGCACCATTCCCTCTCTCCTCCCGCTTCTCTGTTAGCAGGTCCCACAGCGAGGGAGCCTTTTGCAATTGGGCTCAGCATCTTTTGATTTTGGGTGGGAAGGAACTGCAGATGCTGGTTTCCACCGAAGATAGACACAAAATGCTGGACAACTCAGTGAGTCAGGCGGCATCTCTGGAGAGAAGGAACGGGTGACATCTCAGGGCAAGACCCTTCTTCAGACTACGAGTCGGGATGTAAGGGAAACAAGAGAAACAAGGAAGAGTAAAGTGTGAAAACAACACCTTGTCCTACCATATCTCTAGACTCCCCAGCCTGAAGAAGGGTCTCGACCTGAAACGTCACCCATTCCTTCTCTTCAGAGATGCTGCGTGCCCCGTTAAGTTACTCCAGCATTTCTGCAGCTCTCTGTTGGGTTTTTCTATGGCCGACGTGTCCATCCCGTGCATGTGTGAGGGTTTGGGAGACCAGCGGGATGGGTTTTGCTGCCTACTGCGGGGCTCCAGGCACCTTCTGCCCTGGTAATTCGGTTCATGCCTGCACTTCCCACTTGCCAACTGTTTAGTTGCAAACAGTTCATGGGAGCAGGACCTGCCATAAACGCATCTCTACTCACTCATGGCTGGTGAGTTCTCAGCTCTGCGGAGTGGATCACCAATTTGTCCCTACTCACTGGAATGGATCACCAGAGTGGATGGGCAATTTGTCCCTACCCAAGGAGTAGATCACCGCTTTATCAGATAAACCACTGCTTCCCTTGGAGAGCATCACCAGTGTGAACCTCTCTCCACGGACTGGATCACGGGTTTAATTCCCTCCTTGTGGAATGGATCACTGGTTAGATCCAACCTTCATGAGTGGTTCACTGGGCTGATCCGCTTCGAGGTGACTTGATCACTGTTCCTATCCCCTCCCCCTGGAATGGATCACTGATCCTATCCCCTCTTCGTGGAGTGTATCTCGGATCCGACTCCCATCGCTGGGGAATGGACCACTGGCCTTGTCCCCTCCCCATGGAGCAGGTCACTGATTGATCCTCTCCGTGAGTGGATCACCGGTCAGTAAGTGGCGAACCCAGTAGGGTGGATCGCCAGTCCGATTCTTTCTGTGAGTGGATCACAGGTCAGTTAGTGGCACTCCCGGTGGAGTGGGTGGGAGCCAAGGGTTGGGGGGGAAGGGGACACCTCAGGCTATGCATGTTTCCCGTACTGACTCTGGACCAGGGCTGTGGAGTGGCCAGTGGAAGTGAGCACTGTGGCCGGGTGGGAATGAGGGGAGGGGCCACTGAGTGGGAGAGATCCAAGGGAACCTCCTCCTTCAGCTTGAGGTGGGGGAGAAGGCGAGGTGGATGGAAGGGTTGCCGTGGTGTGGTCCAGGCGGAGGGGGTGGGCTGAGTGATCCTAGAGGTCAGGGCCCCAAATACTGGATCAATGGTCAGAGCCAGGGTCAGTCTTGGCAGGTGTGTCCTATCTCAGCAGGTGAGGGGTCAGGGTTCACGACAGGTGAGGGGTCAGTCCAGAGCGTCATCAGTCAAAGGGCGGGGATGAGGTTGTGGAGGCTGGCGAGATTGGACTGGCGATAGGACCGTGGTGGGAGATGGGGGTTGAGCTCAGTGTTGCGCAGGTGGTGGTCTCGTGATCTTCCCCCAGCCTCATGCGCTTCAAGGAATAAAGTCCTAGCCTTCCCAATGCCTACCTGTAGCGCAGGCCCTCAAGTCCGGGCAATTTTGTCGTTAATCTTCTCTGCAGTAGAGATTTTCCAGAATGATACCTGGAATTGCAGGTTTGAGTTAACGGAGAGTGGGATATGCTGGGACTATTTGTCTTTGGAGCATAGACGGCTGAGGGGTGACCTTATTGAGATCTTCAGATCACGAGAGGCATGTATGAAGTGAATGCTCAGTGTTAGGCAGGTGGTGGCCTGGAGAATGGAGCCAGGACCTCCCTGGCCAGGAGCAGAGCACACTGCTTATGATTACACCAGGAGGCCG
Organism: Malacoraja senta; assembly: GCA_038087875.1. NCBI lineage: Eukaryota > Metazoa > Chordata > Chondrichthyes > Rajiformes > Rajidae > Malacoraja > Malacoraja senta. The sequence continues at coordinate 62,505,369 of CM075978.1, forward strand.
CCCAAACGCCTTCACTCGCTGCACAGTTCCACTGAGTCGTTTTCTCAGGGTAGAGGATTCTAAAGTTAGACGGCATATGCTTAAGATAAGATGGACCTCAGAGGCAACTTTTCCATTCAGATGGTAGTCCATATCTTGCCAGAGGAAGTTATAGAAGAAGCTACAATGATGACTTTTACAAGACATTTGGATATATGTGGATAAGAAGGGTTTAGAAGGATACGGGTGAAATAGGACCAGACTAAAATGCCAGCTTGGTCAGCATGGGCAAGGTGGGCTGAAGGACCTGTTTGTGTGCTGTACAGCTCTATGATTCAATGTTTAAAGAAGGATCTCCAGATGCTGGTTTACACCAAAGATAGGCGCAAAATGCTGGAGTATCTCAGCGGGAAAGGAGCCTCTCTGGAGAGAAGGAAGGTTTTGGGTCTCGACCCTTCTCTCCAGAGATGCCGCCTGTCCTGCTGAGTTACTCCTGCATTTTGTGTCTATCTATGACAGATGTTTGAAGTAAACAGCATTGACTGTGTTCAGCTCGAGGTCTGATAATCTGCACATGAGCAAGTTAAACCTCCAATCTATGGTTCAAAGTAACAGCTGGACTTGCATGTCTGTAAGTAGCTACAACACATTTGCAGTTTTATTGTCCTGTTACATCCCCCATTTCATGTCTTGTGACACCCTCTGCTGGTGACCTGCTCCTGGAGCCATTTGTAAGGGGAGTCCAATTGTCTCACAGAATATTAATGGTGGGGAATGTTACGATGGTCCCCAGAGAGGGTGGTCGGACTCTCCTTGATGCAGGTGGTCATTGTTTGACACTTTTGTGGTATAAATGTGGCAAAGTTAGCAGTTTGAAATTCAAAGACGTTAACATCCATGGATAATATGCAAGCTGTTATCTGATGCACCCTGCCACAATCAGAGAGCAGTGCTGACTACAACTACCTCTTTCGTGACCCTCCGACTATCCTTGATCGGACTTTGCTGGCTTTACCTTGAACTAAACGTTATTCCCTTATCATGTATCTATACACTGTAAATGGCTCGATTGTAATCATTCATTGTTTTCTGCTGCCTGGATAGCACACAACAAAAGCTTTTCACTGTACCTTAGTACACGTGACAATAAACTAAATTAAACTGAAAGTAGGTACCCCAGCACGTCCCCATTCTTAGAAATTTAAAGAGATTCAGCATGTCACCGAATACTCTAACAAACCTCTACAGATGTATTGTAGAAGGTATCTGGCCTGTTGCATCATGTCCTGGTTCAGCAATTGCAATGCAAGAGGCTGCAGAGAGTGGCGGACTCGACCCAGCCCTCCCTTCCATGAAGGCATCATTTATCATCAAGGATCCCCACCATTTGGGCCATGCCCTCTTCTCACTGCTACTTTTGGGCAGGAGAGACAGAAGCCTGAAGTGTCACACTACCGGGTTCAGGAATTGCTGTTTTCTTACATCTATCAGGCTCTGAACAGCCCACACAACCCTAATCCTACCTCAGCAATGGAACACTGTAGACCTCCTCTTGCACTACCATGGACATTTTGTTTTTCTAATTGTCTGATGAACTCATGACGTTATTTTTTTTGCACAGCCTTCTTTTCAAAATTATGAGTGCAATTTATGTATAATTTGTTTTTATGTTTTGCCTAAGTCAATATTCCTGTGCGCTGCTACAAGCAAGGTTTTCATTGTACCTGAACTTTGTGCATATGACAATATCTTGACTTGAAATGTTACCTGTGGCATCACTCAGCCCATGCCTAGTTTGGGTCTTGCTGTGTTCTTGAAGGACTGTTTCACTTTCAGAGGAGCAAAATGGTTTTCACTTGCCTGACCTAACGGCTCTCGCGAAGCCCAACACCATCAGGATAAAGCAGCCATTCCCCCCACCCCTCGATTGCTTCCCTTTCCTTCAGACCGTCTCTCCTCTTGATCCCCTTCCTTGAGGAAGGGAGGGTATCTGGCAGGGACTTGGCACCCCACTTCTACTGACCTGACATTCATGCTCGCACTAGTGGCACAGTGTGCACCTTCTACAGAATGCACCGCAGTTACTCACCCACATACGACATGGCTACCACCACATCATCTCACAAACCTGCCACCATGAACACGAAGGGCAGGGAGTTTGTCGGAAGGAACTGCAGATGCTGGTTTACACTGAAGATAGCAGGTGGAATGATGGAGGAGCGAGGGTGTGAAGCCAGCAGTGGGAGGGGAGGAGGGGCAGGACGGGTAGCCGATAGTTGGAATGGGAGGGTTGGCAATGAGTGGATGGGTGGAGGGTGCTGTGGGGCCAGATATGAGGTGGGGCAGGTGGTGGATGGAGGAAGCTGGGGCCCAGCTGTGAGTGGAGCGGGTAGGTAAGTTGGGGCCATTGGGCAGGTGGCCCAAGATGGGTGAAGAGGACAGGGCTACCCAAGGGGGGCGGCTGAGGGAGCGGTCGTTGGTGGTGGTGAAGGGGGTGCTGCCGGTTTGGGGGGGGGGATGGGGCTGGATATGGAGGGGTGGGATTGATCGTGGGTAGAGGGGGTAGGGTTGTCCGTGGGTGGAGGGGCTGTACTGCCGGGAGGTATCATCAGCTTCTCACACTGTGCTTGCCCCACAGCACGACAACAAGCCCTACTGCCACAAGCCGTGCTACGCCACATTGTTCGGGCCAAAAGGTGAGTGGGAGCTGTAACTCCACCAGAGCCCCTCGGGGTCGGGTCAGGGGCCACCCCCAGGAAGGTGGGTCTGTACAGAAAGCAGAAACTAGTGACCCCTTTGCCCCCCCGACCCCTTTCCCCCCGACCCCTTTCCCCCGACCCCTTTCCCCCCGACCCCTTTCCCCCCGACCCCTTTCCCCCCGACCCCTTTCCCCCCGACCCCTTTCCCCCGACCCCTTTCCCCCCGACCCCTTTCCCCCCGACCCCTTTCCCCCCGACCCCTTTCCCCCCGACCCCTTTCCCCCCCGACCCCTTTCCCCCCCGACCCCTTTCCCCCCGGCCCCTTTCCCCCCCGGCCCCTTTCCCCCCCGGCCCCTTTCCCCCCGGCCCCTTTCCCCCCCGGCCCCTTTCCCCCCCGGCCCCTTTCCCCCACGACCCCTTCCCCCCACGACCCCTTCCCCCCACGACCCCTTCCCCCCACGACCCCTTCCCCCCACGACCCCTTCCCCCCACGACCCCTTCCCCCCACGACCCCTTCCCCCCACGACCCCTTCCCCCCACGACCCCTTCCCCCCACGACCCCTTCCCCCCACGACCCCTTCCCCCCACGACCCCTTCCCCCCACGACCCCTTCCCCCCACGACCCCTTCCCCCCACGACCCCTTCCCCCCACGACCCCTTCCCCCCACGACCCCTTCCCCCCACGACCCCTTCCCCCCACGACCCCTTCCCCCCCCGACCCCTTCCCCCCCGACCCCTTCCCCCCCCGACCCCTTTTCCCCCCGACCCCTTTTCCCCCCGACCCCTTTTCCCCCCGACCCCTTTTCCCCCCGACCCCTTTTCCCCCCGACCCCTTTTCCCCCCGACCCCTTTTCCCCCCGACCCCTTTTCCCCCCGACCCCTTTTCCCCCCGACCCCTTTTCCCCCCGACCCCTTTTCCCCCCGACCCCTTTTCCCCCCGACCCCTTTCCCCCCCGACCCCTTTCCCCCCCGACCCCTTTCCCCCCCGACCCCTTTCCCCCCCGACCCCTTTCCCCCCCGACCCCTTTCCCCCCCGACCCCTTTCCCCCCCGACCCCTTTCCCCCCGACCCCTTACCCCCCCGACCCCTTACCCCCCCGACCCCTTACCCCCCCGACCCCATTCCGCCCCCCGGCCCCTTTGCCCCCACGACCTCTTGGCCCCTTTGCCCCCCTTCTCCACCAAACCCTTTACCCCTCCTCCTATGACAACCCCTTCTCCCTGACCCTCATTATCCCCCTTCCCCCATTCTCCCCCTTTCGCTGGCTATGTTTCTAGCCACAGACCGTTGCCTCCTGTTTCCAGGTGTGAACATTGGTGGTTTTGGCTCCTACATCTACGACCAACCTGTTCTGGCCTCTAGCACACAGCCCGTGGCAGCTCCCGGAGACTCCGTGCCAAAGGCAACGGTGCCGAAAACCACTGCCCCAGGACGGGGTCCGAGCAAAGGTGAGGGGGCAGGGTCTGGGATCCGGTCATTCAGCCCCCCCCCCCCCCCACACCAACCCCTCGCCATCCCCCTGCAGTAGAGTCACACCACAATCACCCGGGTGCTGTCTCTGTGGAGTTTGCATGTCCTCCTTGTGAATGCGTGGGTTTCTCCTGGGAATATCCAACCTCACCCACTCAATGTACAAAGTAATGACCGTCCACTTCATGTAGTCCTTGTCCAGTCACCTTCATTCCTCTCCCCTAGTAGGAACGGTTCTTCCCCGTCTCTCTCCCTCTCTCTCTCTCTCTCTCTCTAATGTCCACACCCTTGTCAGATCCCCTCTTGACCGCCTCTGTGCCAAGGACCACAGCTACAGCCTCTCCTGTCTACCCACTGAAATAAAGTCCCTCAACTCATCCCCAGAATAATTTGTCAAATTTCCTCTCCAAAACCATCTCATCTTTCCCAAAGTATGGCGCTCAGAATTGGCTACAACTGCAGTGATGTCCAATCCATTTTATCTTCACAAAGGTTCATTGTAGCTCTCTCGTTCCCCCTTTGCCATTGCCTGCTTCAGTTCAGCCTGTCCCCTCCCACACTTCTCCAGCAAAATGGTGGTGCCCAAACTGTTGACACGTCTCCCTCTAGTTGAGCAGTCAATGGATTTGCTGTATTATCGCCAGCATTACGTCCCCTTCCGATATAATCCAGCAGGACCTTGTCTTCATCCCATCCACTCTGGCTATAAAACAAACACAAGGTGAAGAACGAACACTTGAGGTCCACGCTTCTGTACCTCCTGCCCGATCGTAGGAGCGGGAAGAGGTCAAAGCCCTCTTGGTGGTGGGCTAGATGGTGCCGTCTTTCATTAGGCACCTTCAGGACACTTGCCTGGGCATTATTGAGGTGGCAGACAGCAAGTTGGGCATAAACATAGGCGGGTTACTCAGTAAGATTGCAGATGGTACCATGATTGCTGGGGTCGCCGACTGTGGAAGGCTGTTAAAGTGTATAGAAGGGAATAAAGGGGAGGCCATTTAAGACTGAGGTGAAAAAAATATTTTTCACCCAGAGAGTTGTGAATTTGTGGAATTCCCTGCCACAGAGGGCAGTGGAGGCCAAATCACTGGATGGATTTAAGAGAGAGTTAGATAGAGCTCTAGGGGCTAGTGGAATCAAGGGATATGGGGAGAAGGCAGGCACGGGTTATTGATTGGGGACGATCAGCCATGATCGCAATGAATGGCGGTGCTGGCTCGAAGGGCCGAATGGCCTCCTCCTGCACCTATTTTCTATGTTTCTATGTACAGTAGGATATAGATCAGCTACAGAAATGGGCGGCGAAATGGCAGATGGAATTTTAATCCAAGCAAACGTGAGGTGTTGCACTTTGGGAGGTCGAATGCAAGGGGAAAATATATAAAATTAATGGCATAATCCTTAACAGCATTGATGGAAAGAGGGATCTTTCTCCCAAGATGAACAAAATCAAATACTAGAGGGCATAGCTCTAAAATAAGAGGGGCAAAGTTTAAAGGAGATGTGTATAAAAAGTTGTTTTTACACAGAGGGTGGTGTGTGCCTGAAACAAGACTCGGCATTTACAAGACTAGGATCCCTAATATCTACCTGTTTGATGACCCTCGGACTATCCTTGTTCGCACTTTGCTGGCTTTACCTTGCAGGAAACATAATTCCCTTTTGTATCTATGGCTCAATTGTAATCATGTTTTGTCTTTCTGCTGACTGGTTAGCACTCAACAATACCATGGTACATGTGACAATAAGCTAAACTGAACTGAAATGAGGGTAGGCATAGGCACATGGATATGCAGGGAATGGAGGGATATGTCATGTACAGGTAGATAAGTGATAGCCTTGTCATGTTTGGCACAGACATTGTGGGCCAAAGGTCCCTTTCTTGTGTAGGAAGGAACTGCAGATGTTAAACCGAAGATAGACATAAAGCGCTGGAGTAACTCAGCAGAACAGGCAGCATCTTCGGAGAGAAGGATTGGGTGATGTTTCGGGTCGAGACCCTTCTTTAGACACAAGTCTTCTTCAGTCTGAAGAAGGGTCTCGACCCGAAACGTCACCCATGCCTTCTCTCCAGAGATGCTGCCTGTCCCTTTCTTGTGCTGTACTGTTGTATGTTGTGTGACTTTGGCCGACAGTGAGACTAACATGGTTCTTCCAACTCTCTGCAGCCTCAAGCATGACCACATTTGCTGGCGAGCCCAACATCTGTCCCAGGTGTGAGAAGAAGGTTTATTTTGGTGAGTCCAACACGCAGTGCAGGCGGCACAGTGTAGAATTCCGGGGAGAGCCTGAGAGATGGTCTGGGCAGGACTGAGGAGAATCTCGCACCAGGCGGGCAGCTTGGTCTCCCTAGAGCCATGTTTACGACCTTGTCCTCTTATATATAAGGTCTTAAGTGATCGGAGCAGAATTAGGCCATTTGGCCCATCAAGTCGACTGTCATTCAATCATAGTGGATCTAACTGTCCCTCCTAACCCTATTTTCCTGCCTTCTTCCCATAACCCCTAACACCCAAACTAATAAAGAATCTATCTCTGCCTTAAAAATATCCATTGATGGCCTCCACAGCCTTCTGTGGTAATGAATTCCACAGATTCACCTCCCTCCGACGAAATAAATTCCTCCTCATCTCCTTCCTAAAGGAACCTCCTTTAATTCTGAGGCTCTGACCTCTAGCCCTAGACTCTCCCACTAATGGAAACATCCCCTTCACATCCACTCTATCCAAGCCTTTCACTATTCGGTGAGTCCCTTTGGCCAGTCTTGGTCTAGGTCCTTGCTTATGCCCTTCCCTCTACTTCCTTAGAAGACTTAGGAAGTTTGGCATGTCCCCAACAACCCTCACCAAATTCTACACATGTGCCGTAGAAAGCATTTTATCAGAATGCATCACAGCTTGGTTTGGGAACAGCTCTATCCAAGACCACAAGAAATTGCAGCGAATTGTGGACGCAGCCCAGACCGTTACACAAACCGACCTCCCTTCCATTGACTCCATTTATACCTCGTGCTGCCTCGGCAAGGCCGGCAGCATAATCAAGGACGAGTCGCACCCTGGCCACTCCCTCTTCTACCTCTCCCATCAGGCAAAAGGTATAGAAGTGTGAAAACACACACTTTCAGAATCAAGGACAGTTTCTTCCCAGCTGTTATTAGGCAAATGAACCACCCTACCACAACCAGAGAGCAGTGTTAAACTACTATTTACCTCATTGGTAACTTTCGGACTTGATCGGACTCTGCTGGCTTTACCTTGAACTAAACATTATTCCTTTATCATGTATCGACACACTGTAAATGACTAGATTGTAATAATGTAATGTCTTTCCGCTGACTGGTTAGCACGCAACAAAAGCTTTTCACTGTACCTCGTAACAATAGACAAAAGGTGAATGTGGCTGAAATAGTATGCAATGGGCTGCGTAAAAGGCTGCTTTTGCTTACCATCCACAGCTGAGAAGGTGACGTCCCTGGGCAAAGACTGGCACCGGCCCTGCCTGCGATGTGAACGCTGCAATAAGACTCTGAATCCAGGTGGCCATGCAGAGGTGAGTGGTATGAATATTGATTTTTCTAACTTCGTAACCGTTGCCTTCCCTCTCACTCTCACAAGATCGTTAAGGGCTTGGACACGCTAGAGGCAGGAAACATGTTCCCGATGTTGGGGGAGTCCAGAACCAGGGGCCACAGTTTAAGATTAAGGAGTAAGCCATTTAGAACGGAGACGAGGAAACACTTTTTCTCAAAGAGAGTGGTGAGTCTGTGGAATTCTCTGCCTCAGAGGGTGGTGGAGGCAGGTTCTCTGGATGCTTTCAAGAGAGAGCTAGATAGGGCTCTTAAAAATAGCGGTCAGGGGATATGGGGAGAAGGCAGGAACGGGGTACTGATTGGGGATTGTCAGCCATGATCACATTGAATGGCGGTGCTGGCTCGAAGGGCCGAATGGCCTACTCCTGCACCTATTGTCTATTGTCACTCTGTCCCTCCCTACCCTAGTTCTCCAACTAGTTTCACTGTCCTCCTGATTAATTTTACTGAATGTATGCATCGTTGTCACCTTCCCCTCAGCCAACAATGAACCATTCTGCATTTCCTTGATCATTGGTTGCTTTGATGATGTGTTGTTCTATGGAGATGTTATTTTCACACCTTACCCCTCCATAACTCTAATCTCCCTCTCTCCTGACACTCAGTCTGAAGAAGGGTCTCGACCCGAAACGTCACCCATTCCTTCTCTCCAGAGATGCTGCCTGTTGTGCTGTGTTACTTCAGCATTTTGTGTCCGCAGTGTAAATCAGCATCTGTAGGTCTTTCCTGCATGTGGTGCTGGCAGGAATAAGTGTTCACTAAATCCATTTATTTGCATTTAGCAGTTCCAAGCTTGAATCTGGCTGCTGATTGTGGAAATACTGAGGAGAATTAAGCTTCCTGCTCCACATGACAGCCATCTTAATTTGTGGAAAGCTCTTCTGTAAACGAGACAACTCAGTCAGTCCAACAACCCCAATATAATTCATAGATCTGTTAATGTTCATTAATTTAATGTGCATAACATAAATCACACAGCACCTCTTTTCATCTTAATGCCAGTTTCCATCCAGTGATTGCCTTGCATGACCCCAACCTGCAGTCCCTTGGTGAACAGACACAGAGACATTCCACGCACTTAGTGCAGACTCCAGCTCTTTTTCAGTCAACTACATTCCCCGGCCATTCTCATGTCAGGTTAGGGGGAGTTCCCCCCGCCATGGGTACCATGTAATCCCGTGGTACCTGCTCCATGGTCGGATAGTCGGCGACTAAACCGTGTGTTTGCCAGGTGAGGAGGGGGCTGTGGACCCCCAGCTGGACCAAAAACAAGGCCTGTCAAAGGGCGTATGCGCTTCTAGCGAGCCAACGGCCATCCACACTTCAGTTGAAGTTGCGATCACTGTCGAACACAGCATTGTAAGGAATTGTAAGAATTGTAAGAAAGCACACACACCAAAATCCTATACTTCCAGCGGCGTGTGGATTGTCCGTCACCATTCCAGTTGGAAACCAGCACCACGGCGTTACTAATGTTTTCAAAGGTGATGAATGAATGAATGAATGAATGAACATTCCCCAGACAATGTAATGTATTTTAAATCTTGGGCAGAGGCTAAGAATTAGCTCAGAGCAGCCAGAGTCTGATACTGCGGGCAGTTTAGAGATACCACTCGGAAACAGTCCATCGAGTCCGTTCTGAGCAGCGATTCCCGCACATTCACACTTTCACACACACACAGACAATTTTACATTTATACCAGGCCAATTAGCCTACAAATCTGTACGTCTTTGGAGTGTGGGAAGAAACCGATCTTGGACAAAACCCACGCAGGTCACGGGGAGAACGCACAAACTCTGTACAGACTGTGCCCATAGTCAGGATGGAACGCAGGTCTCTTGCGCTGAAAGGCAACAACTCTCTCATTAACGTCATCGTGCCGTCCTTCAGGACCTTCTGTATTCTGGTGGTCCAGCACTGTTCAATGCCTTGAAGTTCCTCTGTGCTGTTCACCATGTCTGTGCTTCCCGGCTGCCTTCTACCATGTCTGGCAGCAGGATCCAGTTTGGTCTACAATGAAGACCAAGCAGTTTGGGCCACAACACAACACAACAAACATGAGCAGGAGACACGAAGAGCTGCAGATGCTGGAATCTTCAGCAAAACACAGTTCTGGAGGAACTCGGTGGATCAGGTAACATCTGTGGAGAGAATGGATAGGCTCGGGACCTTTCTTCAGACTTGGGTCCTAACCCGAAACATTGCCTATCCATTCCCTCCTCAGATGCTGCCTGACCTGCTGAGTTCCTCCAGCACTTTGTGTTTTAAACAGGAACAGTTCCAGGTTTCTCAGCACCTCAAGCCTGCGCCACTATTTAGTATGACAGTGGCTGATCTACACGTCTTCTGCACCAGTTCCCCATAACACTCAATTCCTTGATCTGTCGAATACTTCCACCCCAAACACACATGATGAGCCAGCCTCCTGCACTCTTGGGCAGTTAGATTCACACCCATTGGTCTGTGAAGACTCCCTCGTCTCCCCTCTCCCATCAGGCAAAAGGTATAGAAGTGTGAAAACGCACACCTACTGATTCAGGGACAGTTTCTTCCCAGCTGTTATCAGGCAACTGAATCATCGTACCACGAGAGTCCAGTCTCTTTGGCCCAATTTGTTCATGCTGACCAAGGTGTCCAATCTAAGCTGCTCCCATTTGGCTCATATCTCTAAACCCTTACTATCCATGCACTTGTTCAAATGTTCTTTTAAATGTAATTTTTATACCCGCCTCAACTACTTTGTCTGTGGTGAGTACAGGGAATAAGCAGCCAGAGGTAGAGGTAGGTCATATACAGCGTTTAAATTATATTGGAACGGATACATGGAAAGGGATATGGACCAAATGTGTGTTAAACAGGATAGGCTTAGACTGCATCTTAGTCAGCATGGAGGAGTTGGGCTAAAGGATCTGTTTGCATACTGTATGACTATAATCCGCCGGCCATCCTTAATTACAGAGCAGGCTATAAAAAGGTCCTGCCTCAGATAGCTCCCATTGCCTGAGCTTTGTTGCAGGTGCCTGGACCGGGTGTGTGGCAATCAGTTTAGTTTATTGTCACGTGTACCGAGGTACAGTGGAAAGCTTTTGTTGCGTGCCAACCAGTCAGCGGAAAGACAATTCATGATTCCAATTCAGCCAGACATATCGTGCCATTATCATGTGTACAGATACATGATAAGGGAATAACGTATATTGCAAGGTAAAGCCAGCAAAGTTTGATCATGGATAGTCCGAGGGTCACCAATGAGGTAGTAGTTCAGGACTGCTCTCTGGGTGTGGTAGGATGGTTCAGTTGCCTGATACCAGCTGGGAAGAAACTGTCCCTGAATCAGGAGTTTTGTGTTTTCACACTTCTATATCTATTGCCTGATGGAAGAGAAGAGGGGGGTGGCCAGGGTCTGACTCGTCCTTGATAATGGCACTGAGCCCTCCTGTGTCAGGCAGTTATATAATTGATGCCACCAGGTGGAGCTCTCTGCCTCCCTCTGTGTGTGTGTGTGTGTGAGACAGCAGTGTGTGGGTGAGTGTGCAGTTCGAGCGTGCGTACATCTCTCGTATGCCTGCCCCTTTCACACCGGACGCCCACTGGCACGTAGCAAATGGAAATTGATAGCTGGACGAAGCACAGCATGATCCCACACACAGGATGCGACGATCAGGTTCCGTGATAGTCAGTCACAGAGCCGTACAGCACAGCAACAGGCCCATTGAGGTCGTGCCGACATCATCAACACGCCCATTTTGCTTCTCACACTCCCATCAACCTCCCTCACCAGATTCTACCCTTCACCCGCACACCAGGGACAGTTTACAACAGCCAATGAACCCACTAACCCACATGTCTTTGGGATGAGGGTGCCAGCCTGCTGGGAAGGCGAATGTGCAAACTCCACTCGGAGAGTGCCGGAGGTTGGGATTGAACCTGGTCTTTGGTGCTGTGAGGCAGCCGCTCTGACCCTCTGCACCACTGTGCCTGAAATGGAGCTGCCAGTTTAGCTGTTTACTGATGCCAGTCTTCCGTTGTCTTCCCTCAGCACGACGGACAGCCTTACTGCCACAAGCCCTGCTACGGAATCCTGTTTGGACCAAAGGGTAAGTGATCAAGTTGCCAGAGACCGCTGAGGCAAGATTTCCCCTGCAGTCTTAACGTGCAATCTATTCTATTGCAGCAAAAAAGAAAGACACCTGGCCCCTCGATCCCTTGCTGGAAGCCCCATCTGGTCTCATTCTCCAGATCTTTTATTCTTCCTCCGGTGATAACCAGTCCCTCCGAGTTTGCTGCTGTATCAAGGATCAAGATCGGGACCGCTCACTGCACCCAACCACCTGGCTCCCTAGTAAACCTATGCCTTGTGGATCCTTCCACCTCTCCAGCAGCAACTGTTTCCCGCAATTCTGTGCTTGGGAACACTGAGATCAAATCCCCTCTCTCCTGCTGTTTAGTTTAATTTAGTTTAGTTTAGAGATACAGCGCGGAAACAGGCCATTCAGCTCACCGAGTCCGTGCCGACCAGTGATTCCTGCACATTAACACTGTCTTACACACACTAGAGATAATTTACAATTATACCAAGCTAATTAGCCTGCAAACCTGTACATCTCTGCAGTATGGAAGGAAACCGGTCATGGGGAGAAACCCACGCAGGTCACGGGGAGAACGCACAAACTCTGCACAGACAAGCACCCGTAGTCAGGTCTCTGGCACTGTGTGGCAGCAACTCTACTGCTGCGCCACAGCGCTGCCCTGCTGTTCTAAGGGCATGCGTAGGTTCTCCTGGCTTCTACCCTCTCCCTCCCCCTCTTGTTCCTGAAATGTACTATCCCTCCACTGAATGTGTTCTGCGCCCTCTTTGGACCCATCGCACTATCCTGTAATATGGTGAACAGACACATACTATGGCATGAGGACATCACATAACCTTCCTTTCTGCTTCTGCCCTCCATTGTCCTAGTTTATAAAGTCCAGCTAGTTTGCATTAGTTTTCTACCTTGTCCATCAGTGAGTTGAAAAGTGGCACATCCAGCTCCTACTCCTGCCCACCCACAGAACTTTACTCTGTCCATTATCTGTTCTCACATAGAATTATCAAGTAAAGTGATGGAGTACAGGTACAGGCCCTTTGGCCAACAGGGTCTGTGCTGACCATCAAACACCCATTTATTCTAATCCTGCATTAATCCCAATTTATTGATTCCATATTCACATCAACTTCCCCCCAGATTCTACTGCGTTTTGTACACGAGGGGCCATTTCCTGCATGTCTTTGGGATGTGGGAGCATCTGGGGGAAGTCCACACAGTCACCGTGGAGAACATGCAAACTCCACACAGACAGCACCCAAGCTCAGCACTGAACCAGCTCTGCTGGGCAGGCACGTAAATCGCTATCAAAACATGGGGGGGGACACCATTCCTTGGCGGCCGCACGCGAGCATACACACACGCGAGGCTGCAGCCGTGGGCCCTGTAGGCGGTAACATCAGGAGCTGACCTGGTTGGTGACCGACCGAACTCCAGCAACAGCAGCTTCGTCCGCCCCGAATCGTGGGGCTTGAATCGGCCTGTTCACGGGGCCTTTCATCGGCTGGCGGGGGCTTCAACCGGGAGCCTCGATCGCCTTGATGCAACAGTTTGATTTTAAGCCGCGCCGGGCGCTGAAAGGCCCCGCGAACGGGCCGATTCAGCCCTTGGAAAGCGGCTGATAAAGTCCGGATTACAAAACATGGGGGGGGTTGTCCCCCACCTCGCCCGTCCCCGTCCCCAGGATTTCCGCCCATGTTGCTGGCTGTGTTGTAAGTTCATAAGTGATAGGAGCAGAATTAGGCCATTCTGCCCATCAAGTCTACAAGTCCAGAGCTCGGTTAAAGTGGCAAGACATGTAGTTGGAGTTGTAAAGAAGACATGGTATGCTCAGGGGCACTGAGTATGAGAGTCGTAGCATTGTCGTAGCCTTTCATTGTCCCTCATTCACGTCCTCGCTGTCATTACAGGAGTCAACACCGGGGTGGTCGGCAGCTACATCTACGAGAAGGTGGATGCGGCCGGGGACCAGTGACAAGGACGGACGATCCTGGGCCAATCCGCCCAGTATTGCTGATGCACAGACACTGCGCTCGCTCGCGGCACATGGCGGCAGTAGCTTAGAAATCCTGAACTAGGCCCACGACAGGTATTAACTGTAGTTTGAACTGTAGTGTGCGTTGACCGACTAGTATTTAATGTATGTTGGGGGGGGGGGGGGGGGGGAAGAAGGTGGGTCACTGCTTCCCCCATCACTGGACTCTGATCTTTCACGGGTGAAAGTGTTAAAGGATTTTCCCGAAGGTCTTGCAGTGGAGATTGGTGGGAAGCCTAAGGCAGTGCCTTGTGAAGATGGTGGATCGGTGCGTGTCTCCCTCCCAGTAACACTGGCCTGCCAGTGACCTTGTATTGATCTGCATGCAATGCCTCTCCTTGTGAAGAGCTGTATAACCTCATCACCCCTCACTACGCGTCTTCACCCTCCCTCGTGAAAGCTGGGCCTCTAATTACAGTATTATATTCAGCAAAGTTCAGCTTTAAGAATACGTCTTTTGTAAATGTAGCCACAAAATGAAGCTTCGTCCTGATATGCATTTAATGAGTTAATCGGGTTATCTTTTACTGAGAATAAACAATGCCAAACATTTCTGGAGATGTCTTTGTTGTATTCATTGAATCTCGGGGCGGGGGGGAAACTGATTGTGGTGGTCATGTGTAGACACAAGAAACTGGAGTAACTGAGCGTGTCAGACAGCATGTGTAAAAATAACTGTAGATGCTGGTTTAAGTCAAAGGTAGACACAAAACGCTGGCATAACACAGCAGGACAGGCAGCATCTCTGGAGAGAAGGGATGGGTGCCCCATTTTTACCCTTCCCCAATCCCATCCCTCCCCCTGGTTATTCTGAAGAAAGGTCTCAAACCAAAACGTCACTCCTTCTCTCAAGAGATACTGCCTGTCCCGCTGAGTTACTTCAGTTTTGTGTCTATCTACATTTTACTCCTCACCTTCCTTATCGGATTCCACCGAATGCATCCATTTTGTCATCTCCACACACCTGCCCTGCAGGGGGAAGCCGTCGAACCAGACAACTATATAAACTAGTATAGTTTAGAGATACAGCGCCGAAACAGGCCCTTCAGCCCAGAGTCCTTGCCGACCAACAGCACATTAGCACTATCCTACACTCGGGACAATTTTTACATTTATACCAAGCCAATTAACCTACAAACCTGTACATCTTTGGAGTGTTGGGGGAAACTGAAGATCTGAGAAAATCCGCGCAGTCACGGGGAGAAGGTATAAACTTTGTACAGACAAGACCCATAGTCAGCATCGAACCCAGGTCTCTAGCGGTAAGGCAGTAGGTCTGCCACTGTGCCGCCCGGCTGCCTGGGAGGGCAAGCCCTCAGAGCCGAGTGGTGCCAGCGATAATAACCGATGCGACCGGCAAGGTAGGAGGGGAGGTGAGACAACCAGGGCCTGGCCGACCACACCCTGGAGGTCAGCTGCAGGAGGCACCTTCGGTGAACAAACGTGGATGGGCGAGGAGAGGGATGTGGATTCGCTGATGGATTCGCACGTACAAGGTGACGGCTGGAGGCCCTGCAGCAGCCTGGGGCTCGCCTGGAACAGGCACCGCTCATAATACCTAGAGCACAGACTGGACTCTGAAAATGGCACCAAAACATGGCGTCTCTAGCACACTGGATCAATTGACTATTTCTGTACACTTTGCTAATCGGGGACGTGCTTCGGTACGGCAATACTCTACTGGACTGTTTGTAAGAAAAGAATTTCACTGTGTGTTTACACTTCCGCATGTTCCAATTAACCATTGAACCACTTGGTCCACCCCCTCCCTTCATCCCTCCACAGATGCTGACTGACCTGCTGAGTTCCTCCAGCTGACACAAGGAACTGCAGGTGCTGGTTAACCAAATAAAAAAGACAAAGTGCTGGAATAACTCAGTGGGTCAGGCAGAATCTCAGGAGAATATGGATGGGTGACTTTTGAGGCTGGGACCCTTCTGGCCCATGAATGTTCTCCAGAGATGCTGCCTGACCCACTGAGTGCCACTGGCTGTTGAGGTTTTATTTAGAAAACACTCAGCAGGCAAGCCAGTGAGTGGAAGAAATATCAGATAAATGAGGCAGTGGATGATGAAATGCAATCAGGTTTGTAAGGTCCATTGAACAGAGGGATCGTAGGCACAAACTCCATCAGGTTTAACGTGATGCTTTATTTTTGTTTTAAATGTGAAAACAAGCAGATTAATGGAAGTTTATCAGTACAATTAAGTTTGTAGACATTTGCCACAGAAATGTGCTTTCATCAGCTCCAAGCTAACTGACAGTGGGTTCCGAAAGCCTGCTGGTGTCCAGAAAGGTCGGGGGGTTGAGGGGGGGAGGATGGGGGCAAATTTCTATCAAGGTTCACCATAATCATGGCTAGATGGACAGAAAATAATAGTTTCCCCCCCCAACCCTCTCCCCAAGAAATGTCAAACTGCTGAGTCTTGGTTCTGCTCGGGACTTTGTTGGTTCATTTTCTTCAGAAATCGTATTGCACTGAAGCACTGCACGATTGCAGAGACTGGGAAACACTTGAATCCGGGTAATTGTTCCTAAACGCATCTTCCTCCTCCGCCCCGGACTCAGCACAAGCCTGGGAAGGAGAAGAGTCCGATTAAAACAGACAAAATGCTGGAGTAACTCAGCGGGACAGGCAGCATCTCTGGAGAGAAGGAATGGGTGACGTTTCGGGTCGAGACCCTTCTTCAGACTGAGTCAGTGGAGAGGTAAACTAAATATAGACGGTGATGTAGATAGATATGGAACAAATGAATGAAAGAAGTGCAAAAAAGTAACAATGATAAAGGAAACAGACGATCGTCAGCTGCCTGGTAGATTAAAACAAGTTACAGATAGTGAGACGCAACAAGACGGCTTTGAAGCTGGTACGACTTGGGTGGGGGAGGGATGGAGAGAGAGAGGGGAGGGGATGCCAAGGGTTACTTGTAGTTAGAGAAGTCAATATTCATACCGCCTGGGTGTAAGCTGCCCAAGTGAAATATGAGGTGCTGTTCCTCCAATTTGCACTGGGCCTCACTCTGACAGTGGAGGAGGCCCAGGACAAAAAGGTCAGTGTGGGAATGGGAGGGGGAGTTAAAGTGTTTGGCAAGTGGGAGAACCTAGGACCCAGCCCTGCACGGCTCTGCGTTGACAGCTGTAGAGTGAGTAGGGACTGCAGTGGTCATCCTCCCGTGTTGTCAGCAAACCCTCTCTGCTGCTGGTGGGGAGTTCCACACACACAGTGGCCCCTCCATGACGTGGTCCCAGGAGTGAACGTTGTGTAGCACAAGCCCCAAACAGCTCCTGCTTCAGCCTTCTCTGCCTCCAGCCCTGGCCCACATCCACCCTATTGCCATCATCTTCCCACCTTGCCAACAGAAGGCAAAATCCCACAGTTGTGAAACACCCAACATCAATACAGAAAATGCCAATGACTTGAAATGTTAGCTGGTCCTCTCTCCACAGATGCTGCCTGACCAGTAGAGCCATAGAGCAGGGAAAGAGAGCCCAGGCTCCACGCACCTGTGTTCATTAGTACTTGTTGCTCTCTATCCCTCCACGTCCGAACCCTGCAAAAAGAGAGGGAGGTTTGTCAGTGGGGAGTTGGGAGGCTACTCATCTACTTTCCACAAAATTGGATTCAACAGTGGCTGAATGGGAGATACCAGAGAGTAATGGTGGATAACTGTTTGTCAGGTTGGAGGCCGGTGACTAGTGGGGTGCCTCAGGGATCTGTGTTCAGTCCACTGTTGTTTGTCATATACATCAATGATCTGGATGATGGTGTGGTAAATTGGATTAGTAAGTATGCAGATGATACTAAGATAGGTGGTGTTGTGTATAATGAAGTAGATTTTCAAAGTCTACAGAGAGATTTAGTCCATTTGGAAGAGTGGGCTGAAAGATGGCAGATGGAGTTTAATGCTGATAAGTGAGGTGCTACATCTTGGCAGGACAAATCAAAATAGGACGTAAATGGTAGCGAATTGAGGAATGCAGTTGAACAGAGGGATCTAGGAATAACTGTGCATAGTTCCCTGAAGGTGGAATCTCATGTAGATAGGGTGGTAAAGAAAGCTTTTGGTGTGCTGGCCTTTATAAATCAGAGCATTGAGTATAGAAGTTGGGTTGTAATGTTAAAATTGTACAAGGCATTGGTGAGGCCAATTCTGGAGTATGGTGTACAATTTTGGTCGCCAAATTATAAGAACGATGTCAACAAAATAGAGAGAGTACAGAGGAGATTTACTAGAATGTTGCCTGGGTTTTAGCACCTAAGTTACAGAGAAAGGTTGAACAAGATAGGTCTTTATTCTTTGGAGCGCAGAAGGTTAAGGGGGGACTTGATAGAGGTCTTTAAAATTATGAGAGGGATAGAGAGTTGACGTGGATAAGCTTTTTCCATTGAGAGTAGGGAAGATTCAAACAAGAGGACATGATTTGAGAATTAAGGGACAAAAGTTTAGGGGTAACATGAGGGGGAACTTCTTTACTCAGAGAGTGGTAGCTGTGTGGAATGAGCTTCCAGTGGAAGTGGTGGAGGCAGGTTTGATTATGTCATTTAAAAATAAATTGGATAGGTATATAGACGGGAAAGGAATGGAGGGTTATGGTCTGAGTGCAGGTACATGGGACTAGGTGAGAGTAAGTGTTCGGCACGGACTAGAAGGGCCGAGATGGCCTGTTTCCGTGCTTTAATTGTTATGTTGTTATATGGTTAAAATTAAACCAAACTATCCTTATAGTTAAGACCAGAAGATAGACACAAAATGCTGGAGTAACTCAGTGGGACAGGCGGCATCTCTGGAGAGAAGGAATGGGTGATGTTTTGGGTCAACCAAAAACGTCACCCATTCCTTCTCTCCAGAGATGCTGCTAAAAATGGCCTGTTTTCTTTATCATCGTTACTTTTTTGCATATCTTTCATTCAGTTTGCTATATCTCTCCATATCACCGCCCATATCTCTCGTTTCTCTTTCCCTTGACTCTCAGTCTGAAGAAGGGTCTCGACTCAAAACATCACCCATTCCTTCTCTCCAGAGATGCTGCTTGTCCCACTGAGTTACCCCGCATTTTGTGTCTTTCGGTGTAAACCAGTATCTGTACACTCTATCTAATCCAGGCAGTATTCTGGTAAATCTCCTAGGTACCCTAAAGCCTTTTCATCCTTCGTGTAATGAGGCGACCAGAACTGCACATGATTCTCCAAATGTGGTCCAACCAATGTCCTATAAAGCTGCTACATGACTTCCTGACTCTTATACTAAATGCAAGAAGAGTCTCGACCCCAAAATGTCACCCTTTCCTTCCATCCAGAGATGCTGCCTGTACCGCCGAGTTACTCCTGCTATTTGTGTCTATCTTTGCTGCAAACCTCTCTCCAGGGCTAGAGTTTGAGCAAAGGCCTTACCTGTGGGTCCGAAGAGTGCCTGGTGGCAGGGTTTGGTACAGTACGGCAACCCATCATGCTGCAAGAACAACAAGAGGAATCAGCCACAGATATCTCCCCGACACACAGAAGCACAGAAGTCGAGGGCTCCTGACTCTGGCAAACTCAAGGCCGCGCCTGGGGTGGGGGGGGCGAAGGTCTAAAGCACACACCGAGGAACACACTCACTGAACCCCGGCACTGAGGGGAAAGGTTGTTCAGCTGAACACTCACCCAGGGGAAAGGTCGTTAGGCTGAACAAGGGCGGGATTCCCGTGGATTCCACCTGCTCTCCTGGGAGCTTCCACAGAACCATCGCGGCTTCTCCCAGAGGGAGGAAGATTCCCCCTCTCCCAGGATTAGTGCGGGTGTACTAATCCCCTATCAAACTGTTCAACCCCTCCCCCTTCTGTCGTGGGGTAGACTGACCCCTCCCAAATCATTGCACATCCCCAATCCTGGACTTTCCACTCGTCACTTTAATTTCATGTTTCATGTATCTTCTTGTGTTTTATGACTGTTGGCAGACCAATTTCTCTCCTGGGATAAATAGAGTTCTATCGTATCGTGTCAGGGGTTGTGGGGAGAAGGCAGGAGAATGGGGTTAGGAGGGAGAGATAGATCAGCCATGATTGAATGGCGGATAGACTTGATGGGCCGAATTGCCTAATTCTGCTCCCATCACGTATGACCTTGTGAGAGTAAGGCAGCCAACCACAGTTTACACCCACCCCGCTGTATTACCGGTGATGGAGGCCGAGAGGTGACGTGATAAAGGTTTAGAAAGTTATGGGCGACAAGGACAAGGTTGATTGCCAGAGTCCGTTTCCCCATGGTAGGCATGTCTAACACAAGAGTGCATGTTTAAGGTGAGGTGGAGGAGATTTAGTTTAATGTAGAGATACAGCACGAAAACATTACCCTACACACACACTAGGGACAATTTACATTTTTACCAAGCCAATTAGCCTACCCGTACGTCTTTGGAGTGTGGGAGGAAACCCACGCAGTTCATGGGGAGAACGTACAGACAAGCCTCCTTAGTCAAGATTGAACCCCGGTCGCTGGCAATGTAAGGCAGTAGCTCTACCGCCACACCACCGTGCTGCCCTACTTTAAAGGGATTTTTTTCACACAGATGGTGGTGGGTATGTGGTATGAGCTGCCAGAGGAGGGGATGGTGGCAGGAACAGTAGCAACACTTCTGAGATCTACACAAATAGATGAATCAGCAGGGTCCAGAGAGATATGGAATGAATAATTAGGATTAGTACAGATAGACAATGGTCAGCATGAGTGCGGTGGGCCAAAGGGCCTTTTTCTATGTTGTATGGCTCTATGATATTCTCACAAACTCCCTCCAGGGGTTACCAGTCATACGCAATGGGGGCAATTTACAGACTAATTGACTTACCAACCAAGCAGATGTTAGCAGTGGTGGGCAATGCAAGTTTCTCCCACCCACCCTACAGTTGATGGGGCGAGGTCAGGCCCTGCACAGGTCAAGGCTTGCACTCGTGCTGCAACCTTGCAGCCTGCTGCATGCAACACTCCGAAGCATGCAGGCTGCGTGGGTCGTGGGTCCCACCGGCAGGGTTGCTGCCTGGGTGTGGATCCACTGCAGTGCAGGGTTGCAGTGGCACATCTGGTAAAGCTGCTGCCTCGCAGTGCCAGGAATCTGGGCTCAATCCTCACCTCGGCTGCTGCCTGTGCGGAGTTTGCACGTTCTCCCTTGCGGAGTTTGCTACCTCCGGGCGCTCCGGTTTCCTGTCACATCCTGAAGACTTGTGGGTTTGTAGGTTAATTGCCCCCAGTGTGTGGGTGAGGGGGAGAATCACAGCAATTAGGTATGTTACAATACTTGCCTTCAGCGGCGCTGTAATTCTGTCACTGGCCGTGTGCACGATTTTGGCGCCTTTAAGGGGGGGGCGGGGTTAAAACGCAGGTTTCTCATCCCTTGTCCTGAATTATATTTTGTTGGAGTACAAGCTTTTGCGGAAGAATCGTTCCGAGGGGCGTTTTGAGTATTTAGTTTTAAAAATCTCCCGACAAGTTCAGCGTTGGAATCATTTTAAAATCATCTTCTGAACCCATCAACGCTAACAACGGGGACGGATTTCACACATGGGACAGGTAAACGAAAGTGCTTTATTTTTATGTATAAACGTTCTCCTTAAGAGGCCTTTAATTCACATTTTTACATGCGACACGGTGATTCCCCCCCCCCCCCCGAACTAACGGCAATAATTTTCATGCCAATACGGGGTTAAATTCACCGCAAATCAACGTTCCAAATGATCGCGTTCCAGAAATCCCCATTCGCAAGATGATATAAATTCCCATTAATTTACAGGTATTTACATTCAATTTCTTCCATTTGGCCTGTAAATCCATGACAATGAGATAAAAAAATTATGTTATATTGTGAATTCTTGTGTGAATGTTATTTGGACACAGGCTATTTAAAAATGTTAATCTATTCTTAAGAAATTGATAGATGTTTAGATCTAGTAATTGAATTTTGTAATTAGCTACAATTAGGTAACTAACTAATTATATGCTTTAATTTCATGTCATCTAAGTAAGATTGTTTCATATTTGTTTCAGAATGCTTCAATCTATAATAACTGAAAATTTCTTTCAGTTCTCTTAATTTTTAAGAAAGTTATGGGCTTTTGACTGTCCTCGATCACAGCTTTTGTGTTAAGTCAATGGAAAAGCAATAGGGAACAAGATGCTAATTTCCGAGTATGAAAATGGCCATAACTTTTTTAATACTGAAGATATGAAAGTGAATTAGGTGTGAAATTAAACTTCATTTTATGCTTTATCTGATGGGATAAATTACAGACTTTATTTTTAAAATCTCAAAATTTTGTAACATTGCTACAGCAATGCAAGAATAGATTACAGAAACTCGTGGAGAAATGGGACTGGCGGGGGTGCTTTGAGAGCCAGTGCAAAACAGATAATGGACTGAATGGCCTTGTTTATGTCACAAGGAAATAATGAAAATGTTTATAATATACAAGAGAACAGCTGACCTCAGAGATGGAGCCAGGAGTCAGGGTTTTGTTGCATTTTTCACACTTCAGGCAGGGGCGATGCCAATCCTTGCTCAGGGCCGTCACCTTCTCGGCTGCAAGAGACAAGCACAATAGTTAGGGAACACTGTACACAAGATCACTGTCCACCCCAGAACTGGAACTGGCATCCAAGCCCAAAGTAATCCACACCGAGCTAAACGACAAGGGTCTCTGCCTCTGAAGAAGGGTCTCGACCCGAAACATCACCTATTCCTTCGCTCCGTATATGCTGCCTCAACCGCTGAGTTTCTCCAGCATTTTTGTCTACCTTCGATTTTTCCAGCATCTGCAGTTCTTTCTTAAACACGGGGTCTCTGCCTATAATCAGTCATCAGTAATTTTACTGATTGTATGTCTCTGTCACCTTCCCTTCAGCCAACAATGAACCTTTCTACATTTACTTGATCATCGTCTGCTTTGATCTGTCTTTTTCACACCTTACCCCTCCATATCTCGTGTCCCCCACCCGTGACTCAGTGAGAAGGGTCTTGACCAAAAATGTTACATATTCCTTCTCTCCAGAGATGCTGCCTGTCCCGCTGAGTTACTCCAGCATTTTGTGTCTATCTTCGGAGACCAGAGGCGGCAGGGTGGCGCAGCGGTAGAGTTGCTGCCTTACAGCGAATGCAGCACTGAAGACCCGGGTTTGATCCCGACTATGAGTGCTGTCTGTACGGAGTTTGTACATTCTCCCCGTGACCTGCGTGGGTTTTCTCCGAGATCTTCGGTTTCCTCCCACACTCCAAAGACGTACAGGTTTGTAGGTTAATTGGCTTCGTAAATGTTTTTTTTATTTTTTTTAAAATAATTGTCCCTAGTGGCATAGGATAGTGTTAATGTGCGGGGATCGCTGGTCGGCACGGGCCCGGTGGGCCGAAGGGCCCGTTTCCACGCTGTATCTCTAAACTAAAGCAAAGGGAAATGGGAGATCTGTGGACAAGGAGTGGGAGAGATTTCCTGACCAACATCTGTGTGTCTGCCAACAGCTGTAGCACAGTAGTTTAGTTTAGAGATACAGCATGGAAACAGGCTCTTCGGCCCGAGTCCGCAAAGACCAGCAATCACCCCGCACACGAACACTAACGCACACACACTAGGGGCAATTTACATTACACAGAGCCAATTAACCTACAGACCTGTATGTCTTTGAATGTGGGAGAAACCAGGAGAACCCAGAGAAAACCCACGCAGGTCACAGGGAGAACGTACAAACTCCGTACAGACAAGCCCACTTTTATAATTTACGAGACCAAATGCAACGCCGCGCTCACAGACGTTAATCGCAGTCTACGAGCAGACCACTCTAGGAGTGAGGTGCAGCAATGGGGAAGCTGTACCCATGTGGGTTAGGCAGTGGTTCAGAGAGGCCCTCTCACCCACACCCCCCCAGAGTGCACTGAAGATGCCTTTCAGAGGCAGCTCGGTGCAGATGAACAGGACTCGGGATACACAGGCCGAGAGCTCACAGCATAAGTGACAGAGAAAGCGTGCAGCAATGTAGGGAGTGGAAAATTATACACGTCACCTCCCCTGCAGGAACTGTAAACATACATGCAGCCATGCGTGTGCTTTGACAAACTACCAACACCACATTAACAACTGCAGGAAATGCACGGCTGCCCCGATTATTTATACATGAAATATAACATCTTAAAAACCCGCTTCCTCTTTGAATCAGCCTTTCTTTCCTTCCGTTTCCCCTTTCTTAACCGGTCTTAAATTGTATTTAAAAATAAAAAAATGGGTCTTCTGGCGTTTCAAGAGTGTTTTATTGTTATACGTCTCAGATAGAACAATGACATTCTTAAGGGCCTGTCCCACTTTCACAACCTAATTCACAACTTTTTTTACTCGTGGACATTTTTCATCAGGCTAGAAAAACGCCCCGACCTATTTGATGCCACAAGTACCTACGACTAGCATCAGGACCTACCTACGACCTCGTGACGACCATGCTGCGAGTATGAGTCAAGGGCAAACTCGGCAGAGGTCGTGAATTAGGTCGTGAAAGTGGGACAGGCCCTTTACTTGCTGCAGCACAACATAATATGTAAACGTAGTACTCCGTAAACAAAATAATGAACAAGAAAAATACGTTCAGTTTTAAAAAGTTTGTGTTTTTATTTCAGATTTCCAGAATTTGCAGATTTTCTGTTTATTTTCATTAAATCCAAATTTCCTCATTTTCCCAACATGCCTATCCAAGGTTCTTCCTCAAAGCAGCTTGTTAAGGTCACCTCTGTCAGGCAGAAGCTACAAAAGCATGTACCACCAGACTCAAGAACAAGTCCTTGTCCACTGTTAACGGATGTTCCATAAAATAAGGGATGTATCCCCGACCTTCCGATCTACCTCAGTGTGGCCCTTGCACTTTTTTAACCTCTGCACTTTCTCTGTAGCCGTAACACATTAGGGACGGCATGGTGGCGCAGCTGTAGAGTTGCTGCCTTACAGCGCCAGAGACCCAGGTTCGATCCCGACTACGGGTGCTGTAGACCAATGTTAATACCACTGCATGGTTATGCATTTGATAGACACCACAAGTTCCAGGACAAGTGACCCCTGAGCCACATGGTCCTCGACCTACCTGATCTCCCGGTTGCCAAACACTTGAACTCCCCCTCCCATTCCCACACTGACCTTTCTGTCCTGGGCCTCCTCCATTGTCAGAGTGAGGCCCAGCACAAATTGGAGGAACACCACCTCATATTTCACTTAGGCAGCTTACAAACCAGCGGTATGAATATTGACTTCTCTAACTTCAAGTAACCCTTGCTTTCCCTCTCTCTCCATCCCTCCCCCATCCTAGTTCTCTGACCAGTTTGACTGTCTTCCTGATTACATTTTATGTTTGTACACCTCATTGTCACCTTCACCAAGCCATCAAGAATCTATTCTACACTTTCCTTAATCTTTGTCCCCTTTTATCCTTCATTTTCACACCTTACCCTTACATATCTCTAGTTTCCCTCCCCTGACTCAGTTTGAAGAAAGGTCTCGACCCGAAACGTCACCCATTCCTTCTCCAGAGATGCTGCCTGTCCCGCTGAGTTACTCCAGCATTTTGTGTCTGTCTCTGGTGTAAGGCTAGTCTAACAGTGCATTGTGGCAGCCCACTGCAGTCAAGATTCAAGATCTCAAGATTCAAGATTCAATTTAATTGTCACATGTACCAATTAAGGTACAGTGAAATTTGAGTTACCATGCAGCCATACCAAGAAAAAAGAAAAATACACACAGCCACATAAAATAAAGTTTAACATAAACATCCACCACAGTGGAATCAACATTCCTCACTGTGATGGAAGGCAATAAAGCCCAGTCATCTTCCCCCTTTGTTCACCCGTGTTCGGGCCTTTGAACGGGGCCGTTGCCGACGGTCCGCTGTTCAAGCCTTCTCGTCGGTATGATCGAAACTCCAGCGTCGGGACGGATCGGAACACTCCGCGGCAAGAAGCTCCCGAGTCAGCCACTTCTTACTGGAGACCGCTGCTTCATGGTGTTAAAGTCCACAGGCCCCGCGGTCGAAGCTCCAACTCTGGCGATCCTCGGCAAAGGATCCCAGGCTCTGCGATGGTAAGTCCGCACCACACCTGCGGCTTGAAGCTCTGGACCGGTCTCCAGGAAAGGCCGCACCACTCCACGTTGTAGACCGCAAAGGGGGGGGGCGGAGATGCGACACAGAGAAAAATTGCATCTCCATCGAGGTAAGTGACTGAAAAAGGTTTCCCACGATTCCCCCCACCCCACATAAAACATACCAAAAGGCATTAAAACAAACATTCAAGACATACATTAAAATAATAAAAACAGAGAAGGGACAAGACAGACGGCTGGCGAGGCAGCCATTAAGGGCGCCACCCGGTGGTGAAGCTTACATGAGGAAAAATGTTTTCACCCAGAGAGTTTTGAATCTGTGGAATCCTCTGCCACAGAAGGCAGTGGAGGCCAATTCACTGGATGTTTTCAAGAGGGAGTTAGATTTAACTCTTAGGGCTAAAGGAATCAAGGGATATGGGGAAAAAAGCAGGAATAGGGTACTGTTTTTAGATCAGCCATGATCATATTGAATGGCGGTGCTGGCTCGAAGGGCTGAAATGCCTACTTCTGCACCTACATTTCTGTTTCTATATTAAATTCTGCACCATGTTTTTTTTTTTTTTAAAGTGACCCCCCAGTTTTAGATTCTCCCACAGTAGATTTACATCCTCTTCACACAAACCACCTCAAGACCCTTCTGTTGCAATTAAATCTTCCTTCGTTCTGCTAAACCAGCCACACAAGTCTGGCCTGTCTGACCCTTCCTTATAAAGCAGCCTGTTCATTCCTTCCAATACATTCATATTCTTTCCCAATTGCAGAGACCAATAAGGGGATTGCTCCTGAAGTGGTCCGTCATGAAGCCAGACCTCCTTTCTTTTGTGTAGGAAGGGACTGCAGATGCTGGTTTAAACCGAAGATAGACACAAAAAAGCTGGAGTAACTCAGCTGGACAGGCAGCATCTCAGGAGAAGGGACTCGACCCGAAACGTCACCTATTCCTTTTCTCCAGAGATGCTGTCTGACCCACTACTGCAAGCCAAGGCACCCTCTTTAAATATTCAAACCAAGGCAGCAGCGCAGCACTATATAAACTGAGGGGAAATCTAAACATAATAAAGCTTCTTTTTTTTCTGTTGCAATACTTTCGGACTCATTCGTACTTCATTAAAAATGATTTATTTTATTTAGCCAAGGGATTTTGTTTTAATCGATTTCCAAGCAGAAGTTTGCAAGGAAACTCCAAAAGACAAGGACACACAAACTAGGATCAAGATTAGCCCTGAGTTACTCCAGCTTTTTGTGTCTGCCTCCTTTCTTTTGCATTCAGTTTCCGTAGCAACAAGCAACAACACTGTGTCAAGTTTCCCAGTGACTTGCTGTGCCCACAGACCCTTCTGCATAATTCACACACTCCTCTACATTGGAGATCACCATTCAGATCATTAAAAAAACATGCCTAGCTATTTGATTAAGAAGGAACTGCAGATGCTGGAAAATTGAAGGTAGTCAAAAATGCTGGAGAAACTCAGCAGGCGAGGCAGCATCTATGGAGCGAAGGAAATAGGCGACGTTTCGGGTCGAGACCGTTCTTCAGACTGATGTGGGGTTTGGGGGGGGGCGGGAAGAAGGAATGAAGAGGCGGAGACAATGGGCTGTGGGAGAGCTGGGAAGGGGAGGGGAAAGAGGGAGAAAGCAGAGACTACCTGAAATTGGAGAAGTCAATGTTCATACTGCTGGGGTGTAAACTACCCAAGCGAAATATGAGGTGCTGCTCCTCCATTTTACGCTGGGCCTCACTCTGGCCATGGAGGAGGCCCAGGACAGAAAGGTTGGATTCAGAATGGGAGGGGGAGTTGAAGTGCTGAGTCACTGGGAGATCAGGTTGGTTATTGCGAACCTGTATTGAATGTATGTATAGCCTCCGAGAATGTCGGATGGAGTTTTGTATGGATCATGTATTGTATATACTTATTTCTCGAATAAAGTATATTTTGAAATAAAAAAGATCCGAGCTGAGGTGTTGGGCGAAGCGATGTAGAGCAGCTGACACCTAGAGCAGCAGATGCAATAGATGAGGTTGGTGGAGGTGCAGGTGAACCTCTGCCGCACCTGGAAGGACTGCTTAGTTCCTTGGATGGAGTCAAGCGGAGAGATAAAGCGACAAGTGTAGCATTTCCTGAGGTTGCAAGGGAAAGTACCAGGAGAGGGGGTGGTTTGGGTGGGAAGGGACGAATTGACCAGGGAGTTACGGAGGGAGCGGTCTCTGCGGAAAGCCAAAAGTGGAGGAGATGCGAAGATGTGGCCAGTGTTGGGATCCCGTTGGAGGTGGCGAAAATGTCGGCGGATTATTTGTTGTATGTGACGGCTGGTAGGGTGGAAGGTGAGGACAAGGGGGACTCTGCCCTTGTTACGAGTGGGGGGGATGGAGAGTGAGAGCAGAGTTACGGGGTATAGAAGAGACCGTGGTGAGAGCCTCATCTATAGTAGAAGAGGGGAACCCCCGTTCCCTAAAGAATGACGACATCTCTGATGCCCTGATGTGGAACGCCTCATTCTTTGGAACATAGAGGTATGAATCTGATGGGTAACTTTTTCACACAAAGGGTGGTGGGTGTATGGAACAAGCTGCCAGAGGAGGTAGTTGAGGCAGGGATTATCCCAACGTTGTATAAACAGTTAGACAGGTACATGGATAAGACAGGTTTGGAGGGATATGGGCCAAATGCGGGCAAGTGGGACAAGTGTTGATGCGACATGTTGGCCGGTGGGGGCAAGTTGGGCCGAAGGGCCTGTTTCCATGCTGTATGACTCTCTAAGGAAACAAATGGGTATGGACAGGTTGAGTGAGTGGATGAAGATCTGGCAAATGACTGATGTGGAAAAATGTAAAATAGTTAGGCAGACAAAAATGTTGGAGAAACTCAGCAGGTGAGGCAGCATCTATGGAGTAAAGGAAATAGGCGACGTTTCAGGTCGAGACCCTTCTTCAGACTGATGTGGGGGTAGAGGGGGGGGCGGGAAGAAGAAAGGAAGAGGCGGAGACAGTGGGCTGTGGGAGAGCAGGGAAGGGGAGGGGAAAGAGGGAGAAAGCAGGGACTACCTGAAATTGGTGGTCAATGTTCGTACCGCTGGGGTGTACTCCAGCATTTTGACAATCTTCGGTTTAAACCAGTATCTGCAGTTCCTTCCTGCACATTCTTTGATGTGACAATTTAACAAATGCCTTCTTGAAATCTTAGCCCCCAGAGAACTTCAATACATTCGTCGAACACGAATTCCTTTTCACAAAACCATATCTACTTGCCCAGATTGCTTTGAATGTTTCTAACTGTACTGTTACATCTTTAATAATAGCTTCTAACAGTTTCCCTATGACAGATGTTAAGTTATGGGCCTGTCCCACTTAGGCGATTTTTTCGGTGACTGTCAGTCGTAGCAGGTCGCCGAAAAAACGTCGACTGGACCCCCCCCCCCCCAACGTCTACGACAAGCTACAACAACCTACCACCTAGTCGACGTCAAGCTACCAACAACCGGCGACCCATTCGGACGTCCACCTACGACCACACCTACGACAACCTACGTCCACCTGCGACTAGCTACAACAAGGTAAGATCCTGTCGGCGACAACTTAAGACAATTCAGTACCTGTCGCCGGTTGACGTAGGTAGTCGCCAATGGAACTCACCAAAGTCAGCACCAGCAACAACCTACGTCATCCTGGCAACAACCTACAACAGCACCTACGTCAGGAGAAGTCAAGCTACGCTCATTGGCTTCAAGCCCACTGTCGCCGAACTTTTTTGAACATTTCAAAGCCAGCGGTGACCAGAAAAACGCTACAACTCTTTGGGCGACTGAGGAGACTACTCACGACCATACAGGCGACACCCCGGCGACAGCCTAGTCGCCTAAAAAACTCACCTAAGTGGAACAGGCCCTTTAACTGGCCTGGAGTTCCCCCTCCCTTTTTGAACAAAGGACTTGCTTTCACAGATTTTCAAATTTAATGGACCCTTCCCAGAATCTGGTAAATTTGGGGATATTAAAACACACCATCTATCTCTAACACTAGCCGCCACTTGTAAGGTCTGAGGTTCACCCGGACCCAATCACTTGTCAGGGTGTGTCTTCAATGCTATTGACCTGATGATTGCAATGTCCCCAATCCCCCACCCTGTCAATTTGGAGATGGTCCAGGAATCATAAGATCATACATAATAAGATCATGTGATCGGAGCAGAATTAAGCCATTTGGCCCATCATTTACTCTGTCGTTCAATCATGCCTGAACTATCTCTTTCTGCTAACCCCTTCTCTCCATAACCTCTGACACCCGTACTAATCAAGAATCTATCTACGCCTTAAATACAGTGTATCTACTGAATGTTGCTCGCATTTAGCCTGTTGAATTTAGCTGTTATCTTTTTTTCCATTATTAATTTCCCAGACATGTTTGTCTAGAACCAACAATCACATTGTCTTTATATTAAAAAGTGTCTATGGAAACTCTAACGTTCTTGGTTAACGGTCAGTCATATGTTCAATTTGTCCCTATTTTCAGTCATTCTTTGTTGTTTCAAATTCCTGGGCGTGCATATTTCTTAAGAATGTATATTTATGAAGATCTTTCCTGGACCCAGCACACTGATAAAATTATAAAGTAAGTACATCAATGCCTCTACTTCCTGAGAAGATTACAGAGATTCGGTATGTCAGAGAGGATGCTCTTGAACTTCTACAGGTGCACAGTAGAGAGCATATTGACTGGTTGCATCACGGCCTGGTTCAGCAACTTGAGAGCGAAGAAGACTGCAAAGACTGGTGAACACTGCCCCACCATCGAAGGGATTTACAGGAGTTGCTGCCTCAAAAAGGCAGCCAGCATCATCAGAGACACACACCACCCTGGCCACACACTCATTTAACCCCTGCCATCCGGAAGAAGATATAGGAGCCTGAAAACTGTAACGTCCAGGTTCACGAACAGCTTCTTCCCTACAGCCATCAGGCTATTAAACACTACAACCTGGAAATACATAGACTTGGGGGGCATTGGATTTGTCTTTTTGCACTATTATTGTTTGTTTTATGTGTATATATACACACACACCACTTTTTTCTCCTTTATTATATTGTGTACTGCATTTACATATTCTGTTGTGCTGCTGCAAGTAAGAATTTTATTGTGAAGATAGGCACACAAAGTTGGAGTATCTCAGCAGGTCAGACGGCATTTCTGGAGAGAAGGAATAGGTGACGTTTCGGGTTTAGACGCTTCTCCAGACTCTGAAGAAGGTTTGCTTCACTGAAGAAGGGTCTCGACCGAAACGTCACCCATTCATTCTCTCCAGAGATGCTGCCTGTCCCGCTAAGTTACACCAGCTTTTTGTGTCTATCTTTGCCTCACTGAAAAATGGTCTCGACCCAAAACGTCACCCATTCCTTCTCTCCAGAGATGCTGTCTGACCTGCTGTGTAACTACAGCATTTCAGGTTTAAAGCAGCATCTGCAGTTCCTTCCTACACAAGAATGTTATTGTTCTGTCTGGGACATATGACCATAAAACACTATTGTCTCTTGTTTTCAGTTCTGTACATTTCCCCTCACTCTTTTAATTGCATTACCATTTTCGTCTAAGTTCGATACTATCTTTAAGTTCGGTTAAATGTGGGCGGCAGGTCCCGCCCGACAAAGTGGATAAGGAGTTAAAGAAGGAACTGCAGATGCTGGAAAATCGAAGGTACACAAAAATGCTGGAGAAACTCAGCGGGTGCAGCAGCATCTATGGAGCGAAGGAAATAGGCAACGTTTCGGGCCGAAACCCTTCTTCAGACCCTGGATAAGGATAAGGATCTACAAACAACAACTGAATCTGCAGCACCCGTTCACACATTTAACACAAAACCGATGCGAGGCGAGATTTTAATCGACAAACAGCAATGCAAACGACACCACAGTTTAAAAAAACTCCACTACTCAAACAGCCGGAGAAACAACTAATCCCCACCCCAAACCATTAACGCATTAAATAAAAATAAAAATACAAAGATTGCAGCACCTTAAATCAGAAAACCAGTCTGGATACTTACAACATAGAAAAGCAATTCTGACCAAAAATAAATGCATACATTGAACATTCATTTATAAATTAAATAAATAAGTGTGTGATAAATATATTTATAAATACATGTCTTGGTGTAGTAAACAACTTCTAACAGGCAAGTTTATTCATGTCATAATACACCGATACCGCCGAAGAGACGTTACAACACGCCGAAGAGATGTTATCACAAGTTATGTAGAAATGCTACTGAGACGCTTTGGAAAGAAAGGTGAAGCTTATTCATACAGAGTTTGAGCGGATGGAAGTCGTGCAGGATAGGCGGGTCTGCTTACCAAAGTACACCTCTTTAGAGCACCTAGGGCACTTGGGCATGTTTGGTCCACAATCTGCTCTGTCCTATGCCAGGAACGAACTCACACACTGTCTGTGTCTCTCTCCAAAAGTACCTGCCGCTCGGGCTCTGGGTTTATATAGTGGGCAGGGAGCAGCGCACGCACTGTGTATGTGTGGAGCCCGTCCCTGCTACGCACAGAGAACCAGCCACTCCTCAGAGACCGGCTCACGGCCCGGGGCGTTGTCGGAGGAAGTGGTTTGTGAAGCTGCGGCCGGTAGAAGCTGTTTACCAGCCCAATACTGGCCGCGTTTAACAGACACTGGCTCCGAACAAGAGAGAGCGGTGGAGACCCTTTCTCAGACTGAGTCAGGGGAGAGGGAAACTCAGAATTAAAGGGCGCTCTTTCGAAAGGAGGTTAGAAACCATCAACGATTTTGGAAAGTGCGGGTGAAGTCATGCCAACTAAGTAAAATGTTGAAAACAATGACAAAGATGAATATGGACAGCAGGTGCAAGAAATAAACTGTAGACAATGGCACGCAACTACCTGCGAAATAGCTCCCAGCTCCCATATTATCCTGGTGTATTGCTATCACTTTAGTATCACTGGGCCCAAATACTGGATTTCTCTTCCTCACTGCAACTGCAGAGCTTCCCATTGCCAAGCTTTTATTACATTTTCAAATTCATCCCAGAAATTGGATGGTAGCAAAAATAACCTCACTATTTCAAGGCAGAGGAAGAGTAATATTGCTGGCATCATTGCTGGCTGCTGAATGTTAACTTTGTTCGCACGGCTCACTTTATTTAAAATAGGTTACCGAAGAACTTTGTACAACCCTCCCGAAACCAAATCATGTCACGAGAAGTCAGGTTAAATGCAAAATAAATTGCAAAGGAAATGGAAATAGAAACCCACAGCCAAATTTTATAAGGGAAGTCAGATAAGGGGCTCTAACCATTGATGGGACTTGAAATTGATTCAAGAGAGTTTATTGTCATGTGTCCCAGATAGGACAATGAAATTCTTGCTTTGCTTCAGCACAACAGAATATAGTAGGCATAAATAAATACAGAACAGATCAGTGTGACCATATACCATTGAATATATATATATACACACATAAATAATCAGATAAAGTGCAATGAGCTATTAATGTTCAGAGTTTTGTTTGAGTTGAGTTTAATAGCCTGATGGCTGCGGGGAAGATGCTATTCCTGAACCTGGATGTTGCAGATTTCAGGCTCCTGTACCTTCTACCTGAAGGCAGCGGGGAGATGAGTGGCCAGGATGGTGTGGATCCTTGATGATGCTGGCAGCCTTTTTGAGTACAATACAAGAACACAAAAAAACAGGAGGAGCAGCAAAGAAGAAATTGCTATGTTGATATTTATGAGTCTTCATTAAATACAGGTGAAGTGCTAGAAGACTGGAGGGAGGCAAATGTGCCTCTATTAAAGAAGGGCTGCAAGGAAAAGCCTGGGAACTACGGACCAGTGAGTCTAACATCTGTAGTTGGAAAGTTACTAGAGAGTATTCTGAGTGATAAGACACATGCACTCAGATAGACAAGGGCTGATTAGGGATAGTGTCGTTTTATACGTGGGAGATTGTGTCTCCCAAATCTGATTGCATTTTTTGAAGATGTAACCAAAAAGATTGATGAGGGCACAACTATAGACGTTGTATCTATGGATTTCAGCAAGACATTTGACAAGGTTCCACATGGTGGGCTGCTCTGGAAGGTTAGATCGCATTGAATCCAAGGAGAGCTAGCTGACTGGATAGAACATTGGCTTCATGAAAAGAAGCAGAGGGTGATGGTGAATGGTTGTTTTTCAGGCTGGAGACCTGTGACTAGTGGTGTGCCTCAGGGTTCGGTGCTGGGCCCATTGCTGTTTGTCATCTATGTCAATAATATGCATGAGAACGTACAAGACATGATTAGTGGGTTTACAGATGACACTGGTGTGGGTGGTGTGGTAGGTAGCGAAGATGATGGTAAAAGATTGCAGCAAGATCTTGATCGGTTGGGCCCTCTGCTCTACACTCTGAGTGGCTAAGCATAGCTCCAAAGACAGTTACCAATAAGTCATCGATAAACCACAGCAGTTGGCTGAATCACATGTGGTGAAGGGTCAGGTTGCAGGAGAGAGATAGAACATCTGGCTGAGTGGTGCCACAGCCCACAACCATAACCTCTCAACCAAAACCAAGGAACTAATCATTGATTTCGGAAAGGGAAGGTTGGCTCTGACATCCACCATCATGAAGTGCTCTGAGAGACTGTTAATAGAGCACATCAACTCCAGCCTTCCAGCCAGCCTGGATCCATAGCAGTTTGCTTACCGTCGCAACTGGTGCACAGCAGACACTGTCCCCCTGGCTCTAAACATCTCTGGAACACCTTGACAACAAGGACTCCCACATTACACTCCTATTTATCAACTCTAGCTCTACCTTCAACACCATAATCACATTCAAACTCATCTCCAAACTCCGGGACCTAGGAATCACCTCCCCGCTCTGCCATTGGATCCTTGATTTCTTGACCCACAGACCTCAATCAGTGAAGATAGGTGACAACACCTCCTCCACAATGACTCCCAGCATTGTTGCCCCACAAGGATGCCTTCCCAGTCCCCTACTACACTCCCTGTACACTCACATCTGTACGGCCAATTTCAGCTCTAATTCCATCTATGTTTGCAGACGTTACCGCTGTGGTGGGAATCACAAACAATGACGAGAGAGAGTACAGGAAGGAGATAGAAAACTTAGTAACATGGTGTCAGGACAATAAACTCTACTGCAATGTCAGCAAGATGAAGGAGCTAGATATTACCTTCAGGAAGCATGTTGGAGTAATGCCCCAGTCAGCATCAATGGGGTTTATGTAGAAATCGTTGAGTGCTTCAAGCTCCCTAGCATCAATATTACCAATGATCTATCATGGACCAACCACATTGATACAACAGCTGAGAAGGCACATCAATGCCTCTACTTCCAGAGGAGGCTATGGAAATTCAGCAAGACACCCGTGACTTTCACAAACATCTACAGGCACACCATAGAAAGTATACTGTCGGGGTGCATCACAGCTTGGTTTGGGAACAGCTCTGCCCAACACTGCAAGAGATTGTAGATGTAGCCCAGTCTATCACACAGACCAGATCTCCCTTTTCTGCTCCAGAGCTCAGTGGCTGCAGTCTCTTGTGACACTTGGCCCAGTGTTTGCTGCTGATCTCAATACAGTCCCCGCCTTCCCTGACTGTCACCTTGAAAGTGAACCCATTGACACCAGCCTATTGATGATGACTTGTGTTTCTTATCTTGTGCCCACTACACCTAGTTTTAGTGCTTCCAAAGGCTGCTGACGTGATATTTCTAAGTGGGTTTTCACCTGACAATTCTCTGCAGGGGATAGGTGTGTCTTACTAAGGGCTGGTCTTTGGTCTAGTGATAGTCAGTTTTGTGTGTGTGTGTGTTTGTGTGTGCGTGCGCATCAGTGTGTGTGTATGCGTGCATGCTCACTCTGACAGGCAGCTTTGAGTAATGGGGTGAGATCGACACTGAAGCACAGAGTGTTGTGGGACCACATTTTCCACACCTCCATCAACTCCCCTCAGATTCTACACTCACCTACACACTGGGGCACCGATCCGCACTACTTTGGGGTGTGTAGGAAACCATAGAACCCAGGGGAAACCCACAGGGGCACAGGGAAACATGCAAACTCCACAAAGACATTACCAGGATTGAACGGGTCTCTGGCCTGCCACATTAATTCTTACAAAGCCTATAAATTCATGGTCGTGAATTTTGTGGGGGTTGGCTCTAGTTTTTTAGTTCAGAGATACAGGGCGGAAACAGGCCCTTCGGCCCGCCGAGTCTGCACCGACCAGCGATCCCCACACATTAACACTATCCTACACAAACTGGGGACAATTTTACATTTGTACGAAGCCAATTAACCTACAAACCTGTACATCTTTAGTGTGTGGAAACCGAAGATCGGAAACCAAAGATCTCGGTGAAAACCCACGCAGGTCTCGCGGAGAACGTACAAACTCCGTACAGACAGCACCTGTGGTCGGAATCGAACCCGGGTCTCTGCCGCTGCAAGTGCTGCAAGGCAGCAACTCTACCGCGGCGCCACCGTGGTACTCCATTCAAACTGTCCCTACAACATGAGCCCCAACAACAGCCACGTCAACCAGACAGGGAGCTTCTGGTGAAGAAGGGCTTGCTGCATGCTGCACCTTGTGGAAGATGTTAGCAACTCAACTGGGGGTTGCTCGCCACCACCACCCTTGTCTCACTTCCCATTGTTGCTGGAAGAGCAGAGAGTTGCAATAACACAGGTCATTCAGTAAACAAGACCACCTATTGTGAATTGTTTACGTAAGTGCGAGTTTACATATCTCACCCATTACGTAAGTCGGGGAGTGCCTGCACAGAAATGGTGCCGGGACTCCAACCTTGCTCTGAACGTCAGTAAAACCTAGGAGCTGATTGTGTAGGAAGGAACTGCAGATGCTGGGTTATACCGAAGAAAGACAGAAAATGCTGGAGTAACACAGCAGTTCACACAGCATCTCTGGAAAGAAGGAATGGGCGACAATTCAGGTCATGACCATTCTTCAGACCTGAAGAAGGGTCTCAACCCAAAACATCAACTATTCCTTCTCTCCAGAGTTGCTGCCTGTCCCGCTGAGTTACTTCAGCATTTTGTGTCTGTTATTTGTTATTTGATCATGTTTTCTATTGAGGTGTGTTTGCAAACTAAGAATTTCATTGTTCCGTTTTGGGACATGATGAGCAAACATTCTTGACTCTTGACTCGAGCCTGAGGAAAATGTCTGTGAGCATTCACTCTCTCCATGCCCCTCATGATTCTGCACATTCAGTGACCTCACCCCACATGCTGGGTATCGCCAGTGTTTCCTGGAACATTAAAGGGCCTGTCCCACTATGGCAACCTCATTGGCGAGTTTAGGAGACTCTGCCTCACCACAAGCTCGCAACATGGTCGACCCATGGTCATAGGTGGTCTCTGGTGAGTCTCCTTCATGGTCGAGAGTAGTTCCCGCATAGTGGTTACTACTCGCGGCCTCAGTATGGTCGCGGAAAAATTTTCAACATGTTGAAAGTTTTTCTGCGACCAAAAATTGGTCGGCATGGAAAAAATCGATACATTTGTAGTCGTAGGTTTAGTCAAAGTAGGTCGTAGCAGGTCGACATGTTATCGAATGTTATCATAGGTAATTGAACGTGGTCGAGATAGTCGTAGATAGAGTTAAGGGGCTCGCCCACTACGGCGACCTAATCCGCGAGTTCTGGCGAGTTTGCCCTCGACTCATACTCGCAGCATGGTCGACACGAGGTCGTAGGAGGTCTTTGTAACTCTCCTTCATGCTCGAGAGTAGTTCCCGCGTACTCGAGGCCTCAGCTAGGTAGCGGCGTTTTTTTCAACGTTGAAAAAAGTTGAGTAAAAAAAAATCAATATGTTTTTTACTCATAGGTTTAGTCGAAGTAGGTCGTAGAAGGTCGGCATGTTATTCGTAGGTTATCAAGGGTAGTCGAAGGTAGTCGTAGATAGTCTTCATCATAGTCGAAGGGAGGTCGAAGGGAGGTCGAAGGAGATCGAAGGAGTTCGTCTTCACTCTCCACTATTTGGTGTCCAATCTTCCCGAAGCTAGTCGAAGCTAGTCTTCAACAGAGTCGAAGGAGGTTGAAGGAGGTCTTCTACATAGTCGAAGGAGGTCTTCAACATGACATTTTTCAAACTCTCCTAAACTCTTCTAAACTCGCCAATTAGGTCGTCCCAGTGGGACAGCCCCTTTAGTATTTCGCCTTTGCTCGTTTCAATGGCTCGTTGATAGTCAAAGCTAGTCTTCTACATAGTCGAAGGAGGTTGTCAGAGGTCTTCTACACAGATGTCAACTTTTCGGCGATTCAACAAGACCATGACAGTCTCCTAAACTCGCCAATAAGGTCGCCATAGTGGGACAGGGCCTTAAAGGACAATCTGCTGGAGGAACTCAGCAGGTCGAGCAGCATCCACGGAGGCAGAGGGACAATCCTGATGCAGGGCTTCAACCCAAAACATTAACTGTCCTTCTATCTCCACAGATGCTGCCTGACCAGCAGGTTGTTTTTTGCCCTGGATTCGGGCATCTGCATTCTCTTGTCTTCCCCATTCTCTGGCCCTGTAGAGCACACCAGGGATGCTGGAGACTGGGTGCTGGGTTGAGGGGTGCACAATTTCTCTCAGCTTCGGACTGAATTCAAGAGAGAGATTCAAGAGATTCAAGAGACATTTATTGTCACATGCACCATTTGGTGCAGTGAAATTTGGGGTCACCATACAGCCATACGAATAATTTAAAAAAAAACATGATAGTATTTTAACATAAACATCCCCACACAGCGGTATCAAAGTTTCCCACTGTGAGGGAAGGCCCAAAGTTCAGTCATCCTCCTCCTTGATGTTCTTTGATGTTCACCCGTGGTCGGGGCCTCCCGAGCCCCCCGCAGTCGCCGCCAAGGGCAGCCCGATGCTCAGGCCCTCTCATCGGGATGATGGAACTCCGACGTCGGAACAGGAGAACAACCTCAGTGGCTTGGACCTCCGAATCGGCCACTTCCCACCGGAGTCCGCGGCTCCCGAAGTCCACAGGCCGAGCTGGGCAGAGATTCAACGCTGGCGGCCCTCGGCAAAGGGTCCCAGGGCACCGCGATGTTGAAGTCAGCGCCGGCTGCGCTGGAAGCTCTTCAAACCACAGCCCCGCGATGTTGTTGCAGCAGGCACAGCACTCCGGAGCTTCAAATGGCGATCCCAGGTGAGGCATCGCCTGCTCCGCAATGTATCCAGCGCTGCGCCGCCGCTGCTGGAGCCCTGGTCCGGTCCCCGACAGGTCAAGTTGGTACGCCGCGTGGAGGGGTGCGAGGACACGACTCAGAGAATAGTCGCATCATCGCCAGGAGGTGACTGGGAGACGGTTTCCCCCTTACCCTCCCCCCCACCCCCACATAGAAAAACTAAAGAAACCTCCTCAACATATTTTTAAACAAAAAATAAATAAAAATAAGATGGAAAAAACAGACAGACTGTATGCAGAGGCAGCCTTCATGCGGCGCCCCTAGTGGCTGTATTTCAACATAACCAAATCTTCAGACGTTCCCATCAGCTCCCCCCCCCCCCCCCCCCAGATTCTACGCCTCACACACATACTGCACTAGCGGCCAATTAACCCACCGACCTACACGCCTTTGGGACACGGGAGGAAAAATCATAACCTGTGCACAGGGCGCACATGCAAACTCTGCACAGACAGCACCCAAGGTCGGGATCGAACTTGGGTCTCCGGCGATGTGAGACCGCGGCTCTAGCCCCTGCATCCCTGGACCGTTCTTCATAGCTACTGATTATTAACAGAAGGATTAGTCTGTAATCACGCGCTGAGATGTGATGGGGCCACACTGGCTATCATGAGCCCTGGCCTTGCCCCTTCCCCTTCCCACCTGCCTGCATCTGTAGGGGAGTGGGGTGTGCCCACCCACCAACCTCAACCCCAACCACCCCAGCCTTGCCCAACAGTAACTACATGGGGACAGAGATATAGGGGCGGGGATGGGGGGCTGAACTCATTCAAGGGGCACTTGACACGATCTGTGCTTGTTCTCGTTCAAGCAGTGGACAATTTCATACAAGACATCCTCTCCTACAGGGAAGGATCAATCATCTCACATGGGCTTTGTTAGTGCCATGATGTCCCATCAAGTCCAGCAGATCGAATGTCACCCAGCACCCAGTCCGCTCTCCCTTCACCAAGTCTACAGTTATAGTTTATTGTCACGTGTACCGAGGTGCAGTGAAAAGCTTTTGTTACGTGCTAACCAGTCAGCTGAAAGACAATACATGATTACACTCCAGCCATTTACAGTGTATAAGATACATTATAAGGGAATAATGTATAGTGCAAGGTAAAGCCAGCAAAATCTGATCACAGATAG
Organism: Malacoraja senta; assembly: GCA_038087875.1. Lineage (NCBI taxonomy): Eukaryota > Metazoa > Chordata > Chondrichthyes > Rajiformes > Rajidae > Malacoraja > Malacoraja senta. The sequence continues at coordinate 62,545,684 of CM075978.1, forward strand.
TCATAGCAGGTCGCCGAAAAAACGTCGACTGGACCCCCCCCCCCCCAACGTCTACGACAAGCTACAACAACCTACCACCTAGTCGACGTCAAGCTACCAACAACCGGCGACCCATTCGGACGTCCACCTACGACCACACCTACGACAACCTACGTCCACCTGCGACTAGCTACAACAAGGTAAGATCCTGTCGGCGACAACTTAAGACAATTCAGTACCTGTCGCCGGTTGACGTAGGTAGTCGCCAATGGAACTCACCAAAGTCAGCACCAGCAACAACCTACGTCATCCTGGCAACAACCTACAACAGCACCTACGTCAGGAGAAGTCAAGCTACGCTCATTGGCTTCAAGCCCACTGTCGCCGAACTTTTTTGAACATTTCAAAGCCAGCGGTGACCAGAAAAACGCTACAACTCTTTGGGCGACTGAGGAGACTACTCACGACCATACAGGCAACACCCCGGCGACAGCCTAGTCGCCTAAAAAACTCACCTAAGTGGAACAGGCCCTTTAACTGGCCTGGAGTTCCCCCTCCCTTTTTGAACAAAGGACTTGCTTTCACAGATTTTCAAATTTAATGGACCCTTCCCAGAATCTGGTAAATTTGGGGATATTAAAACACACCATCTATCTCTAACACTAGCCGCCACTTGTAAGGTCTGAGGTTCACCCGGACCCAATCACTTGTCAGGGTGTGTCTTCAATGCTATTGACCCGATGATTGCAATGTCCCCAATCCCCCACCCTGTCAATTTGGAGATGGTCCAGGAATCATAAGATCATACATAATAAGATCATGTGATCGGAGCAGAATTAAGCCATTTGGCCCATCATTTACTCTGTCGTTCAATCATGCCTGAACTATCTCTTTCTGCTAACCCCTTCTCTCCATAACCTCTGACACCCGTACTAATCAAGAATCTATCTACGCCTTAAATACAGTGTATCTACTGAATGTTGCTCGCATTTAGCCTGTTGAATTTAGCTGTTATCTTTTTTTCCATTATTAATTTCCCAGACATGTTTGTCTAGAACCAACAATCACATTGTCTTTATATTAAAAAGTGTCTATGGAAACTCTAACGTTCTTGGTTAACGGTCAGTCATATGTTCAATTTGTCCCTATTTTCAGTCATTCTTTGTTGTTTCAAATTCCTGGGCGTGCATATTTCTTAAGAATGTATATTTATGAAGATCTTTCCTGGACCCAGCACACTGATAAAATTATAAAGTAAGTACATCAATGCCTCTACTTCCTGAGAAGATTACAGAGATTCGGTATGTCAGAGAGGATGCTCTTGAACTTCTACAGGTGCACAGTAGAGAGCATATTGACTGGTTGCATCACGGCCTGGTTCAGCAACTTGAGAGCGAAGAAGACTGCAAAGACTGGTGAACACTGCCCCACCATCGAAGGGATTTACAGGAGTTGCTGCCTCAAAAAGGCAGCCAGCATCATCAGAGACACACACCACCCTGGCCACACACTCATTTAACCCCTGCCATCCGGAAGAAGATATAGGAGCCTGAAAACTGTAACGTCCAGGTTCACGAACAGCTTCTTCCCTACAGCCATCAGGCTATTAAACACTACAACCTGGAAATACATAGACTTGGGGGGCATTGGATTTGTCTTTTTGCACTATTATTGTTTGTTTTATGTGTATATATACACACACACCACTTTTTTCTCCTTTATTATATTGTGTACTGCATTTACATATTCTGTTGTGCTGCTGCAAGTAAGAATTTTATTGTGAAGATAGGCACACAAAGTTGGAGTATCTCAGCAGGTCAGACGGCATTTCTGGAGAGAAGGAATAGGTGACGTTTCGGGTTTAGACGCTTCTCCAGACTCTGAAGAAGGTTTGCTTCACTGAAGAAGGGTCTCGACCGAAACGTCACCCATTCATTCTCTCCAGAGATGCTGCCTGTCCCGCTAAGTTACACCAGCTTTGTGTCTATCTTTGCCTCACTGAAAAATGGTCTCGACCCAAAACGTCACCCATTCCTTCTCTCCAGAGATGCTGTCTGACCTGCTGAGTAACTACAGCATTTCAGGTTTAAAGCAGCATCTGCAGTTCCTTCCTACACAAGAATGTTATTGTTCTGTCTGGGACATATGACCATAAAACACTATTGTCTCTTGTTTTCAGTTCTGTACATTTCCCCTCACTCTTTTAATTGCATTACCATTTTCGTCTAAGTTCGATACTATCTTTAAGTTCGGTTAAATGTGGGCGGCAGGTCCCGCCCGACAAAGTGGATAAGGAGTTAAAGAAGGAACTGCAGATGCTGGAAAATCGAAGGTACACAAAAATGCTGGAGAAACTCAGCGGGTGCAGCAGCATCTATGGAGCGAAGGAAATAGGCAACGTTTCGGGCCGAAACCCTTCTTCAGACCCTGGATAAGGATAAGGATCTACAAACAACAACTGAATCTGCAGCACCCGTTCACACATTTAACACAAAACCGATGCGAGGCGAGATTTTAATCGACAAACAGCAATGCAAACGACACCACAGTTTAAAAAAACTCCACTACTCAAACAGCCGGAGAAACAACTAATCCCCACCCCAAACCATTAACGCATTAAATAAAAATAAAAATACAAAGATTGCAGCACCTTAAATCAGAAAACCAGTCTGGATACTTACAACATAGAAAAGCAATTCTGACCAAAAATAAATGCATACATTGAACATTCATTTATAAATTAAATAAATAAGTGTGTGATAAATATATTTATAAATACATGTCTTGGTGTAGTAAACAACTTCTAACAGGCAAGTTTATTCATGTCATAATACACCGATACCGCCGAAGAGACGTTACAACACGCCGAAGAGATGTTATCACAAGTTATGTAGAAATGCTACTGAGACGCTTTGGAAAGAAAGGTGAAGCTTATTCATACAGAGTTTGAGCGGATGGAAGTCGTGCAGGATAGGCGGGTCTGCTTACCAAAGTACACCTCTTTAGAGCACCTAGGGCACTTGGGCATGTTTGGTCCACAATCTGCTCTGTCCTATGCCAGGAACGAACTCACACACTGTCTGTGTCTCTCTCCAAAAGTACCTGCCGCTCGGGCTCTGGGTTTATATAGTGGGCAGGGAGCAGCGCACGCACTGTGTATGTGTGGAGCCCGTCCCTGCTACGCACAGAGAACCAGCCACTCCTCAGAGACCGGCTCACGGCCCGGGGCGTTGTCGGAGGAAGTGGTTTGTGAAGCTGCGGCCGGTAGAAGCTGTTTACCAGCCCAATACTGGCCGCGTTTAACAGACACTGGCTCCGAACAAGAGAGAGCGGTGGAGACCCTTTCTCAGACTGAGTCAGGGGAGAGGGAAACTCAGAATTAAAGGGCGCTCTTTCGAAAGGAGGTTAGAAACCATCAACGATTTTGGAAAGTGCGGGTGAAGTCATGCCAACTAAGTAAAATGTTGAAAACAATGACAAAGATGAATATGGACAGCAGGTGCAAGAAATAAACTGTAGACAATGGCACGCAACTACCTGCGAAATAGCTCCCAGCTCCCATATTATCCTGGTGTATTGCTATCACTTTAGTATCACTGGGCCCAAATACTGGATTTCTCTTCCTCACTGCAACTGCAGAGCTTCCCATTGCCAAGCTTTTATTACATTTTCAAATTCATCCCAGAAATTGGATGGTAGCAAAAATAACCTCACTATTTCAAGGCAGAGGAAGAGTAATATTGCTGGCATCATTGCTGGCTGCTGAATGTTAACTTTGTTCGCACGGCTCACTTTATTTAAAATAGGTTACCGAAGAACTTTGTACAACCCTCCCGAAACCAAATCATGTCACGAGAAGTCAGGTTAAATGCAAAATAAATTGCAAAGGAAATGGAAATAGAAACCCACAGCCAAATTTTATAAGGGAAGTCAGATAAGGGGCTCTAACCATTGATGGGACTTGAAATTGATTCAAGAGAGTTTATTGTCATGTGTCCCAGATAGGACAATGAAATTCTTGCTTTGCTTCAGCACAACAGAATATAGTAGGCATAAATAAATACAGAACAGATCAGTGTGACCATATACCATTGAATATATATATATACACACATAAATAATCAGATAAAGTGCAATGAGCTATTAATGTTCAGAGTTTTGTTTGAGTTGAGTTTAATAGCCTGATGGCTGCGGGGAAGATGCTATTCCTGAACCTGGATGTTGCAGATTTCAGGCTCCTGTACCTTCTACCTGAAGGCAGCGGGGAGATGAGTGGCCAGGATGGTGTGGATCCTTGATGATGCTGGCAGCCTTTTTGAGTACAATACAAGAACACAAAAAAACAGGAGGAGCAGCAAAGAAGAAATTGCTATGTTGATATTTATGAGTCTTCATTAAATACAGGTGAAGTGCTAGAAGACTGGAGGGAGGCAAATGTGCCTCTATTAAAGAAGGGCTGCAAGGAAAAGCCTGGGAACTACGGACCAGTGAGTCTAACATCTGTAGTTGGAAAGTTACTAGAGAGTATTCTGAGTGATAAGACACATGCACTCAGATAGACAAGGGCTGATTAGGGATAGTGTCGTTTTATACGTGGGAGATTGTGTCTCCCAAATCTGATTGCATTTTTTGAAGATGTAACCAAAAAGATTGATGAGGGCACAACTATAGACGTTGTATCTATGGATTTCAGCAAGACATTTGACAAGGTTCCACATGGTGGGCTGCTCTGGAAGGTTAGATCGCATTGAATCCAAGGAGAGCTAGCTGACTGGATAGAACATTGGCTTCATGAAAAGAAGCAGAGGGTGATGGTGAATGGTTGTTTTTCAGGCTGGAGACCTGTGACTAGTGGTGTGCCTCAGGGTTCGGTGCTGGGCCCATTGCTGTTTGTCATCTATGTCAATAATATGCATGAGAACGTACAAGACATGATTAGTGGGTTTACAGATGACACTGGTGTGGGTGGTGTGGTAGGTAGCGAAGATGATGGTAAAAGATTGCAGCAAGATCTTGATCGGTTGGGCCCTCTGCTCTACACTCTGAGTGGCTAAGCATAGCTCCAAAGACAGTTACCAATAAGTCATCGATAAACCACAGCAGTTGGCTGAATCACATGTGGTGAAGGGTCAGGTTGCAGGAGAGAGATAGAACATCTGGCTGAGTGGTGCCACAGCCCACAACCATAACCTCTCAACCAAAACCAAGGAACTAATCATTGATTTCGGAAAGGGAAGGTTGGCTCTGACATCCACCATCATGAAGTGCTCTGAGAGACTGTTAATAGAGCACATCAACTCCAGCCTTCCAGCCAGCCTGGATCCATAGCAGTTTGCTTACCGTCGCAACTGGTGCACAGCAGACACTGTCCCCCTGGCTCTAAACATCTCTGGAACACCTTGACAACAAGGACTCCCACATTACACTCCTATTTATCAACTCTAGCTCTACCTTCAACACCATAATCACATTCAAACTCATCTCCAAACTCCGGGACCTAGGAATCACCTCCCCGCTCTGCCATTGGATCCTTGATTTCTTGACCCACAGACCTCAATCAGTGAAGATAGGTGACAACACCTCCTCCACAATGACTCCCAGCATTGTTGCCCCACAAGGATGCCTTCCCAGTCCCCTACTACACTCCCTGTACACTCACATCTGTACGGCCAATTTCAGCTCTAATTCCATCTATGTTTGCAGACGTTACCGCTGTGGTGGGAATCACAAACAATGACGAGAGAGAGTACAGGAAGGAGATAGAAAACTTAGTAACATGGTGTCAGGACAATAAACTCTACTGCAATGTCAGCAAGATGAAGGAGCTAGATATTACCTTCAGGAAGCATGTTGGAGTAATGCCCCAGTCAGCATCAATGGGGTTTATGTAGAAATCGTTGAGTGCTTCAAGCTCCCTAGCATCAATATTACCAATGATCTATCATGGACCAACCACATTGATACAACAGCTGAGAAGGCACATCAATGCCTCTACTTCCAGAGGAGGCTATGGAAATTCAGCAAGACACCCGTGACTTTCACAAACATCTACAGGCACACCATAGAAAGTATACTGTCGGGGTGCATCACAGCTTGGTTTGGGAACAGCTCTGCCCAACACTGCAAGAGATTGTAGATGTAGCCCAGTCTATCACACAGACCAGATCTCCCTTTTCTGCTCCAGAGCTCAGTGGCTGCAGTCTCTTGTGACACTTGGCCCAGTGTTTGCTGCTGATCTCAATACAGTCCCCGCCTTCCCTGACTGTCACCTTGAAAGTGAACCCATTGACACCAGCCTATTGATGATGACTTGTGTTTCTTATCTTGTGCCCACTACACCTAGTTTTAGTGCTTCCAAAGGCTGCTGACGTGATATTTCTAAGTGGGTTTTCACCTGACAATTCTCTGCAGGGGATAGGTGTGTCTTACTAAGGGCTGGTCTTTGGTCTAGTGATAGTCAGTTTTGTGTGTGTGTGTGTTTGTGTGTGCGTGCGCATCAGTGTGTGTGTATGCGTGCATGCTCACTCTGACAGGCAGCTTTGAGTAATGGGGTGAGATCGACACTGAAGCACAGAGTGTTGTGGGACCACATTTTCCACACCTCCATCAACTCCCCTCAGATTCTACACTCACCTACACACTGGGGCACCGATCCGCACTACTTTGGGGTGTGTAGGAAACCATAGAACCCAGGGGAAACCCACAGGGGCACAGGGAAACATGCAAACTCCACAAAGACATTACCAGGATTGAACGGGTCTCTGGCCTGCCACATTAATTCTTACAAAGCCTATAAATTCATGGTCGTGAATTTTGTGGGGGTTGGCTCTAGTTTTTTAGTTCAGAGATACAGGGCGGAAACAGGCCCTTCGGCCCGCCGAGTCTGCACCGACCAGCGATCCCCACACATTAACACTATCCTACACAAACTGGGGACAATTTTACATTTGTACGAAGCCAATTAACCTACAAACCTGTACATCTTTAGTGTGTGGAAACTGAAGATCGGAAACCAAAGATCTCGGTGAAAACCCACGCAGGTCTCGCGGAGAACGTACAAACTCCGTACAGACAGCACCTGTGGTCGGAATCGAACCCGGGTCTCTGCCGCTGCAAGTGCTGCAAGGCAGCAACTCTACCGCGGCGCCACCGTGGTACTCCATTCAAACTGTCCCTACAACATGAGCCCCAACAACAGCCACGTCAACCAGACAGGGAGCTTCTGGTGAAGAAGGGCTTGCTGCATGCTGCACCTTGTGGAAGATGTTAGCAACTCAACTGGGGGTTGCTCGCCACCACCACCCTTGTCTCACTTCCCATTGTTGCTGGAAGAGCAGAGAGTTGCAATAACACAGGTCATTCAGTAAACAAGACCACCTATTGTGAATTGTTTACGTAAGTGCGAGTTTACATATCTCACCCATTACGTAAGTCGGGGAGTGCCTGCACAGAAATGGTGCCGGGACTCCAACCTTGCTCTGAACGTCAGTAAAACCTAGGAGCTGATTGTGTAGGAAGGAACTGCAGATGCTGGGTTATACCGAAGAAAGACAGAAAATGCTGGAGTAACACAGCAGTTCACACAGCATCTCTGGAAAGAAGGAATGGGCGACAATTCAGGTCATGACCATTCTTCAGACCTGAAGAAGGGTCTCAACCCAAAACATCAACTATTCCTTCTCTCCAGAGTTGCTGCCTGTCCCGCTGAGTTACTTCAGCATTTTGTGTCTGTTATTTGTTATTTGATCATGTTTTCTATTGAGGTGTGTTTGCAAACTAAGAATTTCATTGTTCCGTTTTGGGACATGATGAGCAAACATTCTTGACTCTTGACTCGAGCCTGAGGAAAATGTCTGTGAGCATTCACTCTCTCCATGCCCCTCATGATTCTGCACATTCAGTGACCTCACCCCACATGCTGGGTATCGCCAGTGTTTCCTGGAACATTAAAGGGCCTGTCCCACTATGGCAACCTCATTGGCGAGTTTAGGAGACTCTGCCTCACCACAAGCTCGCAACATGGTCGACCCATGGTCATAGGTGGTCTCTGGTGAGTCTCCTTCATGGTCGAGAGTAGTTCCCGCATAGTGGTTACTACTCGCGGCCTCAGTATGGTCGCGGAAAAATTTTCAACATGTTGAAAGTTTTTCTGCGACCAAAAATTGGTCGGCATGGAAAAAATCGATACATTTGTAGTCGTAAGTTTAGTCAAAGTAGGTCGTAGCAGGTCGACATGTTATCGAATGTTATCGTAGGTAATTGAACGTGGTCGAGATAGTCGTAGATAGAGTTAAGGGGCTCGCCCACTACGGCGACCTAATCCGCGAGTTCTGGCGAGTTTGCCCTCGACTCATACTCGCAGCATGGTCGACACGAGGTCGTAGGAGGTCTTTGTAACTCTCCTTCATGCTCGAGAGTAGTTCCCGCGTACTCGAGGCCTCAGCTAGGTAGCGGCGTTTTTTTCAACGTTGAAAAAAGTTGGGTAAAAAAAAATCAATATGTTTTTTACTCATAGGTTTAGTCGAAGTAGGTCGTAGAAGGTCGGCATGTTATTCGTAGGTTATCAAGGGTAGTCGAAGGTAGTCGTAGATAGTCTTCATCATAGTCGAAGGGAGGTCGAAGGGAGGTCGAAGGAGATCGAAGGAGTTCGTCTTCACTCTCCACTATTTGGTGTCCAATCTTCCCGAAGCTAGTCTTCAACAGAGTCGAAGGAGGTTGAAGGAGGTCTTCTACATAGTCGAAGGAGGTCTTCAACATGACATTTTTCAAACTCTCCTAAACTCTTCTAAACTCGCCAATTAGGTCGTCCCAGTGGGACAGCCCCTTTAGTATTTCGCCTTTGCTCGTTTCAATGGCTCGTTGATAGTCGAAGCTAGTCTTCTACATAGTCGAAGGAGGTTGTCGGAGGTCTTCTACACAGATGTCAACTTTTCGGCGATTCAACAAGACCATGACAGTCTCCTAAACTCGCCAATAAGGTCGCCATAGTGGGACAGGGCCTTAAAGGACAATCTGCTGGAGGAACTCAGCAGGTCGAGCAGCATCCACGGAGGCAGAGGGACAATCCTGATGCAGGGCTTCAACCCAAAACATTAACTGTCCTTCTATCTCCACAGATGCTGCCTGACCAGCAGGTTGTTTTTTGCCCTGGATTCGGGCATCTGCATTCTCTTGTCTTCCCCATTCTCTGGCCCTGTAGAGCACACCAGGGATGCTGGAGACTGGGTGCTGGGTTGAGGGGTGCACAATTTCTCTCAGCTTCGGACTGAATTCAAGAGAGAGATTCAAGAGATTCAAGAGACATTTATTGTCACATGCACCATTTGGTGCAGTGAAATTTGGGGTCACCATACAGCCATACGAATAATTTAAAAAAAAACATGATAGTATTTTAACATAAACATCCCCACACAGCGGTATCAAAGTTTCCCACTGTGAGGGAAGGCCCAAAGTTCAGTCATCCTCCTCCTTGATGTTCTTTGATGTTCACCCGTGGTCGGGGCCTCCCGAGCCCCCCGCAGTCGCCGCCAAGGGCAGCCCGATGCTCAGGCCCTCTCATCGGGATGATGGAACTCCGACGTCGGAACAGGAGAACAACCTCAGTGGCTTGGACCTCCGAATCGGCCACTTCCCACCGGAGTCCGCGGCTCCCGAAGTCCACAGGCCGAGCTGGGCAGAGATTCAACGCTGGCGGCCCTCGGCAAAGGGTCCCAGGGCACCGCGATGTTGAAGTCAGCGCCGGCTGCGCTGGAAGCTCTTCAAACCACAGCCCCGCGATGTTGTTGCAGCAGGCACAGCACTCCGGAGCTTCAAATGGCGATCCCAGGTGAGGCATCGCCCGCTCCGCAATGTATCCAGCGCTGCGCCGCCGCTGCTGGAGCCCTGGTCCGGTCCCCGACAGGTCAAGTTGGTACGCCGCGTGGAGGGGTGCGAGGACACGACTCAGAGAATAGTCGCATCATCGCCAGGAGGTGACTGGGAGACGGTTTCCCCCTTACCCTCCCCCCACCCCCACATAGAAAAACTAAAGAAACCTCCTCAACATATTTTTAAACAAAAAATAAATAAAAATAAGATGGAAAAAACAGACAGACTGTATGCAGAGGCAGCCTTCATGCGGCGCCCCTAGTGGCTGTATTTCAACATAACCAAATCTTCAGACGTTCCCATCAGCTCCCCCCCCCCCCCCCCCCCAGATTCTACGCCTCACACACATACTGCACTAGCGGCCAATTAACCCACCGACCTACACGCCTTTGGGACACGGGAGGAAAAATCATAACCTGTGCACAGGGTGCACATGCAAACTCTGCACAGACAGCACCCAAGGTCGGGATCGAACTTGGGTCTCCGGCGATGTGAGACCGCGGCTCTAGCCCCTGCATCCCCGGACCGTTCTTCATAGCTACTGATTATTAACAGAAGGATTAGTCTGTAATCACGCGCTGAGATGTGATGGGGCCACACTGGCTATCATGAGCCCTGGCCTTGCCCCTTCCCCTTCCCACCTGCCTGCATCTGTAGGGGAGTGGGGTGTGCCCACCCACCAACCTCAACCCCAACCACCCCAGCCTTGCCCAACAGTAACTACATGGGGACAGAGATATAGGGGCGGGGATGGGGGGCTGAACTCATTCAAGGGGCACTTGACACGATCTGTGCTTGTTCTCGTTCAAGCAGTGGACAATTTCATACAAGACATCCTCTCCTACAGGGAAGGATCAATCATCTCACATGGGCTTTGTTAGTGCCATGATGTCCCATCAAGTCCAGCAGATCGAATGTCACCCAGCACCCAGTCCGCTCTCCCTTCACCAAGTCTACAGTTATAGTTTATTGTCACGTGTACCGAGGTGCAGTGAAAAGCTTTTGTTACGTGCTAACCAGTCAGCTGAAAGACAATACATGATTACACTCCAGCCATTTACAGTGTATAAGATACATTATAAGGGAATAATGTATAGTGCAAGGTAAAGCCAGCAAAATCTGATCACAGATAGTCGTAGCAGGTCGCCGAAAAAACGTCGACTGGACCCCCCCCCCCCCCAACGTCTACGACAAGCTACAACAACCTACCACCTAGTCGACGTCAAGCTACCAACAACCGGCGACCCATTCGGACGTCCACCTACGACCACACCTACGACAACCTACGTCCACCTGCGACTAGCTACAACAAGGTAAGATCCTGTCGGCGACAACTTAAGACAATTCAGTACCTGTCGCCGGTTGACGTAGGTAGTCGCCAATGGAACTCACCAAAGTCAGCACCAGCAACAACCTACGTCATCCTGGCAACAACCTACAACAGCACCTACGTCAGGAGAAGTCAAGCTACGCTCATTGGCTTCAAGCCCACTGTCGCCGAACTTTTTTGAACATTTCAAAGCCAGCGGCGACCAGAAAAACGCTACAACTCTTTGGGCGACTGAGGAGACTACTCACGACCATACAGGCAACACCCCGGCGACAGCCTAGTCGCCTAAAAAACTCACCTAAGTGGAACAGGCCCTTTAACTGGCCTGGAGTTCCCCCTCCCTTTTTGAACAAAGGACTTGCTTTCACAGATTTTCAAATTTAATGGACCCTTCCCAGAATCTGGTAAATTTGGGGATATTAAAACACACCATCTATCTCTAACACTAGCCGCCACCTGTAAGGTCTGAGGTTCACCCGGACCCAATCACTTGTCAGGGTGTGTCTTCAATGCTATTGACCTGATGATTGCAATGTCCCCAATCCCCCACCCTGTCAATTTGGAGATGGTCCAGGAATCATAAGATCATACATAATAAGATCATGTGATCGGAGCAGAATTAAGCCATTTGGCCCATCATTTACTCTGTCGTTCAATCATGCCTGAACTATCTCTTTCTGCTAACCCCTTCTCTCCATAACCTCTGACACCCGTACTAATCAAGAATCTATCTACGCCTTAAATACAGTGTATCTACTGAATGTTGCTCGCATTTAGCCTGTTGAATTTAGCTGTTATCTTTTTTTCCATTATTAATTTCCCAGACATGTTTGTCTAGAACCAACAATCACATTTGTCTTTATATTAAAAAGTGTCTATGGAAACTCTAACGTTCTTGGTTAACGGTCAGTCATATGTTCAATTTGTCCCTATTTTCAGTCATTCTTTGTTGTTTCAAATTCCTGGGCGTGCATATTTCTTAAGAATGTATATTTATGAAGATCTTTCCTGGACCCAGCACACTGATAAAATTATAAAGTAAGTACATCAATGCCTCTACTTCCTGAGAAGATTACAGAGATTCGGTATGTCAGAGAGGATGCTCTTGAACTTCTACAGGTGCACAGTAGAGAGCATATTGACTGGTTGCATCACGGCCTGGTTCAGCAACTTGAGAGCGAAGAAGACTGCAAAGACTGGTGAACACTGCCCCACCATCGAAGGGATTTACAGGAGTTGCTGCCTCAAAAAGGCAGCCAGCATCATCAGAGACACACACCACCCTGGCCACACACTCAGTTACCCCTGCCATCCGGAAGAAGATATAGGAGCCTGAAAACTGTAACGTCCAGGTTCACGAACAGCTTCTTCCCTACAGCCATCAGGCTATTAAACACTACAACCTGGAATACATAGACTTGGGGGCATTGGATTTGTCTTTTTGCACTATTATTGTTTGTTTTATGTGTATATATACACACACACCACTTTTTTCTCCTTTATTATATTGTGTACTGCATTTACATATTCTGTTGTGCTGCTGCAAGTAAGAATTTTATTGTGAAGATAGGCACACAAAGTTGGAGTATCTCAGCAGGTCAGACGGCATTTCTGAGAGAAGGAATAGGTGACGTTTCGGGTTTAGACGCTTCTCCAGACTCTGAAGAAGGTTTGCTTCACTGAAGAAGGGTCTCGACCGAAACGTCACCCATTCATTCTCTCCAGAGATGCTGCCTGTCCCGCTAAGTTACACCAGCTTTTGTGTCTATCTTTGCCTCACTGAAAAATGGTCTCGACCCAAAACGTCACCATTCCTTCTCTCCAGAGATGCTGTCTGACCTGCTGAGTAACTACAGCATTTCAGGTTTAAAGCAGCATCTGCAGTTCCTTCCTACACAAGAATGTTATTGTTCTGTCTGGGACATATGACCATAAAACACTATTGTCTCTTGTTTTCAGTTCTGTACATTTCCCCTCACTCTTTTAATTGCATTACCATTTTCGTCTAAGTTCGATACTATCTTTAAGTTCGGTTAAATGTGGGCGGCAGGTCCCGCCCGACAAAGTGGATAAGGAGTTAAAGAAGGAACTGCAGATGCTGGAAAATCGAAGGTACACAAAAATGCTGGAGAAACTCAGCGGGTGCAGCAAGCATCTATGGAGCGAAGGAAATAGGCAACGTTTCGGGCCGAAACCCTTCTTCAGACCCTGGATA